>CM037789.1:36978181-37028181 GCA_021229015.1 Solen grandis
GTTAGAACGGGCCAAGCTATTGTATCTGTGTTCTAGACGATCTATCAACCTTAAAATATCTCTCGTCAGCATAAAAATTGATATTCTCTGGAACAACTGTGGAAGCTGTAGGATTTGGCAGTGACGCTGTCTTGTCAGATAGCTTTCGTTATTCCGTGGATTGCATGCTCCGTTTTTACCCGATCCAAAATCTAATTTAGCCGCCACTTGAGCAAATCAATATAATTCCGGACAAATACAGTCTTATCATTGACAATCTTAATATCGCCTATTTCGAGAACCTTTGGCTGTTTTTGTATTAATGCCTTGCTTTCGGTACGGATTCCATATGTTACACACAGAAAATACGGCAACAAGAAACTGTCTTTGATTAATTTTACTATACGAATGACTCGGCTGAGTTCAAATAGTGGTTTCCCCACATCGGATGAAGCAGTCGTCGATTATTACATGTACAATAGGGCTTGCCAATCGCTAATTAAACATTTGAAGGCAATCTTTTAAAAAAGAAATTATCTTGAAGCTTTCAGTTAATGATTTAACTCGCAATTTGAAAAAAAAAAATACATTCTTTGCCAAGACGGGTTAGCATGTGTAAGAAAAATGTTTTCCAATTTATTTAATGATCTCATTGAAAATAAGTTTCAAAAAGATAAAATTAGACTTTACCAGCAATCGCCTGTATACGAGGGTTGAGGGCTATGTGTAGTGTTAGCTTTGTATCATCAGTATGGAGTTTCTAAGAAACTTTAATAAAACACTCTTCTGTATCTTTACACGTTTCTGTCAGCCATGTATCAGTCTAAACGATATTCCACGGTCAATATGGCGTCATCATTTGCTTAATATGGCCTTTTTCATGTTTGAATACAAATGGAAATCTGAGGAAGACAGACCTGGAGGGTGAGCAGGATGTTGGATAAGTTCAAAGCCAAGATCAGTGGTAGAGAGATCAGTGGTAGAGACTGATGAATGGAGATTGTCCGAGTAAAACATAACGTTCTGACTGTAGATTCCACCGGGTTAAGTCTTGATTCCCGTTATTGCCACAGACAGAAATTATGCACGATATGTTCTGCTGATGACTGCCTTTTTTGAAGATATTAAATATCATCATCAAAGAAAATTGAAATCAAAATCCTCCGGTTGAATGAAATTTCTTTGTATTTTTGGCGTGAGTAAATAAAGATAATTCCAATGGTTAGAATCTGTTTGATGCTAGTGTAATGTATCACGCATTTTGTGTATGTACGCGCGTGTCAATGAATGATATTCTACGACAACGGTTGATTAAAACGGATCTGTAAACTAATTATTTTACTTATCTCTAAGTTCTGGTAGTACACAACATTCACATTCGGGGATGAAGGTCCCGTATAGCGCAATAAGGTGATTTCAACAAAAATAATCAACTCGAAACAAATGGAAGCGTCAACCATCTATGAGTGTAAATTGTGAAACAGATAGGAATAAATAGATTTACACGAAATAACGAGAAAATAAACAACGCCATGAATGGGAAGTACAAATATTACTCGTACAGTATTGATACTTGGAAGGCGCCATAGGATAACTCAGCAAACAAAATCAACCCGAGACAAATAGGTGTCAGCCAGCGTTTATTGTGAAACCAAGCCTAAATTTAGCAGATAGGCTACCAAACAAATTATTGCAAAATTAGGCAGGTATGGATGGCCATGGTGCCGACATGAAATAATTATATGCGAGAAAAATACATGATGCGTATAAATGATATATATGAATAAAGTAGATCTAGATGAGAGATATATAATATTTAGACCTAGATCTACAGTTTAAAAGTAGGAACGATATAATTTTGCATGTCATTATATACCTACGACCGTGCGACATGAAATTACAACAAACGAATTAAATATATAAAACATGTAATACAGTCAAGCCTGTCTGAAGTGGTCAGTCAATGGGACAAGAGAAAGTGGACGCTTAACAGAAGTGGCCGCTAAATGCTACAGTTTGGTTATATTAAAACTTGTTTAATACAGGTTGACCCTTTAATACGGGTGGTCGCTTATACAGATTCAATTGTACTTTTATTATTTTTGTGTCAGATGTATCAAGTAAATTGAATACATCGTACGTTTATACTTATGTGATGGTTGATAACTTATGATTATCTTGGTATCCCCTGAAGGTCTTTGAAAGATGAAGAGACTATGCAAGACTGGATGTTCAGAAGATTAATTTAAGAAACAAATTTAGTTGCTTTCTTATCAACCAATATATGAGTAAGACAGGAACTCGGCGATTTTTACAAGGAACCTCTTGCTTACTTTACAACTCAACCTAAAAATGAAATGACACCCTCTACTTGTTCAGTCGTGAGTGAGGACGAAGTTAAATGGCAATATCATGTCTGCTCCTGGCTGTATTTTATGATTGCATAAGTGTTTTTAATTCCACCGAACAGGAAAATACTCATTTTATTATAGCACGATCGTTCTGATACACTATATAGGCCTGGGCCAACGCTACTCTAAGTGAAGTATCATTTAATAGAATTCAGTTGTTGAAATTTTGATGTCAACATGGGCGCCTGATAGCTTAACAAGGAATCGGGTCCTACGACATTACAATGTGGTGTCGGAAATATTTCTCATTCCAATGAATAATAATGAATTGGGTGGAATGTTCGGTTCGTAATACAAAGGAACTGTCTACTGGAATTGTTTTTAAAACAGTCGCAGCCGTCGCACTATTACGCGTAGGAATATTTTGGTTCCCTTAAATCTGCACACATTGAATGTAAAGAAATAAGACTTCCACCTTCCACGTGGCCCATGGTCGGTAATTCCTTTAGTCAATCTGTCTGCTGTCCAATCAAATGCACCCACTGTTTCGCTAGCATTCGATGTGTTGCTGATGATAATGACAACTAATGATGCAACTATTTGGAACAGCCTGTATTTCGTTAAGCTTAAATTTATTTATTTTACGCTTTTTGGGAAGAAGTCCTCACAACTTATGCAAATTCCTCTCGTCGGTTCTAGGCTGGAGCAGTAGTTTGTGCCTGGAAAGGTCATGAAAACCTCTGGCCTCCGACGGGGGGTCAAACCCACAACCTTCGGATCCGCAGTCGGGTATGCTATCAGTGGACTAAGGCGGGTCTGTATCTCATCGACCATTGTAACACCTTACACATTGACAGTTTGCAACAGAGTTAATTTATTTTGCGATCTATATCTTAAGCTGATTCAGGAATTCTCCAAACAGCAAGATACATAATAAAATCTATGAAATGGTATTTAAGCAAAAATTACATCATGCTTGGTGACTATGTCATTATATTTGATGACAATGTCGTTTTGCGTAGTGGTATCCTTGTGTGCTTATTGATATTGATGAACGCGTTTTGACACGTGCATTATGTGTAATGACATTCGCATTCTGCTTGAACGCAAAGTGCTTCGTTGCCTTCTTGGTTATAATGATATCATGCTTTATGAAATTCAAGGATTGCAATGATTGCTGATGTCGCTCAATGCTTCTTGACAATACATCGTGCTTGGTGAGAATGACATTCCACTAATAAATGCGACATCAGTGAGTTTCTTTTACTCTTTTCTGCCATTTTCAAGGGCATATAACCTAATATATGGGCTATCAACACCTTATTTAATTTCAACTCGATGTTTGGTACTTTATTCCCTGTTACTGAGTAAAAGTTGTAGAAATTTTTCCCCCATAAATTTGTTTCTAGTGAAATTCTCTATAATAATGCAAAGTTTAAGACAATTCTCATGTCTAGTTTTAATTTTCCTTCTTTGTCTATATAACATTGTAATGGGCGTGTATACCTTTAAGCAATAAAATAGCAGGTATCGGAAGTTTGATTCTTAAAAGGTTTATAATGTACATTCTCAATAAAAATGAAATAATTAAAAAAATATAAAATCACTGATATTGAAAATATTACCATTGCTGAGAAGTAATGGGCATGTAAACAATTAACGTTATTATCCATGGGATTTATTTGTTCATAAAATCAAAATCTTAAGATACAGTTCAATTAATAATGAATACCGTTGACGACGATGTTTCAATATAAACTACTCAATCAATTGTTAATGTTTAGATGAAGCACAGTTGGATTAGTATGGTGTTTCGAAATTACGTTTGACAAAAAATCTAGATAAGACCGTGCGAATGATTGAGCCGCGAGCTATGTTCAAATGACTATAATCACAATATAGGGAAGACATTAACGGATAAACGGGAGAAATATTCTGATTAAATTCCTATTCTTAAGTCTACTGTCAGAACCAATACGGATCTCTTTGTTCACTATTTAAAACTGAGAAAATACAAGCAAACCCTTTTTTGTTTTTGGTTTTCTTATTTAAAGGGAAAAATGCGTTTACGTCACTAAAAACAGTTTACTGCACAAAATGCGCATGATGTAATTTCATTCGGACCCCCCCCCCCCAAACACACACACACGTGCAGACACAAAATAGACACACGGCACAAAGGCATTTAAGAACAAGTAGAGAGAGAGAGAGAGAGAGTATCCATTTGAATCTCTGCTAAAGTTAATACTTGGATTTCTGTTTAATATTTGATAAACCATTTTAAAACAGATACACACGAGATACACATGTAGTCCAAATGTAATCTAATTCTTGAACGCTTCCACGAGTAAATTTCTCAAAATCATGATATAAATAGCATGTTGCCGAACGTGAACATCCATATTAAACCAATTGAATATTTTACATTAAGCAATCATGCAATCAACTGTCAAATATTTCCTAGTGTATGCCAGTTTTGAGCAAAAATAGCATCAGCTTCGGAGTGAAACAATCTATTAATATTGTGGTATTTTAGAGACTCAGTCTTGACATATTGTGCAAAGAAACTGTCAAAGACCATGATGGCAGAAGAAGATTAGAACATTTATCTACTGTAAAAGCTTATAAGATAATTGTCTCGAAAACATATTGCTAAATACACCGGGGTGTCACAAATATTACCTGGGTCCTCTCAGGCCAATTGCTGCCTTATGTAATAGATTTTATACTTATTTCGAAAAAAGTGTCTTCTAAATAGGGCTTTTCAAGAAATGAAGAATCTCTGCACGAAAACACTGAGTTCACACTCATCTTTCAGTTGAAGATATTTGACAACTTTTCCAGTGTTTGGCATTTGCACAGCTGTCTTGTGGATGACTAAAATGATTCAAGCAGCAATGTTAGAGATAGGTAAAACTAGAATGGTATTTGTTCATTTCTATTTTAATGATATTTAACAATAATTACTTTAGGATTGAAATTGCCTGTGTTAAAATACCGTTTATATATCGTCCATTGAAAGCCAGAAGGGGCTATCAGCCTTCTTTTTACATATGCCGATAGCCCCTTCTGGCTCTCAATGGACGATATATATATTTATATATTTGTATATACGATCGACAGGCTGCCTATTTGAGATCATGTCATAGAAAAAATTGTAACAGCATTAATAATCTTCATTATTACAGTACGGTGTCATGTTTCAATTAAAGGAGTCAAAGGATGTTGCAGATGTGGGAAATTGCAGGCACAAAGGGAAGACCTAACTTGAGGGAATTGAGATTAATTACACACATCGTTGAATGCGGCAGTTTATTCATAAAAATGTCATTATTAAATCACTTAATGGACTTAAGGTAGTCAATGTATGAATTTTGATATTCTGGTTTCTTTAAAGAAAGCATTTTGTGCGATTTAAGAAACTTCTAACCACAGATTCTAAAAAAAAGTAATGATTCTTAGTCTGTCTAACCCTGTATAATATGCTCTCGTAAATTGTGTGAGGGTATACGTATATATCTGCTATAAAATCATCAGATTTTCCAATAGTTTCTCATGAATTGATTTATCATATACGTAAGGCATATATCAAATGGAAAACATATCAAAAACATAATAGAAAACTTGATAAAATGTTTATTTATACATTTATGTAGAAAATCTCCATATTTCAGTTTAATGTTTTTTTCTCCTCCTTTATAAAATAGCAACACTACAATATCTAGTAATATACTTAATTTTATACAAATTTCTCAGAACAAGCTATTAAAAGATTATTCATATACTATATCAAACATAAAAATGCACAACTTTATATAGGTTTATCATAAAATATCAAGTAATAGCATTACCTGCCCCCTTCTTTTAAAAAAAAATATCGCAATAAATATCGAGTGTCGTTTCAAAATGTCGTGCATCGCGTCGCACACGACATTATGAAGCGACAAACGACAATGCGACGCACGACATTTTGAAACGACACTTGATATTTCGTGAAAAAATTATCTTGAGCCAAGGCGACATTTGCGTGCTTTAATATCGAGTGTCGTGTCGCATTGTCGTGTGTCGTTTCATAATATCGTGTGTCGTTTTAAATTGTCGTGCGTCGCCTTCATACAGTGACATACGACATTCAAAGTGGCACTAACTGGATTCCGTAGCTTCCTAAGATTTTTTCAGGCATAATGAGCCCCAAAACTTGAAATAATAATTATAATTATCTTATTAAGTGTCTTTTTTTCATTGCATGATTAATGTAAAATCATTGTTAATGAAATGAAATAATGAAAAGATAATTACATTTTTTTTTGAAGAAAAATCCCACAATTTATATTTGAAATTTCCCAAGAGACAAATTTACCGTTTTGTATTGTACACAAACAAATGTACAGCAACAATGTTTTGTTTATAAAGCATTTTATTTCAAAGTTATTTGTTACATATTTTTAAGAGTTAAAAGTCTAAGCATTCAATAAAAGTTACCTGAGGATGTTTATAATACAAAAAAACTATTTGACCAAGTACGTACAATCTTAGTACGAACTAATCACAGTTACACTTTTCCACTTCCAAACGAATTTCCAATGCACGAACTTGTGTTACTGTAGTTATAGTTGATAAAGATACCCCCCCCCCTTTTTTTAATTTGCTTTTTCCGAAATACCCTCAATAATCACAATTAGCATTTTGCCAAATCTTGGGGAATTCCAATCATGACGTCACCAGAGGTGTTTTTCTTCTCAATTTTAATAAAGAAACGATTTTTTTGGCATTTTAATAGAAGAATAACAATCAAAATTGTTACATTTGAATAATAATAATATAAATTAAATGAATGAAAGTTCATAAAGAAAAAGAATCACATTCGGATTCATGGCCTGTTATGGCGAAAAATATTTGCCGACATTTGCCGAGCCCATCAGGGTTCCTCTGTCTTAACTCATTAACCAAAAGATTAAAAAAAAAACAACAGTTTTTTTTAAATGAACAAATTATGAATATCAAACACTTTACTAATTTTAAATAGAAAGAAAGAAAGAAAGTTTATTTCATATGTCAATAGGCCTTAGGCCAAGGTGACAATATACATCATAAATGAACAGTACATGACGTAACATGGCGACACTATACACTATATATAAATAAATCTACTGCTTTAGATTTGACAATGCATACATAAATATATTGATTAATTGACTAGTGATGAAATAAATTAAGTAGGTAATGATAATGATAATGCCCGTTTTAAGTAATAATATGAGATCTATCATAGATAGGACATTATTATGATACAATTTTGCTGAGAAGGCGCTGATTTTGTATTGCATACGTATAGACCTTAAATGTAATTCCCATAAAAAGGATTTCTTATCTCGAAAGCTTTAAAAAAAATAAAATATAAACACTCAGTTTCTTAATGGTACATGTATTTAAGTAATGGTAAGTGCATGTTCGGGCGAAGCCAATACAATCGCAGTATAAATTGTTTGCTTATCCCTTTCCCTCATAGAAAACACCATTAAAAGACCTATGCGAACAGCATAAAACCAGATCAGCCCGCGAGTTACTCGCAGGTTGATCTGGTTTTATGTTGTTCGCCGCTGCTCCTCAGTGGTCTGGAAATGAGGATTTTGTAATTAAATTTGGTAAGGTTTAACTGTCAAGTGGTTTTCTGCAGATCAGGCTTATGTGATACCTATTGAGGGCGTCAAAATGAGTATATATGAGGGAAAGGGTTAAAATAATATATAGCTTACATTCTACTGATATTCATCTTCCACAATATTACATGTTATTCATTACAGCGAATACTAGCTGGCCGATGTCATCTACCAGTTTCCACAGCCAAGTTATGAGATGATAGTATTAATTTTGACATAGTATTTCTAAATCTAGGTATAGACGCATTTGATAAATAAAACTGAAACTAGTGTTTCATAATTTCTTTGTAAAAACATGCTCTTGAAGAATATTGTAATATGTCATCCATAATTAAATATTTATGTTTTTTAAAAAAAATGTTGTTTGAAAATATTCAGAACAAGTTCAATATTTCTTTGAGCTAGCCAGACATTAAGAAAACCCTATGACAAGTGCCTTTTAATTAAACAATGGTACAATATTCAATACCATTTGAACAAGTTATTTTCAACCAGTATATTATTATTTTAACATATCTATCATAAATTAACTCTGATCTACCTAGAATACCATACACAAAATCATTTTGCATACATCTTTTTAACATTTAAAACTCGCTTACAATATATAGTTTGTATACGTTCTATATTCCTGCTGAATGAAACCCCATATCTCAATGCATAATTTAAATCGGTTTACTAATTCCTTTCCCTCATATAGACTCATTTTGACCCTTTCTCTCATATAGACTCATTTTGACGCACTCAATAGGTACCACATAAAGCCTGATCTGCAGAAAGCCAAACTCAAACCTTACCAAATTTAATTGTAAAATCCTCATTACCAGACCACTGAGGAGCAGCGAACAGCATAAAACCTGATCAGCCTGCGAGTCACTCGCAGGCTGATCTGGTTTTATGCTGTTCGCATAGGTCTTTTCATGGTATCCTCTATGAGGGAAAGGGTTAATGTAAAAAAGCTTTCTGTGTTTTTTCTGATATTGCAATTTATGTCTGACTCCATGAACCAGTTTGAGAAAATGAAATTCCCCAAAAATGAAAATTGTATTTAGTGAATTAAAAACAATGATTGATCAAACCGTACAAGGATATGCACTAAATGATGCGATCATTAATCATGATTACGGTACACAATGACACACTCGTTTTTTGGTCTCCTCTAACCTCAAGGAACAGGCGGCCCAACGAAAAGATTGTTATAAGTCATACAGTAACTGTTAAGTGTTATGTTTTGCAGAGAACTCACTCATTGAATATACAGGGAAAACTACGAGTAATTGAGAAGGCTTCTAAGGTTTTAAGAGAGCTCAGATATTAGCTAGGGCCTCGACATGATATAGAATCTCCTCTTTACCCCTCACTGCATTTTTGGAATGAAAATGTGGCATCGCGAAAGTATCTTGAGGAAAAAATGGTAATGCTTATTATATGCTTGTTGCAACGGCACCATTTATTGTGACAACTCGTGGGATTTCGTGAATAGATGAATTAACAGTTCCAGTGTTTAGTGATGTGTTCAGATCGATTTACCTACTATCTCATATATAGGTTGTCAATGGTTAGTCTGGTTTACGCAAATAGCAAGTGTCTTTGTTTGTGATATGAATAGGAAAGGCAGGGTTTAAAGCAACTTGTTTACAGATGATGGTTGACTAAGAATTTGATTTTTTTCTATAATTATGTATTACGTCTATCAATATCCATTTACAGACGCATGGTCAACCAATGCAACCATCCGTGATTGTTAAAATAATAATAATAATAAAAAAATATAAAAAATAAAAGAAATATGGGTGGTTTCCCCATGACAGGTAACTATATTTAGAATTATAAAACCTATATTTAGATATTCTTTTTTCATTTGCCGTCAATTGGCTGATCACATTCATTTGTTTGCGCATGCGCTAACGTCAAGACTGAACTTAGAAATTGCTTCCCTGAACTGGTGAAGACACCATGTTGTGAACTTTTCACGTAGCACCGAAAGCATCTACTTCGGAGATACCGTATTCTATATTACTATATTCAACCTATTTCGCGGAAGTTGCGTTTACGAAAATAGCGGTTTCCCTATTAATATGATATGACTTGTTGAGGTTATTTGTCAGAATACAAAGACGTCACCAACATTAACGAGGGAGAGTTGAAACTTTTTTTTTCTAATTTCCACCGATCAACTGGGAACAAGCTGCTTTAAATACGGGAAAGGTGCTAATGACTGATTTTCTCTTTAGAGGGTATTAGAAACATTAAAGCATTGATAATATAATCAAATAAACCTGTAAATGCTGCATCCACACACACAACACACAACTACACGGTACAAATATTCAACCGAAATAAAGGAGGGTGCTAAATTCTGAAATGATTTACCCGCACTGAGCCTTGCGTCACGTACGTATGAGACCGGGCATTGTAGGAATGCACTTTGAAATCCGACCCCATAGTGCGTTACTCACCTTGGGATAAGAATTGGACCCCAAATGCATTGCATTGTTGCATTACTGCATCCGATAGTGTGAAGCCTGACGCACTTTTGAGTCAGAACTTTAAACTAGAATACAGGTTATTTCCACAAGTTATTTGACCAGACTTACCATTGGTGATTTGCTCATTATGGAAACTTCTTTTTGACAAATTCTACAATTTGAAAGGAACGTTTCTTGTTTACCCCCATTTTTATTGTGTTCCTGGATTTCCATATCCAGTTTAAGTTATAAATATTTTTCTCCCAAAAACTGAAAATGCAGCAGCAATGTTTTGTATATGTTGTATACAAGTGCATGCAAAACAACTTAATTTGAATTCAAATTCCTTTATTGTATACCAGTCAATATCGTAGTTTCATAAATCACGCACCTCAAGAAGATTCGTGTAAAAGTCAAGACAAATATCAATTTGCTGAACTTTAAATACATGTGAATCAATGCCCGTGCAGACTGTGTGGATCTTGGCTACACTATTGTATGAACAAACAGAGGAGAATCACGATTAGACAATCCCGTAGGGACACGTCTGCTTGAGGTAAAGATTAATTAAGGAAACCAACAAAGGATTATGTTGCTGTTGTTGTATTGAGGTTTACCGTCGCTGCGATAGTATTTCAATCATATAGCGACGTCCAGCTAATTATAGGTGGAGGAAGACCCCGAGTACACAGAGGTACCCGGGTAGAACCACCGACCTACCGCAAGCCAGATAGGGGATAATGTTGTTGTTGTTGTATTGGGGTTTACCGTCGCTGCGATAGTATTTCAATCATATAGCGACGTCCAGCTAATTACAGGTGGAGGAAGACCCCGAGTACACAGAGGTACCCGGGTAGAACCACCGACCTACCGCAAGCCAGATAGGGGATAATGTTGTTGTTGTTGTATTGGGGTTTACCGTCGCTGCGATAGTATTTCAATCATATAGCGACGTCCAGCTAATTACAGGTGGAGGAAGGCCCCGAGTACACTGAGGTACCCGGGTAGAACCACCGACCTACCGCAAGCCAGCTGGAAGGCTTCCTCACATGAAAAATTCGAAGTCCCTACCGGGATTCGAACCCACAGCGGTGAGGGGCTGTGAGATTGTAGTCAACGACTGTAACCGCTCGGCCACGGCGGCCCCAACAAAGGATTAACTAAATCCTTTTGCTGTATGTCACGAAGATTCATTCACTCCGGAGTGATTAGTATAATATTTTCATTTTTAAGAAAACATTAAGCATCATGACACAGATAATTCAACAATCAATATTTTATCCAAAACACCGAGCTATATAATTGATAAACACCGTCTATAAACACATGTATGCACGTCTACACACACATAACTACTAGCACACACATTGTGTAAGGTGCTACAAACCTGTGTTTATGTTAATGTAAGCTGTATCATTATGATCTATTCCAAGAATGAAAGTGTCCCACAAAGTTATTCTTTCTATTTCAATTTGACAGTTGCGAGTACATGCTTTAAGGGTACTTTCATAACTGGTTGGCCCGGATTAAGGATAAATGTGACTGGCTGTGGTACCTGCAATATGTTAACGGCGTGATACTGCAGTATGTAGACATAATCTCCAAAATGACTGAAATACTGTCGGTGGGACGTTAAACCGAACAAACACATTAATCAACAAATGAATTCTAAAATATATACCTATATATTTTTTTTATATTAAAATACACTCTTTAATTTCTGCATTGGTAATTTCACTATTTCTGAAAGCACATTTAGGTAAGATTTGGAAAATCAAGGAAAATTCTGCCAATGTGCAAACCTATGGAGGCTATTCGTTGCCAAAAATCCAGCCTTGTTGATCTGAGTTGAACAGTTTATTTTCCGACAAAATTCACAATTCATTTGAATTTCTTAATATTTAAACTCCAGAGATACATTCTTGGACTGAATTTGCCGATGCAACATTGTAAATACGTATTTCAACAAAATGCATTTTGATAAACTACAAAACGCATTCTTCTTTAACGCTCGCAACTTTACATTGTCCGACAATCATGATTCGGTTCAGCTTAATCCAGGTTTACACGTTTGCAATGTTGATAAATAAGCTCCGCCCATTTCCCCGTTCACTACATCATTGTAAATAAACGTAATTGTCCGCTCACATTCGGTATTTTCCGACAACGACTGGCAAATCTCCACGCAGTTATCTCTCATGTACGAATAAGGGAAGTGTTGCAGCGTGTAGGTCTACACATTCAAGGTAAATGCATTATGAGAATTAAACAGTATCACAATTATTTACTAAGCATCATGTGTTTCAGTTGCATGAGTGCCATTGTATGCAGGTATTGAATCAACATCAGAAGATATAAAAAAGATTAGTTTTTGAAACGTACCCCACCTACATTGTAAAGCCAGCAATATAAGAGCAGCATGGCGAAAATTTAGATTTTTATATCCCTGGCCAGGATTTTAACGTTGATGTTTTTTTATTCGAGCCACCAAAGCCACATGATATGAGAACCCACTTCACCACAATTGAGCTTTTTTCAAAATTTAATATCTAGCCACTGCCATTACTGGTGTTGTGAATTCGCGCTCAATGCCACTTTCATAAAAAAAGTCGATTTTTTTATTCACAATTTTCAGAAAAACAATGCATAATTTTCACAAACAGAGCTAAGGTGTACCGGACTCAATTTTTTGAATAACAATTCAAGAACACATCCAAAATTAAGGTGCCTTAAGTAGTCAATATTGACTATTGGCAGTATAAAGTTCAAGTTGAAGTATTCATTATGTCTTTAATCAGATGTTCATAAAGATATAAGATAAATTTTAAAAAAAAAAATTTTTACAAACATGTTTGTTCATATACATACCTGCAGATTGATTAATTTCTTTAAGAAAAATGCCATCAACTGTCTGTGTCTTAATCCAACTCTCAATGTTTTTTTTTCCAGAAAGTAAAAATCACTGCTTGACTATAAATCAAGATTTTTATGCAAAAAAAAAATATATATATTTATAGAAGGAATAAGTCAAATTGATATTTAAGGTTCAGTTAAGTTGCTGCTTTACTATTGTCCAATTTTCAAGTCAAAACAGATGGAAGATTTGCTACAGATAGATCTATACAATATTTTTTACAGGCCAAATTCAGGCTGCTGCCTTTCCCAGTAATATTAAGTAACATTTAATTACTATATCACAAATATAACCTTAATACTAGGGTGTGAATGGATAAGAAAAAAGAGGAAAAAAATATATGCAGTTTCTAATGTAAAGCTTTCATTTCTTAATATTCACTTATAACGTTAGTAAAATTATGAAGCTTAAATGTCTGTACATAGAAACTGCCCTTTCATAGATCTACATTACATTTTTTCAACCATATTTTTTTCGTTTTCATTTTACCATGTATATATTAAAAGAGTCCAAAGGTAAGTATAATGATTAACAAAATTATATAAAATTATTGTATCTACAAAGTATCATTTTCAGACTCGGGTAAATACGAAATCTTTCTGTACTTGCCGATATATCATGGTGTAAGAGTTACCTCTCTTTATTTTCCGCTCGTGGAATTTGGCTCCGCCTTTAAATCTTCGCCTATTTCCGTGATACTGCCATATATGGAAGTTGCAAAATCGTCTACAAATGTTAATCGCGTAGAAATGTAAAAGCCAAGTATGCAGTTGTAAACCTGAGAGTGTTATCTGATGTGGCTCCATTCTCGAACGTCGTGATGTACGGCGTCAAACGCGTCGTGTATGTCGTTGTACATTTCGTAATTTTGAGTTTGAAAAATTATAAATATTATTTGCATTTTATCTTAGCTGCATGTTACCAAATTACACACTAGAAGTCTGCATGTTACACAATTACACACTAGAAGTAAAAACGTTACTAGTTAAATCGAGATAATCAAAACGCACAATACGAGCACAATATGTACCTCTCGGATAAACGTTTATACTTTTACAAATCTGTTTAGTTGAACCGAAGTATAAATTGTCATGATTACAATGCTGGATTTTTGGCAACGAATAGCCTCCATACAAACCATGTCTCTAAATTTGAATCTGATCATGTACCAAATAATTAAATGCTTCGTCTGTTTAAAAGGACCGTTTTAACAGATTAAAATTGAGTGGCAAGTTAATTCTGTTTTTCGCAAGAATAGTGGCAAGTTAATTCTGCTTTACGAAAAGAATTAAACAGAAAAGTACCACAATCCCATTGAACACTAATATAATTTGAGACACTAAGAAATATCTATCTATCTATCTATCTATCTATCTATCTAGTTAGTGGGTTGTTCTACGTACAAACGTCTTTTCCTACTTTTGAAAAAAAAATACTAGAGTATTTCAAACTAATATTAATTGTATTTTGGGAATACTTTACATAATTCGAAAACTATTTCCACTTTCACTATCTTAATTGCACAGTTTTCTGCAATTTCTCTTGTTCGCGTAATTTGCGCCTTTTCTGTGCAAGTTTTTGTTTGCCCTTTTCAATATTTAAACATGTTCACAATTACGTCGAAGACATGCACAAGTAATTTTTTATGCATTCAACTGTCTTACTTTACATACGGGTTTAAACGGTTCCTTTATTGTCTCGTATGTCATTTGTTAGTAAAGGAACACTCCCAACTCAAATGATAACTTCAAACCTAATTCATTGTACATATTTTGGACGACACTTATGTGAGATGTGTTCTGTTTTCCCGATTCCACGCTTTCTCCAATAATACTCATTATGCATTTGTAGAGTAGAACAAATATAATGCCAATTCCTAAGACATACATCAAACATTTAAGTTGTTTCTTATATGTGAATAAGCAGACATCATATCGATTAAAGTCCATATTTCACTTACTAGCGAGGCAAATGAGAAAGAATCGAGGGATAGCTTTGGTAAAACTAAATATAGCTTTTGCTTCTAAAATAGGCTGCAATGTAGAGTTTATTTTACAATGTGAATGAATGCTTAGTACCTATAGCTTGTTTTGGCAACTTACACCACCACAGTGTATTTGAATACGGTACATATATGTGCAAGGCTATATACATATAATTACTTTAAGACTCTTGTCATTTTTTTTATGCAATTTGATGTGAAATAACTGGCAAGTTTTCACATCAATTCACACACATACACGCGCGCACAAGAGCGCCCACATAAGTTCAACTTATATCCGGAGGTTATTTGAAACACAAGTTCATCACATATGATTGAGACAGGCTGTTTTTCCTTGTCTGTCACCACTCGTTTATATGTTTGGCTGTTTCCGCTATTTTCAATAAAACTTCATAAAATGCATCTGTGTTCTCCACCTGGGACCTTACTGAGCGTCCCGTGGCAAATCCTCATCGCAGCTCATGATGGAAATAATACAAAAGCTGTAGTTGCATATCGATCAATGTTCCAAACGCTTTGATGATAAGCTTAAATTGATTTATTTTCTTATCTCTTTCAAATAAACTCAAGCATTCTCAAACATCCTTTATTAAGGAAAGTACAAAGCCAACACGAGAACCGTGACACTGGCATGGTTAAGACCGTCTGGGACATCTTGTATGATTTCACGAAGTTTGGATCAATAGCACCATGAGATAGTTGAAGCTCATTTTGTAGTATTGAAGTTCAAATAACGTCATTAATTTCTTCCAGCAACAGATGGATGATTTATGCCAGCGTTTGATTGTAATTAAAGCGGAAATGGAAGAGACATCAAAAACGTTTTTGAGTTTCAGATATAAAAGCAAAGGATTATATACTTTTCATAATTTGTTTGGCAAATTCGGATAAAAAAAAACGATAAAATCAATGGAATTTGTTGAGGCACAATACGAAAGTATATTCAGAGATGGTGACGGAAAATTGACAGATTTTTTATTGGAATTAAAGAAGGCGGGGTTAAATGCCCTTCCCATATGTGCACAGTATTTCCCTCAAGCATCAACCTATACACCCTTCTTGATTCCAGGAACCTTGAGGTCGCTGATTCGATGCCTGGTCGCGACATACGTATGTCGTTAAAATTGTACGAATATAGCTACATACGTCATGTCAGCATTCAGCGTCATGTCACGTGTCTTCCTGGTGAAATTCCAGACTATATCTGACTCATGTAGGCCACAAATGACGACTAAAATATTGTCCGTGGGACATTAATCCAAAACAAGCAAATATCTATCTAATATATAATAATAAATATATATTGTCAAAATATTTACAAAATACACAAAACAATTTCAAAATACTGTAAATATACAAAAGACAACAGGGTCTGACATAATCACAACTTAGAAAAGGGCCATTCTCAATTAGGATATGAATCTTTATCAGGGATATTGCATTATGATTTACCAAATAATTGTCATTTATATTTGTGTTTTGAAACTTTATTAGTCTAAAAGTTTAACTCTTTACCCCGTATGGACTGGTCATGACGCAACGGCAATCAGAAGACCCAAACCAGGAACTAACTGATCAGGGTCTCCTCTTTTTGCTCATACATTATTGTCGCTTAAATTCTGCGCAGTCATCAAAGAGACACACACATTCAATTTATTGTTCAGTATATTCATCCAATCATGAATTCATGGGATAAAGGGTTAATGTATTTCTTATTTTTATCTTAGAAACAATATTCTACTTAATATTTATCCGTCATGACGGTTTCTGGATTTTCTTTACAAGAGAAAGCCTTGGAAAAATTCTCCCAGAATGCGAAGATCATACTTAGCTTCGGTTCTGTAGTCAATGAATACTGACACTGGATCATAGCATCCTTTATTTTTTATTTAAGTAAAATAACTACTGCGAAAAGCAAATGTGATTTGGGAAAACATTTCCCTGACTATGCTTGGTTTTACGTCTGATTTGTTTTTGTTACATATTATGTTCTAAGCACAGAGAAAACATTTCGAAGATGCAATATTCTTATTTTGTATGTTTCGGTAAACCGATTTTACCTTCCAAAACCCTCTCGCTTTCCCTCGCTTTATTCATTTTAACGCTTCTAAAGTTCCGTAATAAACACATAAGGGATAGGAAAACGATTGCCATGTATTCAGACATATAAAATTTCAATGCTTGATTAGTAAAGCTATATTGACCTTTGCGTCAAAGGGATTGCTGGCTTAGAACTATACATACATGTAGTTTGGCAGTGTGTGACTGATTCTTATAGGAATATACCTACATATCTGAGGAATTGTGCAGTTTTATGTTTTGCACATGTCCCCGCTTTTTCTCAGATACATGTATATTGAAACATGGAATGAACGGAATCTGAAATCACTCTATTACGGAGATTGAAGCTTTGTACAAAAATATATTTCTTAAATACTACTTTGCACGATTCGCATAGCCTGATTTTCATTTAACACAAATCGTGCTTTAACTTTGTGTCAAGGAAGGTCATGAAAACGGGGGTCCGAACCCTCAACCTTCAGATGCTCAGTCGTGTACTTTACCAAAGGACCACAGCCATGGTACACATAGTTGGTGGCATCTTGATTGAAACGAGTTCGCTTGAATTTTGCTGAAGTGCATTTATAAATGTTGCTATAAAGATAAATAAGTATTTAATGTGATCTCGGTTTTGCAAGGTTTCAAGGTTCTAGTCGGCACAATTCCCGCGTTCACGGAGGGGAGTAGTAAAGCCGTGTATCCAATACAACGTAATCAAACGTCGTACTTCTTCCAAGTGTAAAACATTTATTGCTGGATTTTATTTTTAGATTTCTTTTTGGCGTAGAAATTATAGCCCCCAAACTCTTCGCGATTTTTTATGTTTGATTACATTAAGTGAAGTTATTGAGATTTTGTATAATTTTGAAAAGTCTCTTGGTAGTCACTGTATTCATGACATAGTAAAATGTTTATTCATTCAAAAATGAATTACCGTTTACCCGCTACTTGCATAGGCCTCGTTGTTTCTTAGATTCACAATATATCATAAAGTAATAACATTGAAACTTTTTTTTATTTCTCGTCGATTATACCATGTAATTATACAATCATACCTTATATCAAATCCTGCAGAAGAGTTTAATACGCAACTTTATCCCCCTTTTATAGAAAAGAGACATAGAGACTTTGAAATTGCATTTGGGAAAAACAATATTTTAAAAGAATTCAAAGTGCACAAATTACTTACTAGACTAGAGGAACATTAACTTTGCAATAAATGTGCTTACTGCGAACAAACAAGAACCAGAGACAATTTTACACTTATTCTTTGACTGCCCTACTGTGAAAAGTGTTTTGGGAGAGTTTGAAATTATGTTAAAAACTGTTAATTAGAAATTTACTTTAAGTTAAAGTTAGAAATATTATTTTTAGAATATATAATTTTAAATACTTTGTTGATAATGGCAGAGCAGTGCCGGTATATATTCAGAAGAGAAGAAATTGGTCATAAATCATAAAACTATCAGACAATACAAAATATCAACTCAATTAAAACAAACATGGACTTAAATCATAGTCTACATTAACCCTTTCCCTCATAGAGGAAACCATGAAAAGACCTATGCGAACAACATAAAACCAGATCAGCCTGCGAGTAACTCGCAGGCTGATCAGGTTTTATGCTGTTCGCTGCTCCTCAGTGGTCTGGAAATGAGGATTTTGTAATTAAATTTGGTAAGGTTTAACTGTGGTTTTCTGCAGATCAGGTTTTATGTGGTACCTATGAGTGCGTCAAAATGAGTCTATATGAGGGAAAGGGTTAAAAGTCATTGGCTGTAATCCTAAACACTTAACATGTTGAAATCATAAACTATACAATGAAAACAATTTATTTGCCTAGTTATGATATGTAAGTTTCTATTTAACTACAGAGACTACCTTAATTTTAATTTTTCTTTCTCTTTCCTTTGTTCCTTCAGTAGCAACCCAGTTTAACATAAAGTAAGAATTGTAAGAATTGTGTAAATTATTTCACTGAGCTTATAATAAATCCATAAGGAAAAGCGATACCATCTCGTAGATTGGCAAAGTCAATTTATTTATCCATGTACAGTTAGAATGAAATACACACAATTCTCAGTGTAGTCTAGAGTCATTATTTAAAAGAAAACAAAAAACACACACAAATAAAACAAACAAACAAAACAAACAAACAAACACATTTTTGGTCAGTAATATATATCTTTCGATGGATTTGAAATAATTAACCTGGATGTTAAGGTGCCTATCTGTGTACATTTGTAGCATGGTTGACTTAATATTCTCAATTTATTACCGTTGCAATATGTAGGAGAAAATTATATTTGGTAAATCTATTTCACTGTACTCTTGATTTATGAGATAAAGCTCACCTTTATGACAGTACATAGCCATACAGACAAATTTGTACGAATATGAAAATAAATGGGTTGCAATTCAAATAAATAAATAAACAAACAAATAAATAAATAAATAAATAAATAAATAAATAAATAAATAAATAAAATCCTGTTCCCCGATTTAACCTTGTAAAGTCTTGAAAAATATTCACTCCAGGCGAGGACCGAACTTCTTACTAAGGATTCGAATTATAAATACCATCATATAAAATGCATTGAGATAAAATTTGAACTTGTTTCTTTTACCTTGTCAGACCTTATTGGAAATGCATTCGAATTTCTACTTATCCCAAGGAACAAGATCTGAGATTTTTAACTCAACGTAAAATTATACTCATTATTACTTTTGCCTGTATCATGTTTTTATTAGTATGATTGAAAGAGTTTGGTTGAATTGAGTTGTATTCCATTTACAGTGATAATGGTTTTCGATTCTTAAGGATCTATTCCCAAATGAAATTGCTTGCTCGAGAAATCTCAAAATGATTTGAAAAATATCTTTCTATAAAACAAAAAAGAAATATAAATTATGTTGAGATTTCACAAAAACAATCAAACAAACAAAACAACAAAGAACAAAACTAAGACAGTGTTGCAAAATAATGACATAAGGCAATAGGGGAACAGAGTTATTTCCAAATATTCCATTAGGCTTATTTTAGAAGATTCATTTTTATATTATTCATATAAGTATGCAAATGAAATTGAAATAATGTTGCATGTATGTATAACACAGATACACGTGATTGGAGCCTTACTTATTTACCAAAAGATAATGTAAATAGTATTACCCGTGTTATCTATGAGCCATCATTGCCGTGGCTTTCATTCCTATTTGTTGTTTTGTATATATTTTTTATTTCATGTTGTTTTCATTGTACAAATCGTTTCTTCTGATGCAAGAGCTAACTGTTTGTTATGTCACTTTGATGGTTTTTTTTTCTCTCAAAGAAATACATTAGGAAAGTGTGAGGTAGGAGTCTCTTCAAACAAGAATTATGCACCCCAGTTGGTCCTTTTGCGGACTGACCGCTCCAAGGCGGTAACTGTTTGTATGTCTCTGTTTCACATAATGCCACTTTGTTTCTTTGTTGATTTTACATTTGCTTGCACCAACTTCATTAGTTAGTTCAGTTTTAATTAAGGTTGGGTTTCCCGTATAGGACTGTTGTGTTTCCTTATAAAATATTATACTCGAAGCTATGCACCAGATAAATGTATTTTAAAATGTTTCTATGACATATTTACGATATATAAAAATGATGGATAGTTCCCAGTCTTTACGTCAGCTCACTAAATCTTCTTAATTTCTTTACTAAAATCGTTATATTTAGTTGAACTATACAATATTTTAACTTAAAAGTAAATTAGGAGCACTGTATTGTATTTCGGTGCATAGCAAGCTTTGACACACACACACACACACACACACACACACACACACACTGTATGCTATCCCCATGGCAATAATGAGAACTTATAAATGGTTGTGTGACTTTAATCGTTCACATTTCAGTTCATTACAGGAATGGTGAGGTTTATGTATAAATAATGATTTTGATTATACAAAATTCCCCAAAACCATTTTATGTACAGGGATAACATACTCTAGTTAATTAATTAGAAGTCTTAAATCGATATTATAAGATGCACTTATAAAGCGAAATGATAAACTATAACCTGTTCAACAATGTGTGCTCAAACAGTCATACATTGTGTATGATGGATTCTAAATCGAGGGGTGAGAGCAAAACTAGGCTACGTGCATATATACATAAAAGCACTTGGCCTAGTTTCGCTCGTACCCCTCGAAATACATCTCTCTGAAATGATAAATCTTGCGTTATAATATGATGAACGCAAGTTCTGTCATTTCAGAGAGATGTATTATGCGCATTTGTTTACCGCTCCTGCATGGTTTTGTAGGTTGGATTAAAAATCAAGGTTTTGTGATGAAATATTTCGTGAAAACATTTTGTGATCGCATGAGTCTTTTCTGGTGCAAAAATCTTTTTGACAAATATTCAATAAAACATGTTTACTTTAATTTCAAAAATATTTTCAGGATCCAAATAAACAAAAACCAGGTTGTGAGGAAATGCAATTTGAGACAAAGAATACTACGGACTTAATTTTAAGTACTAATAATTACAAAAGAAGTATGTAGTAATTAGATTTTGAACTAATAATATAAAACAAGATAAAATATAACGATATGAAAATCAGACGACAGGTAATTTTTTAATATTTTTAGATATATTTCTTATCGCTACATTTTTAGAGATATTTCTTATCGCTACATTTTTAGATATATTTCTTATCGCTACATTTTAAGATATATTTCTTATCGCTACATTTTTTATTATTTTAGAATTAATATCTTATGTGTGCTACTTTGGACTCAAGGGGGTGAGCACAGACATGTACAACAACTGTGCGACGTGTTATGTCATTTGAAAGATTGTTGCTTCATAAAAGAAAACGTTGCAAGGTACTTGATCATGACATTGAAGTAATCTTATTATATTTGTCTACGTCAGTATTTTGTGAGCAACTTTAACGGACTGTTACATTGACACCTGTATATATGGATTTGCACATATTATGGGAAATTGAAACTCTAGTATAAAGTCATCAATTTGCATGGCGCGGCTTCATCATCTGAAAACATTGAACTATAGAAAAGCAATTATCAAACCAAGTCCTCCTAAATACGACTGCTTAGCTAAGCATTTGACTACATGAAAACCGAGACTCCTTTGTTAAAAAGGATCTCCTCCTTATATGCCACCCCTCGACATAAAGACACGTTATGACGTCCTTCGGCGAACTGTCATGTTACAGAAATGATTACAATCCATTGACTGTGTATGTTTCAGCACTATGACGTGAGTATCATTAAAGTAAATTGATCGTCCTTGGATCAAAGCGTCCTAAATGAAGTTTACTAGAATAACTAAGAAAGATTAAGTTAAAGATTCCGGGATTACATGTTCCGTACCAACTCTATCTAGAATCTAATTTAGCCGCCACTTGAGTGAATCAGCATAATTCCGGATACAGAGCTTCTTATCTGTAACAATCTTATTATCTCTAGATTCCAGAGGCTTTTCGCCGTGTTCCGCCCTATTGCTTGCCATGCCATCGAGGGTAGGTTTTCCTGTACCGTACAGCTATTTGGGGACCAGATAAATAACTTAAATCTTGTAAGATTTGATTAATGTGTATGGTACTCTAGCAAAAATCTCATTAAATTAAGCGATGGGTTTCACCCTACTAAGAGTTTGTACCATGTATTGCGTGTAGAAATGTTTTCTTTTTAGACTACATTTGGCACATGTCTTAGGTTATGATTTACTGGAAAATAAAACAAAATACTTAATTGTTCATCCCATAATCCATTTGACATATAAGTAATGAGAAAATCAATATTAGGTATTCGTTTCAAGTAATGAATGTAATGCACTTTATGAACTTATATGAGTATATCACTAAAACGTTAAACGCACTTGTGTTATATGGAACATATCCACTCTGTACATATGCTGATTTATTGTTAGAAAATTCGATGGAACTAAAATGAAGTCAAACCATATTAGTTTCAAATTATATGCCTTATTATTGATATTATTATTAACATCCCTTTGATTAGTATCAAATAGTATAAGGAGTTGTAGATGAATAGCAGAAGAATATTAAGTAGATCACACATCGATGACCATCAAGTTGTAGCTTTGGTAACTGTGGTAATGGTGGTAATAGTAGTGGTGATGGTGGTAGTAGTGGTGATGGTGGTAGTAGTAGTGGTGGTGGTAGTAGTAGTGGTGATGGTGGTAGTAGTAGTGATGGTGGTAGTAGTGGTGGTGGTGGTAGTAGTAGTGGTGAGGTGGTAGTAGTAGTGGTGATGGTGGTAGCAGTAATGATGGTTGTAGTAGTAGTGATGGTAGTAGTAGTAGTAGTGGTGATGGTGGTAGTAGAAATGGTGATGTGGTGGTAGTAGTGGTCATGGTGGTAGTAGTGGTCATGGTGGTAGTAGTGGTGATGGTGGTAGTAGTAGTGGTCATGGTGGTGGTAGTAGTGGTGATGGTGATAGTAGTGGTGATGGTGGTGGTAGTAAGTGGTGATGGTGTGGTAGTAGTGGTGATGGTGGTGGTGGTAGTAGGTGATGGTGGTAGTTAGTGGTCATGATGGGTTGGTGGTATGTATGGTGGTGTGTAGTAGTGGTATGGTAGGTAGATGGTATGGGTGAGTAGTAGGTGTATGGGTGGTAGTTAGTGTGTATGGTGTGTGGTGTATGTAGTGGGGTATGGGATGGAGTAGTGGTGATGGTATTATGGTAGTATGTAGTGGTATGGTAGGTATGGGTAGTAGTGGTGATGGAAGTGGTAGTAGTGGTCTGGGTGGTATAGTGGTATGGTGGTATGGTATAGTGGTGATGGTGGTATGTAGTGGTAGTGGTGGGAGTAGTGGTGATGTGGTAGTAGTGTGATGTGTGTAGTATGGTCATGGTGGTGGTAGTGTGTGATGGTGTGTAATAGTGGTAGTGTGTAGAGTGTAGTGGTATGGTGTAGTAGTGGGTATGGTTGGTAGTAGATGTGGTATGGTGGTAGTAGTGGGTATGGTGGTAGTATGGTATGTGGTGTGGTGGTTGGTGGTGTAGTGGATGGTGTATGGTATGTGTATAGTGGTCATGGTGGTATATGTATGTGGTGGTATGGAGTGAGTGAGTATGTGGGATATGTGGTGTAGTGTTGGTGGGTATTGTTCTGGTGTTGAGGGTATGGGGTAGTGGTGTTGGTGGATGGTTAGTGTGGTGTGGATAGTATGTGGTAGTATTAGGGGTATAGGTATGTGGTAGTGTGTGTTTGTGTGGTGATGGGGATGTTGGGTGGATGTGTTGGTGGTAGTATGGTTGTGGTTTCATTGTAGTGTGTGCATGGTAGTTGGTGGTGGTTATGATGGTTGTAGTGTGTTTGGTTGGTAGTGTTATGGTGGTAGTAGTGTGTTAGTGTGTAATGGTGGTAGTAGTGTGTATGGTGGTAGTGTGTATGTGGTGTAAGGTGGTGGTAGTATGTGGTCTGGGGTATGGTGTGTGGTGTTAGTGTTATGGTGTGTAGTTGGTATGGTGGTAGTAGTGTGGGTGGTATAGTGTTGGTGGTAGTAGTGGTATGGGTAGTGTGGTGGTGGAGTAGTGTCATGGTGGTGGTATAGGTCGGTGGTAGTATGTGGTATGGTGGATAGTGTGTTAGGTGGTGTGTATAGTGGTATGGTGGTGTAGTAGTGGTCATGGGGTAGTAGTGTATGGTGGTAGTAGGGTGGTGGTTGTATAGTGGTATGGTGTGTAGTAGTGTGGTGTATAGTGGTAGGTGGTGGTAGTGGTATGGTGGTAGTAGTAGTGGTATGGTGTAGTATGGTATGGGTAGTAGATGGTCATGGGGTGTATAGTGGTATGGTGGTGTAGTAGTGGTTGTGGTAGTAGTGGTATGGTGTGTAGTGTGGTTGGTGTGATGTGTTTGGTGGGTAGTAGTGTTATGTGTGGTAGGGTAGTTGGTGGTTGGTAGTGGTGGTCTGGTGTAGTATATGTCATGGTGGTGTAAGGTTCATGGTGGGTAGGTGGATGGTGTTATAGTGGTTGGTGTGGTATAGTGTTCATGGTGTTGGTTGTGGTATGGTGTGTAGTAGTGTCAGGGTGTAGTAGTGGTCATGGTGGTAGTAGTGTATGGTGTAGTATGGTATGGTGGTGGTATGTGGTGATGTGGTGGTTGTGTGATGGTGGTGTAGTAGTTATGGTGTATATGTATGGAGTAGTGTGAGTGGTAGTAGGGATGTGGAGTAGTGGTATGTGGTAGTAGTGTATGTGTAGTAGTGGTTGGTGGTATAGTGTGATGGTAGTGGTAGTGGTATGGTGGTGGTAGTGGTGATGGTGGTGTGTGGTATGGTGGATGGTTGGTGGTAGTAGTGGTGGTGGTGGTGGTAGGTAGTGTGTGGTGGAGAGTAATGGTGATGGTGAGTGTATAGGTGATGTGGTAGTATGGTGAGGTGTGGTGGTTGGTGATGGGGAGGTGGGTAGTGGTGTGTGGTAGTAGGTGATGGTGGTGGTAGTGGTGTGGTGAGTGTGGTGATGGTGGTATAGTGTGGTGGTAGTAGTGGTATGTGGTAGTAGGGTATGGTAGTTTGTGGTGGTGTAGTGTAGGTGTATATGGTATGGTATTGTATGTGGTGTATGGTGATGGTAGTGTGGTGTGTGGTGTAGTGGTATGTGGTAGTAGTGGTATGTTAGTAGTGGTGATGGTAGTGTGGTGTGATGGTAGTAGTGGTATGGTGGTAGTAGTGGTGGTTGGTAGTATGGTATGTTTGGTATGTGTGATGTGGTGTAGTGTGATGATGGTATAGTGGAGGTGGTAGTAGTGGTGATGGTGTTTTAGTGTGTGGTGGTAGTAGGTGATGGTGTGGAGTGGTGTGTGTAGTGGGGAGGTGTATTAGTGGTAGTAGTGGTGATGGGGTGTATGGTTGGTGGTAGTAGTGGTGTATGGTGTAGGGTAGTGGTAGTTTGGTGTGTATGGTGGTGATGTGGTGGTAGTATGGTATGTGGTAGTAGTGGTGGTGGTGTATAGTGGTAGTGGTAGTAGTGTGATGGTGGTATGGTATGGTGGTGTAGTGGTGGTGGTGTAGTGGTGTGATAGTAGTGTATGTGGTGTAGTGTATGGTGGTAGTAGTGTATGGGTGGTATGGTGTGGTGTAGTGGGATGGGTGTGTGGTGTGGAGTGTGTGAGTAGTGGTAGGTGGTAGTAGTGGTGTGTGGTATAGTGTATGGTGGTGTAGTGGTGTGGGGTGGTATGTATGGTATAGGTATGTGGTGTTGTGATGGTGGTGGGTAGTGTGTGGTTAGTAGTGTATGTGGTAGTAGTGGTGATGTGGGTATGTGTATGGTGTAGTAGTGGTAGTTAGAGTAGTGATGGTGGTGGTATTGGTATGGGTAGTGTGATGTTGTAGTGTGGGTGTAGTAGTGGTGGGTTGTATAGTGTATGGTGGGGTAGTGGTGGTATGTAGTAGTTATGTGGTAGGGGTGGTGTGTGGTGTGGTAGTGTGTGGTGTAAGTGTATGGTGGTAGTGTGGTGTGGTGTAGTATGGTATGGGGTATATTGGTGGAGTATGGTGATGGTGTAGTAGTGGGTGGGTGGTAGTAGTGGTATGTGGTGTATGGTTATGGTGGTAGTAGTGGTGTGGTGAGTGTGTGTTCTGTGGTGGTAATAGTGGTATGGTGGTAGTAGTGTATGGTGGTGAGTGGCATGGTGTTATGGCATGGTGGTGTAAGTAGTGGGATGGTGGTATAGGTGGATGGTTGAGTAGTGGTATGTGGTGTAGAGTGATGGTGTGTAGAGTGGATGGTGGTAGTAGTGTTATTGGTAGTAGATGTATGTGGTGAAGTGTATGGTGGTAGTAGAGTGGTGATGTGGTAGTAGTGGTGATGATGGTAGTAGTGGTGATGGTAGTAGTGGTGATGGTGGTAGTAGTGGTGATGGTAGTAGTGGGGATGGTGGTAGTAGTGGTGATGTGGTGTGTGGTAGTGTAGTGGTGATGTGGTGGTAGATGGTAGTTGGTGTGGTAGAGTGGTGATGTGGTAGTAGTGGTGATGGTGGTGTAGTGGTGTATGGTGAGTTGTGTTGAGTGGTGGTGATGGTGGTAGTAGTGGTGATGGTGGTGGTGTGATGGTAGTAGGTGGTGATGAGTGTAGATGTTGGTGGTAGTAGTGGTGATGGTGTAGTGAGTGTAGTGGTGAGTGGTAGTGTGGTGATGGTGTGGTGATGGGTAGTAGTGGTGATGGTGGTGTAGTGGTGATGGTGTAGAGTGGTGATGTGGTAGGTGGTGATGGTGGTAGTGTGATGAGTAGTGGTGATGTAGTAGTGGTGATGGTGGTGTAGTGTGGTGGGTCGTAGTGGTGATGGTGTGATAGTGGTGATGTGTAGTAGTGGATGTAGTTGGTGAGGGGTGGTGTAGTAGTGGTGATGGTGGTAGTAGTGGTGATGGTGGTAGCCTAAGTGGTGATGGTGGTGTAGTAGGTGGTGATGGTGGTAGTAGTGGTGATGGTGTTGTAGTAGCAGTGGTGATGGTGGTAGTAGCAGTGGTGATGGTGGTAGTAGCAGTGTTGATGATGGTAGTAGTAGTGGTGATGGTGGTAGTAGTAGTGGTGATGGTTGTAGTAGTAGTGGTGATGGTGGTGTAGTAGTGGTGATGGTGTAGTAGCAGTGGTGTTTGTGGTAGTAGTAGTGGTAATGGTGGTGGTAGTAGTAGTGGTGATGGTAGTAGTAGCAGTGGTGATGGTGGTAGTAGTAGTAGCATTGGTAATGGTGGTAGAAGTGGTGGTGTGGTGGTAGTAGCAATGGTGATGGTGGTAGTAGTAGCAGCGAATTTGTCATTGGTTGGCATGAAAAATTCAAATAATTATAAGGGGCAGTTGTAGATAAAGATAAGCAAATTTACTTAACGCACGAGACAATTATCTTCATAGATTAACCCTTGATATGCTTAATTTCTTTATTGGACTTGCCCTTTCTTTATTTTGGACTGTACTATTAGTTGGTTTAGATTTTTTTTTTTGTTGAAAAAAATATTGACTGAATAGCGAACATTGCAATTACAAGTGCCGACGTATTGAAAGGATTAAGAGTTCAATTTCTACAAAGATATACATGTTTATTTTAGGCTAGCTCATGGAATACTGTGCTCTATCACTGAATTTAAATCCATATTATTCATTGATATAACCCACACTATTAGTGATACAGGTCTGCCAAACTATTTTTTTTATTTATAAAGGAGATAATTGTGGTAAGCATATACAGTATACAGAAATGTAGCTTTCCAATATCTAATAGTTGTTTCTTTTTCAAATGGGTTCATTATGCGTGTCAACTGGACCGAATACAAAAAAATAGCTCCTTTCTTTCGCAATCAGCATAAAATTGGTTTGTTTTATTGGATATTGATTTAGGTTGTGTTTTGAAGTAATACATTTTTAACATTTTTATTCGCGATACGCGATCGTAAAAAAAAAAATAATTGTATCTCTCCTAGATTAGATATAATATCCAACCAAAATAAACAAATAGCTTCCATATTTTATAAATTAATTAAACATTGTATATTCTAAAGAAAAAAATATTTTTGTCTTAGATATTTGACATTAAATATTACTTTATTTAACGAAACGTAAATCTGCTAAGTAAATTACATCAATTTTGGCACGAAAACTAGTTCTGAAACAAATGAATAAGATTGTTTATTCAAACATCTTTGTTTAAATTGTAAGTTGTAAACGACGAGTTTTATATCAACAAATTATATCAAAGAACTGTTTCTATTCAAAAGAAATGTCATTAATTTCTTGAAGTAAAATAAACAGATAATAATTTCTTAATCTTTTAATCAAATTCTAGTGGTGATATCCATTTTGACGCATACTTTCCGTACAACACACATAAATCCGATTATAGTGAGTCATTATGGTTTATTTTATTTTACTTACATTGTATAATATTCTTTATTTCGGGCAAATTGAATTATTTTATTTTGAGTCGTTACATAAATACATGTGGATGTCTAGTATAGTCTAAAAGCAATATAATTATCAGACCTGGGTCATGTTCAATATCGTTATAGTTTGCATATTTTATAAGGACTCTTTCTTTCATAAAGATGGACTCGATATAAATTTGCATATGCTATATTTCACTTTTATTATAGTTTGAACTTTGTGTCAAAATTGGGTTTAGGAATATCATGGGCTGTGATCGGATAGGTTAAAACTATCCTTATCATTTTACTTACTCTAATATTCTAATGTTATATTACACGTTCATGTAAAACCACTGAAAGGTTTGGCCAGACAGAAAGCGATTCTCAGATTAACCATACTTTATAGCTGAACGGTATAACATTCGTGCACTAGCAGCTGTGCAAAACCTGGCTTGCTTGGGGAGTTCAAACTAACCAATGTCTAAATAGCTCAACATTGCAGTTCAACATTCAGTGAATCATTCATACAATATTGAGGTAGCACGACATTCCAGCTCAACATCCAGTCCGACATTCAAAATGTCGAGTCAATTTAATATTGCAGCTCGACAATCAGGGTAAGTTTTCGAGTTGTATCGGACCAGATCGATATGGCAGCCCAATATTTAGCACAGTATTCGTATATTAAAAGCCTGATCATTCAGCGTGACATTCAAAATGTCGAGACTATAATGTCGAGACTATAATTGCAACTCGACCATTGGGACATTCCTTCAAACTTTAAATATTTCAGCGTTGAACCAGATCGACATTGTAGCTCGACTTAGAAGTATTACAGCCAGATCGACATTGTAGCTCGACTTAGAAGTATTACAGCCAGATCGACATTGTAGCTCGACTTAGAAGTATTACAGCCAGATCGACATTGTAGCTCGACTTAGAAGTATTACATTTCCATCTTTCTTTTTCAATGACGAACTCTATATTAAATCAATTCTTAATATGACTTGCTGAATACTGGGTAGGACACATATGTAATCATTGTTATCCCAAGGAAGAACTGTAGTACTAAGCTTGCTCGACTTTGGAAAATTGTCAACTTGAATGATTACGCAGTAATGCTAGTTCAACACTGAGACTGTTCTTTTGATATAACTGGTGAATCGAAAGTTTTTAAAGTTATCAATACTTTCAAAAAAACTTAAAACGTGTATATACGAGTACAAAGAATAAATGTGACAATCAAACAAGTGTTAATTCTAGATTATTGCTTTGAATATTAATTGTTCATATGCATTGAAAAGGCCGAGGTTCTCAATCTTAATCAACGATGGCAACAACCTGTCTCAAGAATTGTACTTCAACGACTTGCTTCAGCTCACAATACTTGCCACATTCAGCAGTGTATTGATTCAGTGCCAAAAGGCTCGATGTATAGACTATACTAACTAACGGAATATAACAAAATTGACAGAAAACATCAACAAGATTGAATAAGTACGGTTATTTCATATGTTGTAATTGAGAAACTATGCCAACTAAAAATCCAGACGGGATTGATTTTAGCTATAACAATTGTATATACGCGTAGCCACTGTTTTATTGTTTTACTAAGGAGCTTAGTCTTTTTTTCAAATCAATAAATATTCGACAAGGGGGACAATTAAAGCTTAAAATATTCCCCCAATCATGCAAGGAACAGAAATATGTCACTTTTCTTGAGATAACGATTATATATATCCCTTTCCCTCATATAGACTCATTTTGACGCACTCAATAGGTACCACATAAAGCCTGATCTGCAGAACACCACAGTTAAACCTTGCCAAATTTAATTATAAAATCCTCATTTCCAGACCACTGAGGAGCAGCGAACAGCATAAAACCTGATCAGCCTGCGAGTTACTCGGTCTTTTCATGGTGTCCTCTATGAGGGAAAGGGTTAAACTTATTCAAGCGGACAATGACATGCAACTATTTAGATGTTGATGCAAGTAATCAGATTATGGAATCTGCTTGATATTAAATTAGCAAATAATTCCATATTAAATAAACTTATTTCGCTGATTTACTCCAACATTTTTGCTAATTGTTATCCTTTAAGTTGTAACATTCACACGTAGCTGTCTACTGATATTTTGTTCACAAGTATTGTAAATAAATAACATGTGTACTGCGATTATTTTTTCTATGGATGTGAAAATATATAAAGAATATAAATCGTTGATGTAAACATGTGTTGATATATTAATGGGTGATACGGGTTGCTAGGCTACGGAGATAAGTTTCCGTCTGTATTGTATATAGTAATAACGTCTAGAAAACTAACGTTGCGGAAGTGTCATATAGTTTTTTTTGATTAACCTTTAACCTACTGAATAATAATATTCCTTTACAAATGTATTATTTGATGAATATCAATTTACTAGTTCAATGGTATATAATACAGTGGATTTGTCTTTGTCATGCAGACTGTGTAGAATCTAAGCTACAATACTTATGAGCAAACAGAGGAGACCTTGATCACTCTTTCTGTGCGTTTTTCCTCTTTGAGTTTCTTAGAAAATATTTATTTTATACAAAGCAGATTGTATATTTTATGTACAAGCAATACATTACATGAGTATTTGAAGTAGTGTGAACATGCAAAGTTTCTAGTATTGTATGTATGTTCGGAACTTTGGCAATCATGCACCCTTCTATTGTAGAAGCACTCATGCCTGGTGAATATTATACACATTTTGTTTATTGTTATGTCATACATAGACTCCTGTTTAAATACAACAGCATTGTCGTTGGGAATGTGGTAAAGTTAGCATTGTCTCCCTGAAGAAACATTACAGATAGAAAACAGGCACTAAAACGTTTATCACATCAGCATTGATCTTTTTTTATTAAAAAGAAATAAAATACTTTTATCTTTGTTATAAACTTCATCCATCAAAACCGCCTTCTTGGCCGAGCGTTAAGAACATGCGTATCTGGAGCGGAAGGTCTTGGGTTGAGTCTCTGGTTACTACTAGTCTTCGTGTTTTCTTTTTGTGTTTTGTTTACGTTTAAAATTTCTTCCGTCTCAAGTTTACAATTGTTTACTTTCAATCTAATTAAAACAACAATCTAATTCTTGAGCATTGTTCTTTATCCTCCTTCTATATTTATTAATGCTGCATTTACACTATGATCCCGGCGGCCACGGCGACCATGTTTCAGGCCAACGTGGACGAAACGGGGTGGTCGTGGGGGAACGGGATGGCTAAACGTGAGAGGCTGTGATCGCTGTGGATGCCGGGCCAGATTTTTAAACTGTCAAAAAATTCTCAACGGCAGTCACGGTGCAGATTAGAAACCTAGTAGACCGTAGTAAAACGGAGTGAACGCAACAAGACGTGACAGAACGTAATTGGCCGTATCAAAACTTAGTGGTGGTCCGCAGAGGGACGGGGAGCTTTCCTGATGTAGTCTCCCACAACGATTGCTTTTTCATTGGATGACATCTTTAAAAACTATGCTCTTTGGTAGCACGCATTCTGCACCGAACAACATTTCGAGGCTTTATTTAGATAAATTTATTTTTACCCCCTTTTTGCTACGCAGAGATATCGGTCTGATTTTTGAAAGTAAAGCAAAGCAACTAGCAATGCTTTGCCCGGGAAAGTGGCGGGCTGACTTAGTGGAATTTTTAACATTCTTTTTTTTTTTGTCTAAAACCAAAACTTAGGGCATTGACATTTGTCAATACCCCCCATTATATGCTATCAAAAGTATTTTTTCATTGATAGTTGCATAATTGATATTTTTGTTTGTCTTGGTACATTGCAGTAATGAAGTATTGCATTCACCTTTTGGGTTCTATTTAAAAAAATCTTGGGCTTAATTTGTACTAGATATTTTTATACATTGCCATCTATTATTGTGCGCTTGCTTTTTATTCGAAAACATAAATCTGATTAATCTTATCTTATTGTTTGTAAGAAAGACAGAAAGAAAGACAATGTACTTATTGAAACAAATTTTGTTTCCTTTTTGTTACGACCATGTTAACGTTAACGTTTTTATGACATAGGTATTATGGCATCGTGTAAAAATTTGAATAAATGACACTTAAGTTCATTAAAACATGTTTTCTCAGCGGTATTGGCGCTTTGATTTTTACCGTGGTTACGAACGTGCCCCAATGTTGCACAGCGTCCACGTTTCATCCGTAGAAAACCTTGACAGAAAGTAAGAAACGTGGCAGACATTAATCAGAACGCGAGAAAAGTGAGGGAACCCATCAGAATAAGGTGGACCGGGAGGGAACGTACTGGCGTCCGTGGTAGGCCGCGGGCCGCAGCGAGGTGCGCCTTGTTGCCATCGTCACGGATATACCGCGATGGACCATGAGAAAACTTGGCAGGACCTAACTTGGACCTAAAAATGACCGAAATCTCACGGGCGCTACGTTTCGCTGAAACGGGGTTGCCGTGGCCACCGGGAACATAGTGTAGACGTAGCATTACTGTTAACTTTATACATGTAAATAAATGTAAAAACTGTACAGATTTTGATGCAGCATCTAATATTTTGCCTCGTCATGCAAATTTATTTGCTGTATTTGTTCATCAAATATGGAAAGGAATTTATATAAGTTGATTTGCTTTCCAATCAAGAAAAAATGTTTTTGTTATATTGATGTATAATATAGGTATTTGCATTATGTGAATAAATAAAGGTTTAAACTAAATCTCCAGTTGCAACATACCAATGTTGAAAGAGGTCTTAAAGTTGGTAGTGTCAGTATAATGTGACTGGGGGAGTTAGTATGCCGCTTGTTCACGGCAAAATACTGAAGTGTGGCATCACAGGCAAGGGCATTTTTTTCTGTCATGTCGATAACTTTTTCAATTATATACTGATGTTCACAATGCCACACAATCCAAAAAAAACAAACAAAAAAAACAAAACAAAAACGGAATGCAGTAAATCCTGCCTACATAGATGCAACGTAATCAAAATCGGTGTAAATCGTTGTATATGCAAATGCATGGAATAGATATATCCAAGACAGTTTTAAACTCGTATGCAATGTTAAGGAAAATATACGGCAAAATCGGTGAGAAGGAAAATAAAAAAACAAACATAGTATTTAGCTGGAATGCCCCATTATTTGAAGACAAATGAGAAAGCAATTGACCACGGGCAAGATCTCTGTCAGCTTCGTTCAACCCACATGTGTGTATTTAATTGAGTGTAAGATACGTATAGTAAACATCATTCTGCTGCTGATCAGAGCTCGACCGCGCGTTGAGACCGAGTGCTAGCTTGGAAAGACAGTTATCATTTACCGGGCGAATATCGTTCCCAATATAAACGATGACAGGACTCCGGAATACAGAGTATTGGACATATCGAACGCTGCAAGGCCGATATAGCGAAAATGAATGATTTCAGGAACAGTTTCGAGTAGCAACACTCGAACTTCAATCAGTTGGCTTACTCTTCAAGCTTATAAGTTCTTTGGATGTTCACTTGGATTAATAATATGCAAGGTATGAATTTATATGTGTTGTACGTGTATGCAAACATTTCAATTGTACAAATGATGTTTTTATGGATATGTCAGATAATCATAGGCGTAACATGGTCCACGTGTTTCCTGCAATCATTTCCAAGCGCTGTCACCTAATTGTTGGAAGACTTTCCTACAGGCGGGAAACATAACATTTAAGCGTGTATATGGTAGCACTGTGACAAACCCCTTTCCTTCCTCTTTCACAGCTAATTCAGTAATTAATTTAAGTGGAGTAACTCGATTTACGGTTTCTCGGAATATTGGAATCATTTCTGTGCATTGCCAGGTCTATTCAACAGTTACTCTAAAAAGTTTTAAACACGGATGAATTATGTAAATTAAAAGTTTGACAATTTCCTTTCTTTGCTCAGTTTGATATAAGATATGTTCAGCAATACAATTATATTTAATTTATATGATAAAATTAGGTCTCTCTCTCTCTCTCTGTATGCAGCGAAGGGTGTAAAATATTCATTAGAACACAAAACCTGATAAGCACATGATCTTTCAGAGCAGTCTGCTTAGAATTAGTGACCGCGTACAACGTTTGTAGTCCGTGTTAAGAGTTATATATCTTACATTGCTGAAAACGCCTACCGGCGCAAGGAAAGCGATAAGCGTCAAAATTGTTAAAAAATAACAGCAACAAAAACTCTTCCTTCTTTGAACATTGGAATATTTTGAGGGTCTAGTAACTAACATGCGTACCATCCTAATGACACTGTTTTAAAGTCGACTCTCAGTTGGTTTCAAAGATTTTTCAATATTCTACACTGTATTGCACCAGACTACGGGGCCTCTGGTGACACAACGCACCACAGCACATAAATAAGATACATTGAAATACATTGAAAAGACGTACTATTTGAGGATCTAAGATTTGCTGGAATAGATGACAATAAATGAACCGTTTCAATTTATATCGATCAATATCTGATTAAAAAGCATTATTTAAATGTATTGATTTTACAGTACGCTTGCTAAGTTTCCGAGGTTTTACAATCTATGGGTCTCAAACGAGTTTTTACGGAATAATATTAAATTAACAGCGACATGCAGAGTGGCGTCTCAAGCAAACGTGTAAATAATACTTTATTGAATACCACATTTTCCTTGCATGATCGGTCAAACAGATAGCAACCAAACAGAGTAATCAAATATTTATTAATGCCAATTATTTTGTGACCCATTCATTTTTTGTTAAATGGTATTTATTCTTCATATTCTTAACTATGTGTTGACATGTCGCATTTTTCATCAACTTGTTCTTTTACTTTTTGATATTGCAGAACCTGTATTTCGGTGTTAATTCTAATTAAAGTCTTGATCTCTGTTCTTTTCTAATTAAGGTCTGAAAGTTATTGCCAAGAATGTGAAACCATGTGTTGATATTGATTACAGTGTTACCCTGGAGGGGCCAATTTCTACGCGTCCTAAGGAAATACTATCTCAATACACACTGTTACGTACATTTGTAATGACTTTGGAATTGCCATTTATCTACGCGCCGTGAACCGATAAATACCTAGTTGAAAATAACGACAATATTCGTTTAAATTACTGTCTTTAAAGTTTCAAGAAAGTAGAGATAAATGCGTTTTGTTTCTTTTAAAGCAGCATTTAAACGGTTTTTACTGTAATGTTTCGGGACTATTCCTCACACTTGTTATATGCGCGGTCTAGGTTACAAATATTGTAAACGATAGTGTCTTTTTCAGTCAAGACTGCAGTCTAACTTCTAGTAAATGCCTATGAATTGTTTTGTCCTATTTTAAAACTCTGGGGTTATCGGAACTAAGGTGTGTCAAAGGCATTGATATTTAATCAGCACATAATTGAACTGCTCCTATGTTTCTCAAAAGATATGCGTAGAGTCAATCGTTTTAGCGAGTTAGGGTCATTATGTAACCAGATTAGACTTTAACTAGTCTTCAACACTCACCAACTAATGTACTAAAGTCTCTCTGAAAGGATTCTGTTCCGTGTACCAATTCTTATTGTTAAAACTTAATTTTAGGCACTTCTTTTTAATTTTGTAAATTATTTATCATACTAATTAATATAATTAATAATTAATATAATTAACTTACATGTGAATAAAATTCATTGATATTTAATTATTTTTTAAAAAAAATGTAAGAATGTTATTGCACGTAACTTAGACGTTCTAACCATGTCATCAGCTTCTACCATGTCTAAAAATTGAAATTATCACAAATATACAATTAGTTTTCTATTTGATAAATGAATAAATGATCAAATAAAATTTCATTTAATAGTAGCACTTTTCAATATTTCCCAAAACATACAGAGGAAAGAGCCGGATCATTCCCTTGTGGCAGACTGTCTACACATTTCATACATTGCCGTAGCAGAAACGCTGCAAATAAATCGTATGAGTTTATCCGCCTTTCGAAAGCGACATACCGCATAATCAATAGCCAGGGACTAAAACCTAACGTTGCTGTTGCTGCTGGTATAATTTTATTTCCTTTGTAGCGGGATTTCCTCATCCAATCAATACCCCGACGACCATGTTTGAAGATGGCCACCAGTTGGCTGCCCTCTCCCATCGGCCAAAACAAATAGGATTTCCGTTCTTTTATCTCCCCCTTTCCTTTGTCAAATTACCATTTCGTGAACTGAAACCATTTGGTAGAACCGTTTATCCTGGAGCCAAATGTTTCCGCATCGTCCAAAATTGATAAATATGTATATTTGATATAAATACAGAGGGACATCTATTATCTCTGACTTTAGCTGTTTCTTTTGCAATGAATCTTGCTGTTGGGTTTGAGCCCCAATCTTGTCTCTTATGGTTTTCATATAAGGGAGCCTCCCAAATGGCTCTGCTATCTACCTGGGTGCCGCTATGCACCAAACACCTTACCTTATCTATTGTTTGCTATGAAGGAAACTCTGTTTCGGCGACGGTAAACTCCACAATAACACCAATAATTACAACAACAAGGACAACCACTACAACAGTTGATTAAGTACACACATATGGATTTCAGTAAGATACCGATTGCTTATGGAAATTAACATGTTTAAGGCATGAAATGAATATCCCCGTAAGTCTATTTTCACAGTTAATTTTTTTTTTTTTTTTTTTTTTGAGTGAGGTGATGCCATTTTAGCTCGACTATTCGAAAAATAGTGAGAGCTATCCTAGTCACTCTGGCGTCGGCATCGGCGTAACACTCAAATTTAAGGTTTTGCGTGCAGGTTTTTCTATCTTCTAATATCTTCACTACCACTTAAGGTATTCACTTCAAAACTTTACAAATGTATTTGGGATCATAATTGTATACCACTTATCTTAACCCATAACTCTAGCATGGATTTTTACTGAGTTGTTCCCCTTTGTGAACTTAGAAAATTCCTGGTTAAGCTTGTGCGTGCACATTCAGTCTCCACAACCACCAAAGGTATTCACTTTAAACTTCACAAATATCTCCGGGGTCATAATTGTAGGCCATTGTCCAAGATCCATAACTCTAGCATGGAATTTTACTGAATTACTTCCCTTTGTGACCTTAGAAGTTTTGTGTGCACATTTAATCTCCACAACCACCAAAAGTATTCAATCGTAACTTCACACATGTCTTCGGGGTCATTATTGTGTCATGGGGTGAATTTTTATTAGTTATTAGTTTGTTATAAAAGTGCTGGCATCATGACTTAAATTTGAAGCTGACACTTGTTATGAAAACATGTCATTCCCCTGCATGCAGCAGCGAATAATGACTTTGAAAATTTGGAGTTCTTGAGGGAGTGTCAAATATATGATAACCATGTAAGTTAGCCTGATAATCATGGTGTCATCCCTAATAACTATCAAGATAAGCCGTTCACACTAAGGGCGAAAACTTGCAGGGAGATCTCTTCATTATTCACCCAGGCCAAGTTCAGCTGCAGCATTCCATATAAAATAAAAATTCCATATACACCCATAAATATTTCAAAGTCATGTTATAGCTTTGATACTTTGTATACTTGTTTAGCAACATAAATGCAATGAGTAGAAAAGAGCAGACACTATCTTATATTTTGACAGATACATGGCCCTTGAAGGATTCAGCATGGCTTTTTTATACTGTAAAGCACTGTGAAAAGTCAGGCGCGCTGTTTCCCTGACAACTCATCTTTAATTTATTTGTAGTTTCTGTAGAATATAAAGAGTTATGGTACTTGCTAAGACTACATAGATCAAAGCACTGAAAAGAGCGGGGATACATAATATCGTATCACAAAATTAGCATCAAGTTTAACCTTGAATTTTGTATAATGATACCATGTGCTTGAAAAGTGATATAAGGTGAATATCTAAAACAATAACAGTAACAATTAAAGTTATACCTCGTATAACGTGTATATCACGTTCCCGTCTAATTCTAATAAATTATTAACAATTAATTATGATAATAGCGATGATAGTGATAACACTATTAATTATGATATTAGCGATGATAGTGAAAACACTATTAATTATGATATTAGCGATGATAGTGAAAACACTATAATTATGATATTAGCGATGATAGTGATAACACTATTAATTATGATATCAGCGATGATAGTGATAACACTATTAATTATGATATTAGCGATGATAGTGATAACACTATAAATTATGATATTAGCGATGATAGTGATAACACTATAAATTATGATATTAGCGATGATAGTGATAACACTATTAATTATGATATTAGCGATGATAGTGATAACACTATTAATTATGATATTAGCGATGATAGTGATAACACTATTAATTATGATATTAGCGATGATAGTGATAACACTATTAATTATGATATTAGCGATGATAGTGATAACACTATTAATTATGATATTAGCGATGATAGTGATAACACTATTAATTATGATATTAGCGATGATAGTGATAACACTATTAATTATGATATTAGCGATGATAGTGAAAACACTATTAATTATGATATTAGCGATGATAGTGAAACACTATTAATTATGATATTAGCGATGATAGTGATAACACTATTAATTATGATATTAGCGATGATAGTGATAACACTATTAATTATGATATTAGCGATGATAGTGATAACACTATTAATTATGATAATAGCGATGATAGTGATAACACTATAAATTATGATATTAGCGATGATAGTGATAACACTATTAATTATGATATTAGCGATGATAGTGATAACACTATAAATTATGATATTAGCGATGATAGTGATAACACTATTAATTATGATAATAGCGATGATAGTGATAACACTATTAATTATGATATTAGCGATGATAGTGATAACACTATTAATTATGATTAAAGATGAGAAGAAGAAAAATGACATTAACCTAAATCATGATAAAATCTTTTACAATAATTTTCAAAACCTAATTCAAAAGAAAAGCGGACGATTTAATTAATTGCCTGTATAAATATCGCTTAGAAAAATATACACTCCACTTATTGATTTATTCTCACAAATATATTACTTACTAATAATAGATATTTATTTTTAAAGGTCTTAAGCACATTCTATACATTGGATTTTTGTCTTAGTATGTTCTCTACATTAGACATAAAACTACTGTAACAATATCATTATATAGTTATACAACAGAAAAGCTGTAAACAGGTTTTGTTATAATTGTATAGTGTTTTCTTTGAATGCGAATGGCAAAAACATATCCTCAGAAAAAGTAAATTTCAACAGATGTTATTGTTAATTATATGATACTTGACAACTAATAAAAAGTAATTTGATAGAAAATACATTTGCGGAGACAAATGTCAAGCTCATTAACACAACATACAGGGAGTCCTACATATAGCCCTAATATATAGAAAATTTAATTGGGTATTTAAAAAAGTCATTCAAGACAGGATGTCAACATAGACAGGGAGTCAATAAGAGTTTTTTCGGCGTAGCTGTTTAACCTCACTTTTGACCTTCTTGCGGGTGATGACGCAAAATAAGAATAAAAGAATATGTGAACAATTTTCGATGAAAAAAGGTGACGCACAATTCTTTTTATTCTTTGTTAAAAGCTGAAAAATATGCTTCGTATTCACGAAATAATTATAGATATTCGGACTGATTACAATTACTTTGATAAATGAGTTATTTCACATTCTGTTATACATGTATAGTGAAAGCAGAGGTAGCGTTCTTGAATTTCCTTTACATCAAGTATGGTCGAATGGTTATTTTTTAACACAGAAGCGCTTAGTTGCATTAAGGTGGCGGAAACTTTATTCTGAAGTGTCAAGGGCCTTAAGGTTTTCTTTACCGTTTCTATTGGAAAAATATCGGATAAATAAATAAATAAATAAATAAATAAGTGTCAAGGGCCTTAAAGTTTTCTTTATCGATTTGAAAAATATCGGATATAAATAAATAAATAAAGTAATTAATCAATTAATTTATTAATATATAAAAATAATAATCACCAGTTTACTGTCTTATTTTTATCTATTTATTACTACTTCTACTATTCTCTGCCATTACTACTAATACTAAAAAATCCTTTTCTTCCACGACTACAACCACTACTACTTCCTCTATGAAATGCGAATATAAATTGTTCTTCTGCAAAACATTTTGTAATAAGAGAGAAAAAGATATCAAAACAAACGTTATTGCAGCCTTAATGAATGAAGAGTATTTCAAAGGACTTTTCTTGAATATCTTAATCCGCATTACCTTCTTTCCTTAATTCAATCTACATATGTGCAGTACGCTAACTTGTTTGACACTTTCCTCAGGAAAAAAATATAAAGCCAACTTGATAGAGAAATGTACATCATGGCAAAAGTAATTTACATCTAGAGGAATTATATGAAAACAGCGGGTCTGAGCTGCTAATTTACAGTTGCTCAGTTTTCCTCAACACCCCGCTGTAATGGAATACCACGGATTAAATTCGTTTCTCTCTCGGAAATGTTAATATTCTTCTCTCAAATTAATAATCCCGAAGGTCTTGCTCGCATTTCTAATACATGTAAATGGCATATAAATCACCGGCTTAAGAAATATTTTGATTTACTCTGCAAATCGACAGTTATAGTTTTGGTAAATTGATATTTGAAATAGAATTATCACGGATGTTACACAGTGTATTAAAAGGCGCATATTGATAAATTTGTTCAGCCTTCAGCTTGCATTTTGGATCAAAGTAACAAGGAAGAGGCTCTACTAACATACATGTCAATGTAGACATTACAGAAAAAAAATCAACAGACAAACACAAATAGTTGACAATATCACGGCCTTACCAGGATTTGATCAGATAGCTTAACCCTTTCCCTCATAGAGACTCATTTTAACGCACTCAATAGGTACCACATAAAGCCTGATCTGCAGAAAACCACAGTTAAACCTTACCAAATTTAATTATAAAGTCCTCATTTCCAGACCACTGAGGAGCAGCGAACAGCATAAAACCTGATCAGCCTGCAAGTTACTCGCAGGCTGATCTGGTTTTATGCTGTTCGCATAGGTCTTTTCATGGTTTCCTCAATGAGGGAAAGGGTTAAAGTACACATATTGATAGTTTGAGCTGAATTTCTGGTGGAAGTAATTTAACCTTGATATTTGTATCCTTGACTACGAATTGTTTTCAGGCATATTAATCATTTTAATTGGAAAGTAACGATGAATTCGAATATTCGGTGCATACCAAATAAGGCAACGTGGGATTGAATATTTATATTCAAAAGGTTATAAGCCGAATATTTGAAATGTAATAATCGGGTACTGGAAGTACGTTTATACATTAACGTAATAAACTGTAAGATGAAACACAAACCACTCACTGGAACACCCTCACCGATTGTTGATAATTCGCACTGTAGTTTGCTTTTAGAAACATGCATTTTAACGCATGGCATAGTAAACATATCTTTGGCTCCAAACACTTCTTATATGACTTACTCAGAAGATGTTGTAATAAGTTCCACCTATACTGGTGCCGGAGATTGTAGCGGCGTTGCATGATTGTTAAGAGCTATTAAAGTACAGCAGGAATGATCATTATTACTTTGTCCGCTTATTGTGATGAAATTACGAACCTTTTGTGATTTCTGTTCGCATTGTAATTCATTCGAAAAGTAAGAATGACTCGATAAATTTTCTAGATCTATATAAACACACTGTTTCATAATAACACCAAGTATATGTTGTCATAGCAACCAACCCTCCTGTAGTTTTGTTAAAATAGTTTCATACATACGACTTGCGTATGGTAAGTTTTACAATGATGTACGGCATTCTTTACTATGAGCAATAATTAGTGATGATTCTTCAGATGGAAGAGGAAATTTTTAAAGTTGATGGTTTGGTGTTTTATATAGCTTTGTGAACTACATACTTATGATATGTCGAAACGTAAGTGTTCTTACAATAACCGGATCTTTGTAAGGGCTTTGGTGAAAGTATGTGAATATAAAGTATAAAATATCACAATGATTTTGTAAAACTTTAAGAAATACCGACCAACTAAATAGGTGGACGGATAATTTACCTTTTCACCTATGAATCAACATTAGTTATAACAAAAATATAAATAGAAAATCACATATGCAGTAAGATTAATGGATAATCTGTATTTCCAAAGCAACTAAAATGTAATTAGAGAGGCCGCTATATACGCTGTCAGCTTCGATTCAATATCTAGTCCCCCCCACAAGTATTCCGTAGCAAGATCTAAATTTGGAATTGAAGTAGGTCCCTTTATTACTGAATGTGTGGGTACTTAAATACATTAAACAGTCACAATTGCCTTTAATGATGTTAAAATTTATGTCATTTGGTCACCATGGATACCGTCGTTTATGTCTTTTGCATCTTTAGTAGGCATGAGCTGATGCATGTTCGTGTTTAAAGATATATGAACCATAATTAGATGAATAAACAAACCGTATTGAGCGTGACTCTTTTCAATTTCTTGAAACAAATTTGTAAATGCCTAAATGAGATAAGAATTGAATTTTATATTCTAATAGCATAAATATTCACCATCTTGACTGACTTTCGTCACGCTTAATTTCATTATTAAAATGAGATAATTAATTGATAAAATATTCAAATACCTAATTTGATATTGTTCATGTTTGAATATTGTTCCCTGACTCTTATTTTATTGCGGTTATAATTTAACATTACTTGGTAATATTTCAATCGATATCAAACCATCATCAATCATCTGTCTATTTTGAAGTACAATATATCGTTGTTAACGTAATTACATATGATAGGATCTCAAGGACAATCAATATAATAACTATTGTCTATAATAATTGATAAATAAATTAAGGTTGAGTCTTTGTGATTTTTTATACGCCGAGGAATTCCATCTTCGATGTTAAATGATAGGAACACGTCAAACTTTCAGCAAGCTGTAGGTTTAAGCATGCGTATAAATGTAAATGATAGAGATAGTTTTCTGCAAGGGAACATGAATAACTGAAAAGTCGCATTTGAATCAATCAGTATTTGAGTTCGAGTAAGGTTTCTAATCTACTGACAAACTGCAAGGCCTCGTTCGCGTGCGGTTCTATGTGACGTGGGAATGGACATCTTGAGACCAATGTTTCAAGGAATGTGTCTAACTCACGTCCCGGTAGAATTACACCATAGCTGTTTTCTCCTCTCAATTATCCTCGACAATGACTTGTTTTAGCCGGACTCAACAGTCGTTTTAGTCGGTTATGAAAAGCAATCGACCAAACGTATAAACTTTTCATTTGCAACGCGCCCGAGCGCTCGCTGCTAATTTTCCTACAACTTGTACAACCCTGATGGGAAATGATGGCTGATTTTGCGGACATTTAATTTAAATTCGGGGAATGCGCATGCGTAGGAAATTATTGATGGATGGATTTTTAGTTTACCGTCGCTGCGACAGTATTTCAGTCATATAGCGACGACCAGCTTATTACAGGTGGAAGAAGACCCCGAATGCACTAAGGCATCTAGGAAGACCTACCGCAAGTCAGCTGGAAGGCTTCCTCACATGAAAATCCGAATGACTCTGTCGGAATTCGAACCCACGTATGCGTAGGATATAATTGTCATTAACATGACGGAACGGAAATAGTTAAAATAAATGTCTCAGCTGCTGTTACCAGTGAATTTTATGATGATGAAACCATGCACTGGATTCTTCCCTTATCTCAACATTGTAACAATCACGATAGTCACGGTTCACAGTGGCTTAGAAGCTGTCTTGAATAACAGAGATATATTTAAACTATAGCACAAACTATTCTCAAACATAAACACCTATCCCGGCGGACGAGTGGTTAGAAATTCCTTCCCATAACCGGGAACCCGAACGCGACATATCAGTCGTTCAAAAAAGATATTTTAATTAAAATAGGTACCCAGATTTTCAGTTCAAACTTTTATTTACATACTTAAAGTATGAGACGGTTCCTTCCATAGCAAATAAATGCATATTACAACTCATTCAATTTACCAAAAACAATCACCAAAGGTGTCAACTTTGTAAAAAAAACACCGATCTCCAAACAAAAAAGAACATTACTATTAGGAACAGAACAAATCAGGACAGGTTTTATACACGCAAGCTTTAACTTGCACGTGTAACTGTTACATAATACATAATTTATTAACATCATGATTATGCAAAGTTAAAGCAAAATTTAGGACATTTTTTATATATCACATAAAGGATGAACTGAACAAGCACTATTATTTTTGTCAATATAAATAATCATGCCGTATATGACAGTTCTTAAGGAGATGTTTGTTTGGATTGTCAGGATTTCAAAACATCGTCTAATCTCGCCTTACCTCGTATAATTCAATCATAAACATCTGCAACACTCGGACATGTCCGGATTGTTTTTTGACCGTTATTTTATTTTGCATTGTTGTGATTCCACGATTTAAAAAAGTTAATTAATAGAAGTTTGAAAACACACACACACACACACACACACACACACACACACTTCTAAATCTATTTGCAATGGCCAATCGACGTTGGCTTCATTCAAAGTGACAAAATGAAAAGTTGGGATAAAATCAGAACGATCTGGTGTTTATACTGGGAATTTTAAATCATTGAGACATTGATTGTTAAGATATCCTGTAATATATGTATAAGTTATTACCAGTTGGAAACTGGAAATAATTTACCTCGCGTGTCAACTAGAGAAATAAATGTTCCTACTCGTGATACTTTTATAAGAAACAGCACAGCATATATCATATGTATAGAGAGACATTACACCAGTATATCAGAATGTATGTCTTCACTGTTACACCGTAATTCCTTTGTGAATATCAATCATTCGTTATTATGATAACGTTTTGACAATGTCGTACATTCTTTGATTATTCAAATTACTGTATGCGATCGTAATCAATATTTAATTTTAACAGGAAATGTTTGGTATGCGATAATAAAACTGCTGTTCACGAAGAAGCAAATTTCGAATCATTATCAACTAAATCATTTTATTCTTCAGAAATCTTGAGAAATAAACTTTCCTGCTCGTTTTCAAATTGTACTTTAACCCTTACCATACTAAATTTTCTTAATTGGATTCATCCTTCTCTCATTTTAGGACTGTACCATTTGTTGTTTATGGGGTGATTGCTGAAAATTTATTGACTGAATAATGAACAATAAAGATCATCATTAAATTGCACGGATGTTCAGGCTGATTGTGGTCTACACTGGTCGCAAATGCAGTCACATAGTAAGGGCTAAGTAGACACGTAGACATATTTGAGAGGCTGCTTGACTATGCCTATTTTACCACAAATTTCAATTTGTTTGCATCGGGATTCTAAATACATTAAAAATAAGGTATGCGCTCCATGTTGTTTTTGTTGCTTAACAGCTTTTGTTTAGAATATTGTTTAATGCTTTAGATGTTGACAGTCATGTATTTATCAATTTTACTTCCTCTCGATTGATCATATAAACATTTGAACTTTTTGTATATTATCTGACGTTTCATTAATCAAATGAAATATATTCGAAATGGATATATCTTATATTTCTGAAGAAAAAGTATCTTAGGGCTTTGAGTTTAGGGAGTTGTCATTTAGTGAATAATACCTCCATGTATTTTAGCATCTTTTATATTGCTTCCGGTGATCTGAAATTATCATAACACGGGAAGACACCTACACACTACGACTGCGGCTACAATTAAAAGATTGATAATTGAAATGAAAACGACAGAATTGAAACTGACCGCAGTGGGCAGTGTCATGTTATAAAAAGGGGGCCGGTTTCATAGATTGACTATATGTTTGTATTTATCATGATGAAACAGTGAATAGTTTGACATGCCCTTGGTGCAGATCTGAGACTTTCCTTGAAACAAGGGTTTGCCCTCTTATTTTAAATCATTCAGCTGTCAAGCTTCAAATTAGACATAATAACACTTGAATATTTGCCAGCAACGCATGCCGTGTATCCCCCTCGAGTTACATATTCAGAAACAAAATTTACGCCTGTATTTGATATCTCGTTTCGTACATAACATGTTCGATATTTTATTCAGCCGTATTTTGTGGGACAGGATCGATTAGGTTCGCATATATCAACTAATGGCGGCTGGTTTGTATATTCCGATTCAACTTAAATATTCAAATCGTGCAAAGTCTATTGCACTTCTTTTTGTAGAATTCGCTATGCTTTATTAATGTTACAGGAAACATGTCGGACAGGCTAAAAAGCTAAACCGATTCATGCTGCGAACACAGCTTTTTAAACTCATTTTTAATGATGGAACAAAAAATGGGGACAAGAAAAAAATCAGTTTTATTTTAATGACCTTATAGACAAACTGCTTTGGCTATTTATTTGCAAGAGGATAATTTATGTTCTGCTTCTATTTGTAAATACCTTTTTTTTTTTTTTCTCTCTTATTTATTTTATGAAATGAAAAGATCACTGTCATCCCTTTTGAAGAAATCTATTGCGCTTTCCATAAAACGAAGATCTTAAAATAGAAATCTATACAAATGAATGGTCTGAATCATCATAAAATCAATATATTACTTATAGATTACAAATCCTTATAAACAAAAAGAATATGAATATCAAACAATAAAACCATACTTAAATATGCGCTAAATTGAACCAAAAGCAGACGTTTTAGCAAAATCTTCAGTTTAACGTTGGAACACTGATTGAAATAAAGAAGAAACAATAAACAGTGATCACTTTAATAAAAAATCCAAACCATATAATACGTCACCGACTGACTTTTCCTTAAATACCATGCATTTGATTTTAAGGCAAAATTCATATATATAATAGAAATACCTTTATGCAAAATTCAAAACTGTTTCAATTTGTAAACATTGTCCCCAGTATGCTGAAGGATAAATATAGAGAGGCTAAATAATTAAGTATGAAACTGTGTTGTCTCAACGATGAAATCATTTATTACAATAACTTGCCAATTCCGATAATAATTATTTGTTTTTTGTTCCAAAACTTAAACATATTTGGTTTGTTAGAATAAAACTTTGGTAGGTACTTTGATCGTAAAAGATGTGTAAAATGGACATACATGTATAAGTAATCTTCAATATCATTTCTATCACATCCACTGCACTTCCTATAATTCCTATCACATCCACTGCACTTCCTATCATTCCTATCACATCCACTGCACTTCCTATCATTTCTATCACATCCACTGCACTCCCTATCATTTCTATCACATCCACTGCACTTCCTATCATTTCTATCACATCCACTGCACTTCCTATCATTTCTATCACATCCACTGCACTTCCTATCATTCCTATCACATCCACTGCACTTCCTATCATTTCTATCACATCCACTGCACTTCCAATAATTTCTATCACATCCACTGCACTTCCTATCATTTCTATCACATCCACTGCACTTCCTATCATTCCTATCACATCCACTGCACTTCCTATCATTCCTATCACATCCACTGCACTTCCTATCATTTCTATCACATCCACTGCACTTCCTATCATTTCTATCACATCCACCGCACTTCCTATCATTTCTATCACATCCACCGCACTTCCTATCATTTCTATCACATCCACCGCACTTCCTATCATTTCTATCACATCCACTGCACTTCCTATCATTTCTATCACATCCACCGCACTTTCTATCATTTCTATCACATCCACTGCACTTCCTATCATTCCTATCACATCCACTGCACTTCCTATCATTTCTATCACATCCACTGCACTTCCTATCATTTCTATCACATCCACTGCACTTCCTATCATTTCTATCACATCCACTGCACTTCCTATCATTTCTATCACATCCACTGCACTTCCTATCATTTCTTGCAATGCGCCTATGTCACCCAGATATTATTAAAATTATGATATGGTAATCTTAAGCTTGCAATAATATTTCTATGATATAAAGCTCTGTCCATGGTGAAATTTAATTTCTGTTAAATACTAACTATTGACAAAACATATTAACATTTACCGACTCTGGAAATAACCAAGCATCATTAAAACCTTCTTAATGCAAGCTATTTCTTTTTCTTAATAACCTATATACTCATTTTCAGTGATTTCCTTTCAGTGGAGTTTAAAAATATCATTTAACAATGCGTTCTCACCTTTCGTCCAAAATAATTCTAGCCAATATTTAACATTCTAACATAGCGAGATACCACAACTACGTACAGTGGACATCTACTCAATTCGGAATATAGAGCTAATTTAGAAGTGTTTGTAGATATCTTAACATTCAGCAGCCAGTTACTAAACTTTCTATGAACAATTTCTAGGTAATCCGCCTTTAGATGACACCATACGTCGCTCCCGTCGTTAAGAATTTGCAAAACATGAATCAAACAATTTAAAGCAAACGCTAATTGGTATCTCTCTACCTCGAGTAATAATAGGTAATGGTTTCATTGCTCTCAAAGACATATCTTTTAAAGTTCTAGTTAGATTGTATTCCTAGCTACAGCTCACACAGATATTAAACCTTTCCCTCATAGAGGAAACCATGAAAAGACCTATGCGAACAGCATAAAACCAGATCAGCCTGTGAGTAACTCGCAGGCTGATCAGGTTTTATGCTGTTCGCTGCTCCTCA
>CM037789.1:37028281-37069276 GCA_021229015.1 Solen grandis
AATAATGAAAATTTTCAGAGTTATGACGTAAAGTATACTTTTGAACAAAATATTTTAGCCCCCTTGAGTATTGACCAGAGATAAATATAGTGAAAAATGGTTTTCACGCTCTACAGCCGCCATTTATGGTCGGATTTTCTTCAAATTTTTACAGATGGTACATGTTGAAACTAAGGTGTGAATATTTTAGAAACTAGAAATCAAGTTTGCAGTCATGTCCTGACGTCATATGACATCATGTTACGTCACAGACTAATGCTTAGTTCTTATCATTTGCACTAATTTCGGAATATAATGTCAATTGTTCAGCATGAACATGACATACTACCAGAGGTGAGTCATTCTCCTGCTTTTTGCATTAACACAGCTTGCAGAAAGTCCTATCATTCGTTTTCACGAATGACATCTAGTTAGGACTTTCTGCCTAAAGCAGAAAGTCGTATTGGGTTTGTACTGTTTATTCTTCTTCTTCTTATTATTATTATTAGGACTTTCTGCCTAAAGACCGAAGTTCTGTGGCTTAAATAAGATTCGAACATAGGACCGAAAATTTCATTTTAGGATTAAAGAGCTTCAGGATGAAATAGAAAGTTGAAACTTACACAGCTTGTAGTTCTGCAGAATTTCTTAATATATTTTGAGTCGTGACGTCATAAGCATACATTTTAAATTTAAAAAATTGGGGCAATGATTTTGACATGATGCCAGTTGTTCAGAATAATGAAAATTTCAGAGTTATGACGAAATAGATGCGTTTTTTGAAAAAAAAACATCTTCAGCACCTATGACGTCATGTGACGTCAGAGCTAAAAATAGTGAAAATGGTGTTCACGCTTACAGCCCCCATTTATGGTCGAATTTTCTTCAAATTTTCAAGATGGTATATCTTGAAACTAAGATATGTATATCCTTTAAGCAAACCGAAATTCCGAAAGACCCAAGTTCTGTGGCTGAAATAAATTCGAACATAGGACCGAAAATTTCATTTTGGATTAAAGAGCTTCAGAAGAGATAGAAAGTTGAAAACTTACACAGTTTGCAGTTCTGCAGAATTTCTACAAATATTTTGAGTCGTGACGTCATAAGCATACTTCTTAATTTTTATTTTAGGACAATGATTTCGACATGATGCCAGTTGTTCAGAATAAGGAAAAATTTCAGAGTTATAACAGTAAAGTATACATTTTTGAGCAAAAACATTTTCAGCACCATATGTCGTCATGTTACGTTAGAGCTAATTATAGTGAAAAATGGTGTTCACGCTCTACTGCCTCCATTTATTGTCGGATTTTCTTTAAAATTTCACAGATTTTACATCTTGAAACTAAGGTGTGCATATCCTGTCCCGCTAACCGAAATTCCGAAAGACCGAAGTTCTGTGGTGAAAAAAGATTCGAACATGGGACCGAACATTTCATTTTAGGATTAAAGAGCTTCAGGATGAGATAGAAAGTTGAAAACTTACACAGTTTGCAGTTCTGCATAATTTCTTTATATATTTTGAGTCGTGAAGTCAAAGTCGTCATGTGACGTTCATAAGCATACTTCTTAATTTTCATATTAGGGCATGAAATCTCTACATGATGTCAGTTGTTCAGAATAATGAAAAATTTCAGTGTTATGACGTAAAGTATGAGCTTTTGAACAAAATGAATCTTCTGAACCCTATGACGTACTGTGACGTCAGAGCTAAAATAGTGTAACATGGTTGTTCGGCTCTCAGCCGCCGTTTATGGTGGATTTCTTCAAATTTTCACAGATGGTTTACACCTGGAAAACTAAGGTGTGCATATTCCTTGCAGCTAACCGAAATTCCGAAAAACCAAGTTCTGTGGCTCTGATAAGATTCGAACATGGACCAAAAATTTCTTTTTAGGATTGAAGAGCCTTCAGGATGAGAAAGAGATTGAAAGTTGAAACTTACACAGTTTGCAGTTCTGCAGCATTTCTACAAATATTTTTTGAATCGTGACGTATGGACGTCTTAAGCATACCACTTAATTTTAATTTGGGGCAAGGATTTCGTCATGATGCCAGTTGTTCTGGAATTAATGAATATTTCAGAGTTATTGCAGTAAAGTGTGCGCTTTTGAGCACAGCATTTCAGAACCTATGTGTCAGTGACGTCAGTGCTAAATAGTGAAAATTGGTATTCGCGCTTACAGCCGCCATTTGTGATCAGATTTTCTTCAAATTTTTACAGACGGTAAAATCTGGAAACTAAGGTGTGAATATATTGTCAGCTAACATTAATCAGAAAAACCGAAGTTGGTGGCTGAAGCAAGATTCGAACTAGGACTTTAAACTAGAATTCATGTTTGCAGTACATGTCCTGAGTCATATAACATCATGTTTAGTCACAGACTATTACTAAGTTATTATTCAATTTGCACTAATTTGAGAATATAATGTCAATTGTTTTAGCTATTGAACTTGAAATACTACCTGAGGTGAATCATTACATGAAAATTCTATTTCCTGCTTTTTGCATTAACAACGCTTGCTGAAAGTCATATACATTTGTTTTACGAATGACATATAGTTATTTATTTTTATTTTCTTTTTTTATTCCTTAACTAAAACGCTTATTTTTCTATGTTGCAATACTCCTAGGACGATGGAAAATTTTTATACTTATTAGTCATTAGAAAATTTTGATTCTATGTTTTTCATAGCCTATGAAGTCATAAAGACGTCACATTTGAAATATGCTACAAAAGTTTGTTTACGCGGTCTACAACCATTGTTTGTGAACCGATTTTCATCAATTTTCATGAATTGTGTATAATAAGTTCTAGTTGTGCATCCCGGTGTTTCCGTTTTCAAATTCGAAAAGTCCATGGTTCTATAGCGAATCCAAGTATTCGAACAAGGTCGTAAATTTTTAATGCTTATAAAATCCTGTTCCTATTTAAGATAGAAAGTTGTATTTAGTCAGTATATAGGTCTCTAGAAGTTTAAAAATTTTTTTAAAAATTATTTGTCTATGCTTCACGGGACTTTATTATTTGAAATTGTATTTAAAAATTTAAAAGAAAAATTTCTATATGTTAAAATTGTGGGAAAGGGAAATTTGGGAAATTTTTTAATGACACATGCTTCAAACGTTAATTTTGATTTTTATGATTTTTATGTTTTTAGAGGGTTTGACGTAACAGGGAAAATTATGCAAAAAAAATTTTGGTACGGGGTTTTCTACACCCATTGTTTTGAAACCGTTTTTCAAAAAATTTTTTCAAGAATGTGTATATTAAGTTCTATTTGTGCCCCGGGTTGTTTTTTCAAAATTCAAAAAGCCAAAAGGGTTTCTAATGCGTTTCCCAAGTTTCCAAACCAAGGGTCGTAAATTTTTCAATCTTTTTAAAATCGGCCCTTTTTGAGTTAAAAAGATGTATTGGGTCGTATATAGGTTCGGGGAAATTCTTAAACATTTTGTAAAACAAAAATGTCTTAGGAGTCAGTGCCCGCCTTTATTTGATAATAAATTTTTAATTTTAAAAAAGTTTTTTTTATATCTTAAAATTTTTAAAAGGGCCCAAAAAAATTTTTTAAGGCCGCTTGTTCGATGCTGAAATTTCGATTTAAAAGATTTTCAGAAGCCTATGATTTTTCATTTTAGGGTAACATTTAAAAATTGACTACGAAAGTTTGTTCCAGGGCCCAAAAGCCTTTATTAAGGGCCCGTTTTTAAAAAAAATTTTTCCCAGAATGTGTTAATTTTTTCTAGTTTTTGCATCTCTTTTTCCTTTTTAAAAATTGGGGAAAAGCCCGGGTTTTTCTATGCGCCCAAAGATTAAACCGGGTCTTTAAAATTTTTAAAATGTTAAAAAAATGGGTCCTTTTGGAGATAGAAAAGTGTTTTTTGGGTCAGTTTATAGGTCCCTAAGAGTCTTAAAATTTTGTGAAAATAAATGCATAGGGCCCGTCGTGACGTCATTATATGTTAATGTTTTTTCAATATTAACAAGATTTATTTCTATATTTAAATTTTGGTCGAAGGGAAATTTAAAAATTTTTTGAAAAATTTGATTCAGCCCCTGAAATTTGGGATTTAAAATAAATTTTCAGAAGTTTATGACGTCATATGACGTCACTTTGGGAAATTAAAAGGGAAAAGTTTTTTTACACGGCCCAGACCCCTTTTTTTAATGGGCCGTTTTTTCCATAAAAATTTTTCACAGAATGTGTATTTTACGTTTTTATTGTTTTTCCCGGTGTCCGGTTTTTAAAAATTCGAAAAGCCCAAGCATCATGGCGGACCCCAAAGATTCGAAAAAAAGGGCGTAAATTTTTTAAATGTTTATAAAAACTGTCCTATTTGAGTTTTAGAAAGTTAAAATTTTTGTAGTTGTAGGTTTTTGGGGTTTTAAACAATTATTGAAATTAAAGTCATATGCGTCACGTGACGTCATTTTTTTTTTTTAAATTTTTCCCTTTTCTTCTTTCCTAACAAAAGCTTATTTTAAATTTTGGGCAATAGCCCTAGGACGATGTATTTTTTATGGGTTTTTAGTCACTTGAGGAAATTTTGATTTCAAGGGTTTGCAGACCCTATGACGCCCACTTTACGCCCAAGCAAAAAAATAGTAAAAAAATGGTTTTTCGCGCTCTACAGCCGCTTTTAATGGTGGGGATTTTTTTTAAAAAATTTTTCACTTTGGTACATCTTGAAATTTAAGGTTTTCATATCTGTCAGCAAACCGAAATTCCGAAAGAAGTTGTTTTGTGGCTAAAATAATTTTAAAAATTTTGGACCAAAAATTTTTTTTTTTTATTTAAAGAGTTCAGGATGAATAGAAAGTTGAAACTTACCCCAGTTTGCAGTTTTTCAAAAATTTTTAAAATTTTTATTTTGAGTCGTGACGTTTATAGGGAATGTCCATAAGATACTTTTTAATTTTCATTTAAAGGAAATTGTTTTTCGAAAAATGAGGGCCAGTTTTTCAGAATAATAAAAATTTTTCAGAGTTAGGGAAGAAGGGATGCGCTTTTGAAAAAAAGCATCTTCGCACTTTTTATGAGGATGGGGCCCGTCAGGGTTTAAAAATGTAAAAAAATGGTGTTCCGCTCTACAGCCCCCCATTTTATGGTCGAATTTTTTTAAAATTTTCACAGATGGTAAAATCTTGAAACTAAGATTTTATATCCTTTTCCTAACCAAAATTTTCCGAAAGCCCCGAATTCTGGGGGCTTAAATAAGATTCAAACGGGACCAAAAAATTCATTTTGGATTAAATTTGGGAAAAAAATTAGAAGGTTGAAATTTAAACAGTTTGCTTTCGGGCAGAATTTTCATTTTTTTTAATTTTTAAAATGACGCATATGCGTTTTGGGGACTCACAGATAATATTAGTTCTTCCATTTGCAAAAATTCGGAATTAATTTAAATTTGGGTTCAGCAATAAATGAAATCCCCCAAGGGGGGTTTTTCATTACGGGAAACCCCTATCCCTGTTTTTGCTTAACACAGCTTGCAAAAAATCCTATTTTTCGTTTTCACGAATAATCTAGTTATTATTGGACTTTCTGTTTTAAAGGGGAAAGTTTTTTGGGGGGTTTTTTGTTATGTTTATTGGATTTCCCCCTACAGGCAAAGCCCATTTGGGGTTTTTACTGTTTTTTTATTATTCTCTTCTTCTTTTTTTTTCTTCCTCTTTATTTGTGTTAATTTCGAGGTGGCCATGATCAGAACAATGAAAATTTTAGGTTTTTTTCAAACATGAGCTTCAGATCAATAAATTTTTTTTCAAACTCATATTACGTAGATGTGCGTCGGGGGGAAAAAATTTTTTTACGGGGTTACACCTTTTTAATTTCGGGACCGATTTTCATCAAAATTTCAAAAAATGTGTATTTTGGTTCTATTTGGGCCCCCCCCCTTTTTTTTTTTTGAAAAAATTAAAATCCAGGGTTTTTACAAAAACCCCAAAATTCGAACCAAGGTCGAAATTTTTAAAGCTTTATAAAACTGTCCTTTTTAATTTAAAAGTTAAAAATTTTGGCAGTATATAGGTTTTAAAAAAGTTTTAAAAATATTTATAAAAATTAAATGGTTTATACTCACGTGACGTCATTTTTTTGATAATGTTTTTTTAATTTTTAAAAAAATATTTTTTATATTTGAAATTGTGAAGGGCAATGAAAATTTTTTGGACCTTTTCAAAGGGGGTTTTTTTGATTTCATATTTTAAAAATCCTATAAAGGTATAGGGACTCACACTTAAAATTTTGCAACAAAATTTTTTAGCGGGGTACGCCATTGGTTTTTTAACCCATTTTTTAAAAATTTTCACAGATTGTGTATTTAAGTTCTAGTTGTGCATTCGGGGGTCCGTTTTTCAAAATTCGGGAAAAAACCATGGTTTTTTATAGCGAATTTTTGATTCGAACCAAGGTGTACATTTTTAAATGTTATAAAATGGGTTTATTTGAATGAAAAAATATTGGGTCGTGTATAGGGGCCCCTGGGAGTCTTAAAACATTTTGGAAAAAAAAGGGAAAATACGGGACTTTACGTCTTTTTTTTAATGTATTTTTAAATTAAAAAGATAAAATTTTATATTGAATTGTCGAAGGGAATGAAAAAATTTAAAAAAAAAAAGATTAGACGAAATTTTTATTTCAAAAGATTTCAAAGCCCCCGGGCGTCAAAAGAGTCACATTTAAATTGAAAAAAAAAGGGTTTTTCCCCGGTTTTAGCCATTATTTAAAGGGGGCCCTTTTTATAAAAATTTTTTTCAGGGGAAATTTTTATTACGTTTTTTGTGTATACCCCCTTTGTTTTTTTTAAATTCAAAAAAAAAACCCCAAAATCTATGGGGGGATCTAAATTTTTGAACCAAGGACGTCAATTTTTTAAAAAATTTTAAAAAAATGCCTATTTGAGATAGAAAGTTGGAAAATTTTTTTTAGTTTTTTTGGGGCTCTGGGTGTTAAAAAATTTTTGGGGAAAAAAAAGTCTTTTTTCACGTGACGTCATTTTTTTTCATTATTATTCTTTTTTCTTTTACAAAAAACCCCTTTTTTAATATTTGCAAAAAGTCAAGGGGCCATGAAATTTTTATGGGGGTTTTTTTGATGAAGGGAAAAATTTTTTTTTTAAAAGATTGTCACACCATGACGTTTACATGGTAAGCTAAAAATAGTGAAAATTTGGGGTTTGCGCCCCACAAAACCCCCCCTTTTTAGTGGATTTTCTTAAAAATTTTAAAAGATGGTTTTCTTTAAAAAGGGTGAATTTTTTCACTTTAACCCCCAAATTTCCCAAAGGCCCATGTTCTGTCAAAAAAATTCGAAAAAGGACCGAAAAATTTTATTTTAGGGTTTAAAAGGGTTTTAGGGTGAGATAGAAATTTTAAACTTACACGTTGCAGTTTTGCAGAATTTCTACAAAATTTTGAGTCGTGACGCATTTTAATCAGGGGGTCATTTGGGGGAAATTCTTAATTTTTATTTTAGGGCAATGATTTTTTTTCTGATGCCAGTTGTTTTTAATAATGAAAAAATTTTAGAGTCACGAGAGTAAAAATTTCTTTTTAACAAAAAATTTCATACCCTATGAGCCATTGACGTCCCCGCTTAAAAAAAAGAAAAAAAGGGGTTCGCGTCTAAAGCCCCCCCTTTATGGCGGATTTTCTTTAATTTACGGGACATTTGAATCAAAGGGGGTAATCCCCCCAGCTAACCAAAATTCCCAAAAAAGAAATTCTGGGCTTAAATTTAAAATTCGAAAAGGACCGAAAATTTCATTTTTTATTTAAAAAACTTTGGATGAATAAAAGGAAAAAAAACACATTGCAGTTCTGCAGAATTTCTACCCTATATTTTTGGGGGGGGCGTATAGACGTCCCTGGGGACGTCTAGGCATTTCTTCTTAATTTTTATTTTTTGGGAAAAAATTTTGAATGAGCCATTTTTTTAGAAAATGAAAATTTCAGAGTTATGACAGTAAAAAAAGCGCTTTTGAAAAAAAACCCTTTTTCACCCCTATGGGCGTCACATGATTCACGCAAAAAAATTAAAAAGGTGATCGCGTCTACCCCCTCATTTATGGGGGATTTTTTTAAAAAATTTCACAATGGTACTTGTCTAAATAAGGTTGCAATCCGTCAGCAAACCCAAAAAACCCCAAAGGGGCCCCAAAGTTCTGGGGGTTAAATAAGATTCAACATAGGACCAAAAAATTTCTTTTTTGGTTTTAAAAAGTTTAGGATGAGATAAAAGTTGAAACAGCACAGTTTCCCCGGTTTTGCAGAATTCTACATATATTTTGGTCTTGACGCCCCTATATCATGTGACGTCATAAGCTTTATTTTTTTAAATTTTTTATTTTAACAAGATTTTGCCCCATGCCATTGCAAATAATAAAAATTTTTAGAGTTACGACAGTAAAGATGCGCTTTTGAACAAAAAATTTTTCAGCCCCCGGACGAATGTGAGCAAACCCCCAAAAGAATCCATACGAAAAAAAAAAATAAAAAATAAAAGGTGGGAAATTTAATAAAAAATTTTTCCCTACGGTTTTAAATCTTAATATTTCCAATTTTAGCAGAATGTCCTTCATTCGTATCAACGAATGAAATCTAGTTAGCTTTCTCGCTCATGCAGAAAGAAAAAAAAAAAGACCTATTGGGTTTGTTATGTTCTTTTCTATTATTTTATTTTATTTTTCTACTTTTTTCTTCTTTTGAGGTTCAAATTAAATAGGTTGCCGAGAGCTAGCAGCATGATGAAATTTTAATAGTATGCACTGTGACTTTGGATGCTTTTCGATCGTATTAATTTTTTTCTTCATGTGAGTCACATGACGTCAGGGGCTGAATTAAAGCTACAAAAGTTGTTCGCGATAGACAGCCGTATGTTGGATCGATATACTTGATTTTTTCACTGAATGTATTATTGTTCTTGTTGTGCGGTATTATATACGTTTTGCATAATTGAAAAGATCAAGAATTATGGCTGAACAAGTTTCGAACTTTGGACAGAAATGTAATTTGAAGTATTACGAAGCACTCAGATAAGTCTAGAAACATGAATTTGGACAGGATAGGTGTCCTATTGATTTCCATCAGTTCTGAAGAAGATTGACGTCGTATGAACCGACGTTTTACAAAAATAACACAAAAATGACGTTAATGACCGTTATCAAATTTTTATCAATTTATACGGTTTTTTTTAGCAGGAAGACAAAGTTTTTGACCATTTGATAAAATTTTCCACTTGAAGGTGCAACATAGCCTTTATAGTCATCAGTCACTTCCGTTTCGGAAATAGCTAGGTCAAGTTCACATGACAATGCTCGTTTTTTCTTTGGCTTATATATCTCAAAAACGATAAGTATTTTATCGTAGAACTATGCGTTATTTGTGTGCCTTTGAAATGTCTTTTAAGTCGACGATATATAGTTTTTGAGATCGGGGTTTGACTCAGTTGTGTTATTGCAGAAAAACAAAAATTCTGCAAACACTAAGCGACTTAATACTTATATCTCGTCTTTATTGACTTTTGTTATATAGAGTCATGAATATAATTTGTAGAATTCAATGCCGGCAGTTCTTTTGGTTGTTTAAATTTTAAAGATTGATTAATATCATTAAGTTATAATGAAAAACAAACGTATGATATATTTATCCGATTTTTGCGTGTGTTTCAAGGTTTAACCGCCCGTATCTACAAAGTGTTTTTAAAGATACATACAATTATTGAAGCAAGTGAATTGTGGAAATCAAAAAGACCTTTCTAACGGTACCTTAGCTTTTTAAATGGAGTAATATAAGGATGTTAATGATAAATAAGATTTCGTTTAAACCGTTCTTTCATGCACTCCCGAGCAGTAAAGTCGCCGCTCACTTGATTTCTTTTTTGTTCGAGAGAAAACTTTTTTTTGTTTTTAAAATAACTTATAGAACATTTTTTTTTTGTTTGCATGATGTAATGCGGGCAGGTTCTAATGTTATGCAGTTTTTAATATCGGATCAATTAAATTATAAAGTTATTTGTCGAACTGGTAGTAGTTGACATGAATATCATTTTGCCGATTTTTGTCTTTTTGGGGGGAGGACTTAAACTTTATATATCGCAAAAAACAGGATGGTTTTAACATACAGTTTAGGTACTGTGGAATTCAGAAGACCTTCTAACGGTACCTGGGTTTTTTAAATTCGGTCTTCATATAAGGAAGTTGCAATGAAAGTAAGATTTTGAAAAAAAAAATTCATTGTGCTTCTGCAGTCTGATCCAACAAATTATTCTAAATTTTATGTTGTTATTAAAGGTCAAATTGCGTGATACAGTAATTTATTTAATGCTTGTGCCCCTTTCAATTGAACAAGAAGATTCAATGAAGATATGAGAAATTAATATTTCGTAGAAAAGGAATCTTGTATACCTTTTTTAGTGGTTAGAGGACTAGTGATACTTCTTTCCTTGACAAAAAGAAGATTGAGCTATTATTGTAGTTATCGTAAAGATGGTTTGGAATAATTAGCATTATGAAATTATAATAAAAACAGGTAAATTTTCCCTTTTGAATGAAAATGACTTTAAAATTTAAATTATGTTATTTTGACATAAGTTTTCCCTTTCTTTTATTTATTTATGTTTGCCCCTTTTACAGTGTAAATTTCGGGAGGGTTTTTTTTTTAAATTTTTTGAAGATGGTGCATTTCAGAAAACTAAATAAGTATGATCGGGTTTGGGAAATTGTTTGCAGGGGCAAAAAACCCCTTTTTTTTGCCAAACAAAAGAAGTTTTTTTTCTTCTTTTCTTATTTTTTTATTATTATTCTTTTTTTTCCTAACAAAAGCTTATTTTTCTATGTTGAAATTTTTTTTTTGGAAAAAAATAAAATTTTTTTTGGCTTATTAGTCACGTGGGGAAAAAATTTTGTTTTTTATGTTTTTTCATATGTCAATGACGTCAATAAACGTCAAAATTTGACATTTTGCTACAAAAGTTTGTAAACGCCCAGAGCCATTTTTAATGGACTGTTTTTAAATAAATTTTACAGAATGTGTATATTAATTTTAGTTGGATCCAGGTGTCCTTTTTTAAAAATTCCCAAAAAACCCCCAAGGTTCATAGCGTTTCCCAAAATTTTTTCAAAACCAAGGTCGTAAATTTTCAAATGTTATAAATCGGTCCTATTTGGATAGAAAGATGTATTGGGTCAGTATATAGGTCTCTAAGAGTTTTAAAACATTTTGTGAAAATAAACGTCATATGACGTCACGTAAATTCTTTAAAAATGTAATGTATTTCAAATTTTAAAACAAGAGTATTTCTATAGTTGAAATTTTTCGAAGGGCAATAAAAAAATTTAAAAAAAATGTTCAGACACTGAAAATTTGATTTCAGTGTTCCCATAAGTATGAGTCATAGGGACGTCACGTTTGAAAATTGGGACTACAAAAAGTTTGTACACGGCCCAAGAGCCATTATTAAGGGGCCCTTTTTTTTCATAAAAATTTTCACAGAATGTGATATTAAGTTCTGGGTTGGAACCAGGTGTCCTTTTTCCAAAATTGGGAAAAGTCAAGGTTCTATAGCGTTCCAAGTTTAAAAACCCCAAGGTAAAAAATTTTTTTAAAATTCTTAAAAAATTCGGCCCTTTTTTGGGGAAAAAAAGATGATATTTGGTCAGTATATGGTCCGGGGGTTTTAAAAATTTTTTGAAAAAAAAAAAACGTCATTGGTCACGTACGTCATTAAAGGGAATAATGTATTTCAAATATTAAAAAGGGGTTTTTTCTATATTTTAAAAATTGTCGAAGGGCAATAAAAATTTTAAATGACAAATGATTCAGACGCTGAAATTTCGATACCCAGTTTTTCCCCAAAGCCTATGACGTCATATGACGTCACTTTGGAAATTGACTACGAAATTTTTTTCACGATCCAGACCCATTTTTAAATTTGGCCGATTTTAATCAAATTTTCGGGGGAATGTGTAATTACGTTCTTTTGTTTTTATACCGGTTTCCTTTTTTAAAAAATTCGAAAAGTCCAAGCATTATGGCGGATCCAAGATTCAAACCCAAGGACGTGTTTTTTAAAAATGTTTAAAAAAAATGTCCTATTTCAGATAGAAACTTAAAATTTTGTCAGTTAGTGGTCTCGGGGTGTTTTAAAAAATTATGTGAAAAAAAACGTCTATGGGTTACGTGACTTCTTTTTTACATATATTTTTATTATTATTCTTTCTTTTTTTCCCTTATTCACGATTATTTTTCTATGTTGCAATAATCCTGGGACGATAAAAAATTTTTTAGGGGCTTTTTGTAAAGTGAGGAAATTTTGATTTTTTTGAATTTCATATGTCATTGACGTCAAATTGAATATGCTACAAAAGTTTGTACGCAGTCTACGGGCCCATTATTTTTTGAAACCGATTTTCATCAAATTTTCACAGAATGTGTATTTTAAAATTTCCCTAGTTTTTGCACCCCGGGTCCTTTTTTAAAAAAACTCAAAAACCCCCAAAAGGTTTTTAGCGTTTCCCTGTTTGCCCAAGGGGCGTAAATTTTTTAAATGTTTTTAAAATGGGTTTCCTTTTTTGAGATATTTGGTTGATATTTGGTCAGTTATGGTCTCTGTGAGTTTTAAAACGTTTTTTTTAAAAAGAACGTCATAGGGGACGTATATGACGCCCTTTACATGAAAATGTTTTTTAATAAAAAACAAAATATTTCTCTAGTTGAAATTTGAATGGCAATGGAAATTTTAAGGGCTTTGCTTAGATGTGAAATTTTGATTTCAATGATTAACATAGGTTATGACGTCATGTGACGTCAAAAATTGAAAAGGGTCTGAAAGTTTGGGACACCGTCCCGATCCTTATTTATGGGCCCATTTTTAACAAAAATTTTTACGAAAATGAATTTTTAGGTTTTTTTTTGGTATCCCTGTGTCCGTTTTTTTAAAATTTGGAAGAAGACAACGTCAAAAACCCCAATTTTTTAAGCATAACATCTTATCCAGTTTAGTAGGTATGATTTTTAGATAGCATGGTAAAAAGGGGTCAAAGTGACCCATCGCTCAAGTTTTATCGTGTCGCAGAAAGCCCCATCTTTTGTCAGAACAAAAAAACAAACTAGTTATTATTTTTTATTATTCTTTTTTTTTCCTAAAAAAAGCTTAATTTTTCTATGGTTTCAATTTTCCCAGGACGATGAAATTTTTTTTGATTTTAGCCCACGTCAGGGGAAATTTTGAAATTTTTATGATTTTCATATGCCATGACGTCCCTAAAACCCTACAAATTTAAATATGCTTTCAAAAATTTTTTACGCGGTCTACGCCCTTGTTTGTGGAAACCCATTTTCATCAAATTTTCACGAAAGGTGATATTAAGTTCTGTTTGTGATCCCGGTGGGCCGTTTTTTAAAATTCGAAAGTCCCTGGTTCTATTTGGAAACCAAAATTCGAAAACCCAAAGGGCGTAAATTTTAAATGCCCTTTTAAAATCCCGTCCCATTTGAATAGAAAGGGTGATATTGGGTCAGTATATAGGGTTTTGGGAGTCTTAAACCCTTTTTGGTGAAAATAAATTCATATGACGCCCGTGACTCTTTATATGATAAGGGAAATTTTTAAATTCAAAACAAGTTTATTTTTTTATATTTTAAAATTTTTATAAAGGGCAATAAAAATTTAAAGACACATGTTTTCAAACCCCTAAAATTTTGATTTTTTTGGGATTTTCATATCCCTTTGGTATATGACGTCACACGGGGAAATATGAAAAAAAAAATTTTGTACGGGGCTTCACCCATTGTTTATAAACCCGATTTTTTCCATAAAAATTTTTCACAGAATGTGTATAAAAAAAAAAATTTTTTTCTAGTTGTGCACCCCGGGGGCCCTTTTTTCAAAATTCAAAAAGCCCAAATTTTTCTATGCAAATTCCAAGATTCAAACCAAAAGGTCGTAAATTTTAAAAATTCTTAAAAAAATGGGCCTTTTTTGAGATAGAAAGATGTTGGGGGGGTTTTAATAGGTCCCCTGGGAGTCTTAAACTTTTTGTAAAAATAAATGTCAAAATTAAACGTCACAAAGTCTTTAAATTTTAATAATTTTCAAATTCCCCAAAAACAAGATTTTTTTCTAATTTTAAAAATTTATAAAGGGGCAATAAAAAATTAATGCCGCATGCTTCAGTTGCTGTAATTTCGTTTCAAAGTTTTTTCAGAACCCTATGACTTTCCATATTAGTAAAATTTAAAAATTGCTAAAAATTTTTGTACCGGTCCAACCATTATTAATGGGCCAAAATTTTCATAAAATTTTCACAGAATGGGGATATTAAGTTCTAGTTGTGCTTCTCGTTGTCCTTTTTTTTCAAAATGCGAAAATCCATGGTTTAAAGCGTTCCAAGATTCAACCGGGTTTCGTTTTTTTTAAAATTGCTTATAAATCGGTCCTTTTTGGGAGATAGAAAAAGTGAAAATTTGGGTCAGTATATAGGCCCCTTTGGGGGTTTTAAAACCTTTTTGTGAAAATAAAGTCATATGACGTCCGGGGACGCATTTTGAAAATGTTTTCTAATTTTAAACAAGAGTATTTCTATATTTTGTTTTTGTCAAGGGGGAAAGGGAAAAATTTTAATGAAAATTTTTCAACACTGAAATTTCGTTTTAAATTTAATTTTTTTCAAAAAACCCTATGATGTATATGACGTCACATTTAAAAATTGACTACGAAAGTTTTTTACCGTCCAGAGCCATTTTTAAATGGCCGTTTTTCCATCAAATTTCACAGAATGTGTATTTTAAATTTTCTTTTTTGGTGTAAAATGGTGTCCTTTTTTTCAAAATTCGAAAAGCCCCAAGCACTATGGCGGATCGGGGGATTCGAAAAGGACGTAAATTTTTTAAAATGCTTAAAAAAAACTGTCCTTTTTGGGAGATAAAAAGTTGAAATTTTTTTTAAAGTTAGTAGGTTTTTCTGGTTTTCTAAAAAATATTTAAAAAATAAAAGTCATATGCTTACGTGCCTTAATTTTATTATTTATTATTATTATTTTTCCCTTCCTAACTAAACGCTTATTTTATTTTGTTGCAATAGTCCTGGGGAATAAAATTTTTTTAGGGGTTATTATTTCACATGGGGAAAAATTTTTGATTTCAATGATTTCAGACCCTTTATAAAGTAAACATGCCCGTAAAGCTAAAAATAGTGAAAAATGATGTTCGCGCCTACGCCGTCTTTTATGGTGGGAAATTGTTTTCAAATTTTCACAGATGGTCTTCTTAAAACTAAGGTGGGGCATATCCTGTCAGCAAAACCGAAATTCCGAAAAAAACCGAATTTTCTGTGGTTTAAAATTAAGATTCAAAACTAGGCCCCGAAAATTTCTTTTTAAAGGATTAAAAAAGTTCAGGATGATATAAAAAGTTGAAACTTACACAGTTTGCAGTTCTGCAGAATTTCTAAAAAAATTTTGAGTCGTGACCCCATATGAGTTATGTGACCTCATAAGCATACTTTTTAATTTTTTTTTTAGGGCAATGATTTCGACCTTTATGCCAGTTGTTCCCGAATAATGGAAAATTTCAGGTTTGACATTTAAAAAAAGGTTTTTTAAAAAAAAGCATCTTCAAACACCCCAGACGTAAATGCGTAGAGAAAAAAAAGTGAAAAATTGGGGTTCACGCTCTACACCGTATTTTTTGGTGGATTTTTCCTTTTAAATTTTCAAAGATGGGACCTCTTTAAAATTAAAGGTTTGCATATTTGTCATTTAACCCAAATTTTTGAAAGACCCCAAAATCTGTGGCTTAAATAAGATTGAAAAATAGGGGCCCAAAAAATTTATTTTGGATTTAAAAAGGGTTCAGATGAGATAGAAAGTTGAAACTTAACAGTTTTGCGTTCTGCAGAATTTCTATATATATTTTTTGGGGTTTCGTCATAAAGACGTATTGAAGTCAAAACATATTTTTTGTTTAATTTTAGCGCAATTTATTTGACATGATGCCGGGTTTTTCAGAATAATGAAAAATTTTTAAAGTTATGAGATTTAAAGTATCGCTTTTTTAAAAAAAAAATTTTTTAGCACTTATGAGTAAAGTTTTCCCTCCAAAACTAAAAGAAGTCCCCTACGAAAAAAAAATTTAAAAGGGGAGAGAATTTAATTATATTCTTTTTAACGTTTTTAATCTTAATTTTTTTTTCAATTTTAGCAGAAAATCCTATCATTCGTATCAACGAATGAAATTTTTTTTTTTTTTCTTCCTCTTAATTTTGTTAATTTCGAGGTTTTTGCCATTACTCAGAACAAAGAAAATTTTATGGGATTTAAAAATTTCAAACCCTGAGCTTTTGGAAAACAATGAATTTTTTTATTCATACGACGCCCTTAACGTCAATTTTTTCGTCAGGGGAAAAAGTTTTTCGCGGGCTACACCAATTATTTTTGGACCCCATTTTATCAAAATTTCCCCCAGAATGTTATGTTAGGGTTTTGTTGTGCCCTTTTGGGGTCCGTTTTTTCAAAAAATTTAAAAAAACCATGGTTCTAAGCGAATCCCCAAATTCGAACCAAAGGGTGAAATTTTTAAAAGCTTAAAAATTTTGTCCTATTAAAGATAAAATGTTGTTTTTAGTCAGTATTGGTCTCGGGTTTTAAAAATTTTGTGAAAATTTAAAATATGCTCACGTGACGTCATTAATGATAAGTATTTTCAAAATTTTAAACAAGAATTTTCATATGTGAAATTGTCGAAGGGCAATAAAATTTAATACCTTTTTAAAAGGCTGTTATTTTGATTTCTATTTTTTTCAATGCCTATGACGTCATATGCGTCACAAAAATATGAAACAAAATTTGACGCGGTCTACAGCCTTGTTTAAAACCGTTTTCATAAATTTTTTCACAAATTTTTTAAGTTTCATTTGTGCACCCGGTGTCCTTTTTTTCAAAATTCAAAAAGTCCAGGGTTCATAGCAAATTTTCAAGATTCGAACCAAGGTTAAATTTTCAAATGTCAAAAAAAGGGTTTATTTGAGATAAAAAAATGATATTTGGGTCATAAAAAGGTCCGGGGAGTTTTAAACTTTTGTGAAAAAAAACGCAATACTCACTTGACGTCATTTTTAAATTTTTTTTTCTAATATTAATAAGATATTTCTAATGTTAAATTTGTCGAAGGGAATGAAATTTAATGCCAAATGTTAGACTGAAATTTTGAAAATGATTTTCAGAAGCCTGGAGTCATATGCGTCACTTTGAAATTGATAGAAATTTTGTCCGGTCCGACCCATTTTAAGGGGCCGATTTATCAATTTTCAAGAAGTTATATTACGTTTTTATTGTGTACACCGGGTCCGTTAATAAAATCAAAAAGTCCAAGCACTATGGCGGATCCAAGATTCGTCCAAAGGAGTACATTTTTTAAAATGCTTATAAAAACTGCCTTTAGTAAAAATTGAAATTTATTTTTTCGTTATTAGGTTTTGGGTTTTTAAAAATTATGTGAAATAAAAGTCATATGAGTCCCCTGACTCTTTTTTATTATTTTTATTCTTTTCTTTTCCAACTAAACGATTATTTTAATTTTGCAATGTCCTAGGACCTGAAATTTTTAAGGGTTATTTTTCACTGAAAAATTTTGATTTCAAATTTTTAGAGCCTATGACGTCACATGCGTCACAGCAAAAATGTGAAAAATGGGGGTTTTGCGCTTACAGCCGTCTTTTTGGGCGGTGCTTCAAATTTTTACAGTGGTACACCTTGAAACTAAGGTGGGCATATCCTGTCAGCTAACCAAATTCCGAAAGACCGAATTCGTGGCTGAAATAAGATTCGAACATGGGGCCGAAAATTCATTTTAGGTTTTTAAAAGTTTCAGGTGAGAAGAAATTGAAACTTACACAGTTTCGTTTTTGCAGAATTTCTACTTATTTTTTTCCTGACGTCAATGACGATGTGAGTCATAAGCAACTTCTTAATTTTTATTTTAGGGCAAAGATTTTCACATGATGCCATTGTTCAGAAAAATAAAAATTTTCGAGTTTGACAGTAAAATATGCTCTTTTTACAACAGCATTTTTTGCACCCTTGACGTCACGTTGACTAAACAAAAATGTGAAAATGGTGTTGGCGCTCCAGCCCCATTTTTTGATCAATTTTTTTTCAAATTTTTCAGAGGTCATCTTGAAAAAAAGGTGTGAAATTTTCGCTAACCTTAAACCGAAAAACCGAATATTTTGGGGTGAAATAGATTTGAAAAATAGGACCAAAAAATTCATTTTAGGGAAAGAACTTCGGGGGGAGAAGAAAATTGAAACTTACCTTTTTCCGCATAATTTTTACATATATTTTGAGCGTGACGCATGGGCGTCTAAGATAAAACTACTTGCTCTTTTTTTTTTCCCCTTTGTAACTAAACGCTTTTTTTTCACGGTTTAAAATCATTGGTTTGTCAGAACTGAAATCTACCAGGGTAGTCATACTAAACCATCTCCGCTTTTTTCATTAACCGGTTTTTCAAAAAATCCCATTTTTTCGTTTTGACAATACATCAGTTTATTATTCCCCTTTTCCAAAAGAGGTTCTACAATGGTTCCGACGGCTAGAATCACGAAAATTTAAAACCTCATCCGACGCGATGAAATTTTAGAATCATGTTTTTTTTTTTCCGATACGTCAATGGCAAATTTGCATTTGTTCCAAGTTTTGTTTTCGCTCACAGCCTTTATTTCTTGGGGATTTTTTTAGATATTTTCACAAAATTTCTATTACGTTTTAGATGTGCATGATTATGATTTTCCCAGATTTGAAAAGACCCAAGGGCTTTTGGTTTAAAACCTTTTCGAACTTTAGACCTTAAAAATGTTTTTTTAAATATTTTTACTCCTATGTAAGCTAGAAATTCAAATTTACCCACTACGCATTGAGCTTCTCATTTCTGTGACATTTTTCGCTTTGCACATTTTCGCATAATGTTAATAACAATTCTGAAACAATACAAACGGTTTTCAGCCCTGTTCTCTAAATTTTTTGAAAAGATTGGATCAAATTTTCTCTCATCTGTATTAGCTACTTTCAAATTTCATTTCCGTTTTCGGAAATTTTTCGGCAAGGCATTACAATTATCGTTTTTTTTTTTGACCTGTAATCTCAAAAAAAAACAACATCTTTTGGACAATATGCGTATTTTATTGTGCTTTCGAATTTTCTGATGAAAAAAAATTTTTTTAAAGATGGGGCTTAAAGGACAGTAATGGCGGAACAGCGAAAACGGCGCTATACGTAGGGTAGAAAACTGCAGTATCTCAAAAACATTTGATTTTTGTAAATTCTTTATGAACAGGTTTATTCCCAAAAAATTTTTCCTTTTCGAAATTGCGTTTTTAAAGACCAAAAATAGTTATTAAATATTTCATAAAGAAAATGTCATGAACATTTTGGCATTTTTTTGCTTTTTTTTTTCCGAGGTTTAACCCGTCCATATTCAAAGCTTAAAAAGGGGTCCATACTAAAGCTGTAAAAATTTTGGGGGTTTTTAAGGGCCCCTTTTCTAACGGTCCCTACTTTTTTATTTGGTCATGATAAAAAAGTTCATGAGAAATAAAAACTCATAAAAAAAAATAAAAAAAGGTAAAAACGAATTCCCAAACCAACCCAAAAAACTATTCATTCTTTTTTTAAAAACATTTAATTTTTTAAATGGAGGATACCGAAGAATCCCTTTGTAAATCAAAAATGAACAGCTTTTATTTTAAAAAAAAAAATTTAAAAACGGTTTTTAAAAAATTTAAAATTTTTTTCAAGAAATTCAGATACCAGGGGAATTAAATTTGCTATTGTATATAAAGTGAATAGGAAGTTTATTAAAAAATTACTGGGGGTCACTTTTAAAAACGTAAAGGATAACGTTTCCCTTGCTCATGTGAGGGGGCGGCCTCCTTTTTTTTTTCGGGTTATCTCTATATATTTTTCTTTGAAAAGGAAAAATTTGTGTAAAAATTCATCCTTCATTTTAGTGTCCTTTATTCTTTAAAAAAAAACCTTTGTTGTTCAGCATGTATTTTTAAATGTAATTTACGTTCTTTTAAATGAAAAAAAAGGGAAAATTTTGTTTAAATTTAAAAAAGGACAGGAAAAAGAACAAAAGTTAGGTAAAAACCTATTTTCTCAATAGGGGAAAAGAAAGGGATTAACCAAAGAAATTTTAAAATTTTGGGGGTGACAAAAAAGTTTATAAATTTAAATTCTTTTCAGTTGACAGGGTTAGACTGGGTGCAGGCGGGGAAACCCTTATCTTTTTTGGGGGGAAAAACGAAGTCTGTTATTTTATTTTTTTCTTTTTTTAAAAAAAATAGGTTTTTTTTTCCCAATTTTTTGAGGGTTTAGAACGGGAAAAATTTAAAAACCTAAACCCCGACGCGATGAAATTTTAGAACCCCTTTTTTTTATTTTTCCCAGAGGTCCATGACGTCAAATTTGACATTTTTTAAAAAAATTTTTTCGCGTCACAGCCTTCATTTTTTTTGGGGGATTTTTAAAATATTTTAAAAAAAGTGTCTTTTACGTTTTTAAACGCATGATTAAAAGGGTTTTTCCCCAGATTGAAATGCCCAAAGGTTCTGGGGTTTTAAACCCAAAATTTTTAAAACTTTAGACCTTAAAATTTTTTTAAAATATTTTTTGTTTTAGGGTAAGCAAAAAAATTTCCCAAATTGAACCACATTGCTCTTGGGGTTTTTTTTAAAAATTTTTTGCCTTTTGGGGCGTATATGCTCATTTGAGGGTCATAATGTTAATAAAAATTCTAAAACAAATCAAAGGGTTTTTTAGCCCTGTATCAAATTTTTTTCTTGAATTTTTGAAAAAAATTTTTTTCTGATTTGCCCCATAGATCTCATTGTCGTTAAATTTTTTTTTCCCCGGAAAATCTCAAAGGTCAAGGAATAAAAAAAATTTTTCGTTTTTTTTCTTTTGACCTTTTAATATCTATTTTGGCATATTTTTCAAACCCCGATTTTTGGATAAAATGAATTTAAAAATTTTTATAAAAACGTATATTTAAAAGCCCCCTTCGCGTCATGTAAAAATTTTTTTACGGGGGTCCCCAGCCTTATTTCTTGCCCCATTTTCATCAAAATTTCACCCCAAAAGTGTATTTTATGCTCTCTTTTTCCCTTTCGGTGCCCCTTTTTTTCCAAAAATTTAAGGGCCCAAAAGGTTTTTTGGGAACCAAGATTCGAACAAAAAACGTAAAATTTTAAATGCGTTTTTAAAAAAAAAAAAAAAAAGTTTTAGAAGAGTAGAAAGCTGTATTTTGAAAAATATAAGTCTCTAGTTTTCTTTATTTCCCCAGCAGATGAATGTGTATGACGTAAAAAACGTCATGGGTTTTAAAAATAATTTTTAAATTTTTTTAGCTCTGGTGTTTTTTAAATTTTTAAAAAAAATTAAAAACCATATGACGTACAGACTAAAAATGTAATAAACTTTCTTTTAAAAAAATTAAAAGGTTTTTAGGCCCGTTGGCCTATTTTTTTTTGTTTTTTTTAAAAATTTTTTTGAAGAGGGTATTTGATTTTATGGAGCCATTTTATTTTTTTCCCCAAAATCCAAAAAAGGGCCAAAGGGATATACAATTATCGATTTTTTTTTGGGCCCTTAAAAAATCTCAAAAACGGAAAATATTCTATCGAGCACATGCCCTATAATTTGTAGTGTTTTAAAAAACCTTTCAAAATGATATTAAGTTTTTGATGATCGGGGTTTAAAATTTTGGTTTTTTAAGGGGTTTTTTTTTTTGGGGGGAAAAACGAAAATTTGGGGAACCCTCATGTTTAAAAAATTTTATTAAACCCTTTTTATTTTTGAAAAATAGTGTGAATATTATTTGTAGGCAATGTTTGGGGCCCTTTTTTGGTGACAAGGTTTTTAAAGATTGACCAAAAATTTAAAAAGAAAGGGGGAAAAAAAAGAAATTCGTGCAAAAAGCTTTTCTGATTTTTTTAAGGTTTAAAAGTTTTTTACTCAAAAAAATTTTAAAAAAATTTTCCGACAAAAGGTGTGGGAAAAGTAAAAGTTTTTTTAGACAATTAATTTGGTACCTAAATTTTTTAAAAATTTGGGGGAAAAGGTTTAAATAAGTTACATCAAAAATAAGTTTTTAAAAATGGGTTTTTTAGGATTTTGCCGTTATGAAGAGTTTCAGGCTTAATCTTAAAAATCATTGAAATAAGTCAACACATTAAGAAGTGGGGTTGTAGAAAATTTTAAGGTTTTTTGGGCCCCGGGGGTTTTTTTAAAATTGATAAAAAAAAAGGAAGTTACAAAAAAAAATACAAATTTTAAACCCCCAAAAATTAAAAAAGAATTTTCAGAAAATACCCTACTTTTTTTTTCCCCCTTTTTAATTTTGAAGCATTTTCCAAAAAAAAAGGTTTAAAAATAGTTTTAGTATATAAATTGAAAAAAAAAAATACTTTTTACTTATTCATATTGATTTTTCAGCTAAACAAGCGTACTTTCCCCCGGGGGCCGGGGGGTTTTTAAAAAAAACCCCCTCGGGGGGGGGAAAAGTCTGGGTTTGTTTCCCAAAAGTCAAAAAAAAAAAATGGTACTGTTATAGTCCCTTGCTGGGCGCTCAGGGTATTGCAAGACGGGTTTTGGGTTTTGTATCAGGATAATGGACTGGGAGGGTATCTTTCCCACATGTCTACGGCGGTCCCTGCAGTGGGGCGTTTTTAAAACTTTTTTAAAAGTGACTCGTCCAAATGACTGAAAATGTGGGTTTGGGCCCTTTTAACCCAACAAACAAACAAACAAACAAATTTAAAAAAGTGTTAAACAATGATTTAATGTTTTTTTCAAATCATTTTTTTTTCGTTACTTTACATATCAGTTGCAGTTTTCCCGTTACCCAAACCCTTTTGAGCGGGGAACATGTCTTTGGGCCTTTTTTTGAAACATTGCAATTTCCCACTTTTTTGCCCCCCAAAAACGATAAATTTTTTGTAAAATTTAAATTTTTCAAAATTTTTAAAAAAAAAAACATAAAAAAATATATGTTTAGTAAAAAATTTAAAATTACCTTTTTGAGATCCCAAAAGGTGTATAAGTGTAGACGTTTAAAAAAAAATGAAAAAAACTATCATTTTTTAAAGACGCTGCAACTTTTTTGCCCGTTAGCAAACAGCGAAAAATGAAGAACTTTGTGTAATAAGGCCGGGGGAAGTATGAACATGCTTTTTGGGAATTTAATCCGAGGCTACACCGTCGACGATTCTATTGCAGGGTGTTTCCCCCCGGGGTTGACCCCCCATTGGGGGGGGCCCCTTTCGGGTTTCCCCCCGGCTTCTTGCCTAAAAAACTGGGGCAAACCCCTGGAGGGAAGGGCAGCCAAGGGTCATTTTTAAAAGGTGATTTGAAAAATTATTAAGTATTGCACGGAATTTTAAAGGTTTTTAGCTATGTAATGCGGAAAACTTTTAATTATCAGCACGCGACCTAAAAAGGGGGCCGAACTTTATTTGATGTACCAACATAAACACAACCCTGCCTTTCTCCCGGGCTTCAGGGGTTCTTGGTTTGTTATTTATGATAGGCCCATCAAAATGTTTCTTTAAAAAAATTCTTCAAGAAGATCCGAAAAAATTGGGGCCCTTTTTTAAAGTAAATTTCCTGAAAACCCCCCCTACTTTGGGTTTTTGGGCGTTTACGGGAGGTCTATTGCACACAATTTTTTAAGAAAAGGCAGCCCTTGAAATTTCCCCCAGGCGCCTCTGTTTTTTTCCCCCCCTTTTTTTTTTTTAAAGCATTTCTGCCTGCGTACTTTGTGTTTTATTGTTTGAAATAACATTTCAGTTCTTGACCTCCAGTGTTTTTTTTTCACTTTTGGGGGGGGGGGGGGGGGGGGGGGGGGGGGGGGGGGGGGGGGGGGGGGGGGGGGGGGGGGGGGAAATCCGGAGTGAGCTTAAAAAAGGGGGGTTTTTCGCTTGTATTATGAAACCCCTTTTTAAAAATGTTTTATTGCATAAAATAAAAAATTTCCCCAAAGTACAAATGCAATAGTGGCTTTAAAAAATTTTTAAAATTTTTTTTTTTAAAAAAACCCCAAAGGGAAAATTTTTTCTTTATATTTTTTTCCCAAAAAAAGTAAAAAAAAAAAAAGGTAAGTAAACAATTACTTGTAAAGATTTGTATCGACTACAAACAATTTTAAAAAAAAATGAAAATTTAAAATTTAAAAAAAAACAAATTAGGGCTAAGGACCCATGAAATTATTCATTTTCCGTAAACAAAAGAAAACCTAGCTTCAAATGCCTCTTGGGAAAGCCCCGGGGTCCCCGGTGTTTTTAAAAAAAATATGGGCCCAAAGTTTCCCGTTTAACGAAAAAAACCGGGAAAAAAGGGGGGTTTCAAGGGAAAATTTCATTAAAAAAGGCCAAAATTCCGATATCTTTTTGGGAAAATATTTAAAAGGAAAAAATTCGGTGGTAAATTTTACAAAATAAAGAATAAACCGCTGAAGGCCCGTGAAAGTCCAAAATTGGGGGTTTTTTGTTGGGGACACACTAAAAATTTTGGGCCCCCAGTTTCAGGGGCAGTCGCTGAAAATTAAAAATTTTTAAAAAACCCAAAAGCAAAATCCCAAAAAATTTTTGTGCAAACCCTTTCATTGAGAAAAATCCCCTTTTAAAAAATGACCATTGGTCTGTTTCTTTCCCCCTTCCCCTCCAGCTTTGCTAGTGTTTATGGCAGAGAATCCCGGGGGCGAAGCGGAGCCTCCGTTATAGCGATTTTCCCCGAGAGCCCCCCATAAAGGTTATTTCCCCCTGATTTTTCTATTTTTTTTCCCCCCAAAAATGTACCGAAAATGAAAAAAAAAAAATTTTGTATGCAGAATTAAGGGGTTTTTTTTTTTAAATTTTGGTTTATATTTTGAATACCTATAATACTGGGAACCGAAATATCTACAATGGAATTTTCGGGTTTTTCCCGGGCCCCTTTTTATTTTGGGCCCCCGGAAAAAAAATTGGTCAAGTTATAAAAAAAGCGATTTTTAAAAACCCAAAGATTTTTTATTTTTCCAATGGCTTTTTTAAAAAAGTTATCCAAGAAAAGTCCAATAGGAAAAAAAAGAAAAAAGGGGGAAATTTTTAAAATTTTCTTTCTTCGGTATTAATTTTATTTTTATTAAATTTTTTACAGAAGTTTTCATTCGTATAAAAAAAATGAAATCGTTATTAGAGCTTTTTCCAAAAAGCAGAAGTCCTATTTGGGTTTTTGTTTTTTTTTTTAGGGGGGTTTTTCCCCTATCAGAAAGTCTTTTGGGGTTTTTTCTTTTTTTTATTATTAGGACTTTCTGACAGGCAAAATCATTTTGGGGGTTTGTACTTTTTTTAGGGGGATTTTTTCCCCTTTGGGAAAAGGAAAAGCCAAAGGGTTTTTTTTATGTTTTTTTTTTTTCTTTTTCTTTCTTATTCTTTTTTTTTCCCCTTTTTTGTTTTTGTATTTTTTTGTGTGTTCCAATTCCCAAACAATGAAAATTTTTGGAAAATTTTAAAAAACCATTGTTTTTCAAATTTAAAAATTTTCCTTTAAAACCCCCAATATAACCCCGATTTGACTCGGGAAAAAAGTTTTTAGCGGTTACAGCCTTTTCTGGGTCGATTTAAAATAAAAATTTCACAGAAAATTAGTAGGTCTAGTTGTGCCTTCCGGGTCCTTTTTAAAAAATTGGGAAAAGGTGGGGGTTTTTATGGCGAACCAAAAATTTTTCGCCCATTACGAAAATTTCAAAGCGTATAAAATCGCTTACGATGAGCAAAAATTTTTGTTTTTAAAAATTAGGAAAAAGTCCAAAATTTTTTTTACATTCTCAGAAAAAAACCCAAAAAGAGTATATACGCATAATTAAAATTTTAAATTTAATTTTACTTTAATTTTTTTTTTGTTGAAAAAACTCGAGCCCCCCTTAAAAAATTTAATAGCTTTTGCTTCATATAGAACTTTTTGCATTCCGGGCATTTTCTTTGTCTTGAGTTTTTTTTAGTTTAATCTTGACGTCGTTTTAAAAAATTTTTTTTCCCCCGGGGGTTTTAAAAAAATTATTTCGGGGGGCCCTTTTTTATCAAAATTTACAATATGATTTAGGCCCCTTTGTTTTGCTTTTGGGTTTCCTTTTTTTAAAATTAAAAAAAGGGTTTTGGGGTTTTTTTGGCGAATCCAAGATTCAACCCCTTTACGTAAATTCAAATGGTAAAAAATTTTCTTACAGATGACTTTGAAAGATGAAATTTGGACAGGTATAAGTCCTGGATTTATTTACATTCTCAGAAGATAAATGTAAAAAAGAGTTCCAAAGACGTCATGGGGGGAAAAAAAAATTTCTAATTTTTTACGGTTTAAATTTTTTATGTTAAAAAAACATACGGCCCCCATAAAAAATTTATAGCATATGTTTCAGATAGACATTTTGCTTTTTTTAAGTTCATTTTTAATGACGTTTTTTGCCCTCAAACTTGACCCTGTTTTAAAAAAAATTTTTACGCGGTCTACCCCAAAAATTTTGGCCCCATTTTCACTAAAATTTCACAGAATTTATTTTAGGCTTTTTGTTGTGCCCCTGGGTCCTTTTGAAAATTGAAAAGGCAATGGTTTTTTTTGGGGAAACCAAGATTGGGAACCCTTGGGCGTCAAATTTCAAATCTTAAAAAAACGTTACAGATTAGTTAAAAAGATAATATTTGGGGAAAGGGAAAAAGTCTCAGGTTTCCCTTTTTTATTCTCAGAAATTTAAAATTTATGACGTCATATGACGTATGAGGTGAAAAGAAATTTCAAAAATTTTTGTTTTTAAATTTTTTTTGTTAAAAAAGTCGAGACCTTAAAATTAAAAAGAATGTTCAGATAAATCTTTTTTCATTCCATCTTTTTTTTTGTCAGACTGTTTTGACGTAAAAATTTCGTGGTTTAAAAAAAATTTTTAAAGCGGGGCTACACCCCTCTTTTTGGGGTTTTTGATTTTTACCAAAAAATTTTACAAATAGTATGTTAGGCTTTATTTTTGCACCCGGTGTCCGTTTTCAAAATTCAAAAAAGGAAGGGGTTTTTGGGGATCCAAGTTGGGGAAAATTGACGTCAAATTTCAAATACGTAAAAATCGCTTTCCCGATGTGTTGAAATCTGTTTTTGGGGCCCTTTTTTAAGTCCCCAACTGCTTTTTTTTTCTATGAAAATGAATTCATTTGACGTTTAGATGACGTAAAAAAAAAAAAAAAATTTCTGATATAAAAAGTGTTAATTTAAAAATTTTTTAATTTCCCCCCGGGCCAGGAAAATTTTTAAAATTTTTTTAAAATTTTAATCCATGAGTTTTTGAATGAAAAGTACCCCATAAAAAAGTAACGTTATTCAGTAAGTTTTTTTCAGGGCAAAAAGGTTTTCGCGGGTTTAGCCTTATTTTGGACCGATTTTCATCAACTTTTTTTAAAAAAAACCCTTGTTTCTTGTGGGTTTTTTAAAAAATTTGAAAAGGAATGGTTCTATGGGGATCCAAATTTCGAACCATTGACGTCAATTTTTCAAAAACGTATAAAATCGCCTTCCGTGTTTGGGGTTATTTGGCGAATTTAGTCTTTTAGGCTTTTTTTATTATGTGAGGATTAACGTCTTTTTCGCAAAAGGGCAAAAGAATATTTTTTATCATATGCAATAATATTTTTTTTATGTGACATCAGAATGACGTCGATCAAAATTTTTTTAAGCGCTCGCAGAAATTTGAATTTAAAAATTCGCAAAATTAAAAAAAAGTATGGGTTTTCACTTGGGAAACCTAATATTTTCTGCGACCATACAATAATTTTCTTTTTTTTAGTTTAAAAAAGGTTTTTTTCAGAAAGCCATCGTTTGCCGTGAAAAAAGAAATTAGTTATTTTTTTTCTTATTTTTTTTTTTTCCCTTTATTTGTTTTTAATTTCGAGTTTGCCATTGCTCAAACAATGAAAATTTTTGGCAAAAATATAAAACCCCTAAACTTTGGGGGTCCCCTTAAAATTTTTATTCATACAAATCATTTAAAGTCAGTTTTGGGACGCAGGTGAAAAAGTTTGTACCGGTCACGCCTTTAAATTTTTTGGACCGATTTTCATAAAATTTTTTTAAAAATGTGAGGGAGGCCTTTTGGGCCCCCCCCGTGTCCGTTTTTCAAAATTCGAAAAGCCTTTTTTAAAAAACCCAAATTTTTTAACCAAGTCGTTTTTTTTTTAAAGGTTTTAAAACTGTCCTTTTAGATAGAAAGTTTTATTTTTTCAGTATTTTGGGGGGCCCCTCTAGAAGTTTTTAAACTTTTTTTGGGAAAAAAAAATGTCAAATGACTCAGTGATCATTTATGATAATGTATTCTAATATTCAAGAAATTTTTTAAAATTTTTAAATTGTCGAGGGGCAATAAAAATTTTAAATTTACACAGTTAAAAAGGGGGGAAAATTTTTTTTTTATGTTTTTTTATATCCTAGACGTCATATGAGGGTACACTTGAAAATGCAAAAAAAATTTTTAGCGGTTTACACCCTTTTGTTTTGAACCGATTTTATAAATTTTCCCCAAATTTGGGAATTTTAAGTTCTATTTGTGCATCTCGGTGCCGTTTTTAAAAAATTTGAAAAGTCCAGGGGTTTTTAACGAATTCAAGTTTTCGAACCAAGGTCGAAATTTTTTAAAAAGCTTATAAAAAGTGATATTTGGTAAATTTTAGGTCTCTGGGAGTTAAAAAATTTTGTAAAAAAAGTCACATGACGTCACTTGACGTTTTATATGATAAGATTTTTTTTTAAGAGTATTTTTAATGTTAAAAATTGTCGAAGGAAAAGAAAATTTAATAAAAAATGTTTCCCAGACGCTGAAATTTTGATTTCAAAAATTTTCAGGCCTATGCGTAATGACGTACATTTTTAAATTGACTACGAAAATTTGTACAAAGGGCCCAAAAACCCCCATTAAGGGGGGCCCTTTTTTTTTAAATTTTTCACAGAATGTGTTTTTAAAAATTTGTTCTTATTGTTTTACCGGGGTTTTTTTTTTAAAAAATTTGAAAAAACCCCGCATCTATGGGGCCCCCCGTTTTGAAAACCCCCGGGCGCAAATTTTTTTAAAGTTTAAACACTGCCATTTCAGATAGAAAAAAATTTTAAATTTTTTCATTGTGGCTCTGGGTGTCTAACAATTATGTGAAAAAAAAAACCCTATAACGTCAGTGACGTCATTTTTTTATTTTTTTCTTCTTTTCTTCTTCCCCCCAAAAAAATTATTTTAAAAAGTTTTTAAAAGTCCAAAAGGGGGGAAATTTTTTTTGGGTTTTTAGTCACGTGGGAAATTTTTTTTTTATGATTGTCACCCTATGACGTACCCTGACGCACAGTAAAAATAGTGTAAAAGGTGGTTTTCGCTTACAGCCCTATTTACAGTCGGATTTTTTTCAAATTTTTTACAAATGGGACCAAAAAAAAAATAAGGGTGCATTCCCGTCCCCCCCCAAATTCGAAAGCCCCAAGTTTGTGGCTGAAAAAAGATTCGAACAAAAGGGGGGAAAATTTCATTTAGGATTTTAAAAAACTTCAGGGGGGAGATAGAAATTGAAAAATTTCACAGTTTCAGTTTTTCAGTTTCTTTCCCCAAAAATTTTTTTTTTCTGACGTCATAGACGTCATGTACGTAAAAAACAACTTCTTAATTTTTATTTTTGGCAAAAATTTTAAAAAAACCCCCTTTTTTAGAATAAGAAAAAATTTTAGAGTTTGGGCAGTAAGGTATGCGTTTTTTTTTAAAAAAACATCTTCGCACCCCCGGCTCACATGAAATAAGCTAAAATAGTGAAAAAAAATGTTCGCGCTCTACCGGCCCCCCCTTTATGGTCGGAAATTTTTTTAAATTTTTTCCCGATGGTACATCTTTAAAATAAGGTGGCATACTGTCCCGCTAACCCCCAATTTTCCCAAAGGGGCCCAAAAAAACTGTGGCGAAAAAGATTCAAATAGGACCGAAAATTTCATTTTAGGGTTAAAGGGGCTTTAGGAGGATAGAAATTGAAACTTACACATTTTCAGTTTTGCGAATTCCCCCAAAATATCTTTTTCCTGACGTTTAATGACGCTTGACGTTAAGCATACTTTTTTTAAAATTTTTTTTTAGGGCAGATTTTGACATGAGCGTTGTTTTGAATAATTTAAAATTTCAGAGTTATGACAGTAAAATATGCGCCTTTTTTAACTAAGCATCTTTTTCACCCCATGAGTCACAGGCAGAGCTAAAATAGTGAAAAAAGGGTTCGCGCTCTACAGCCCCATTTTGGTCGGATTTCTTTAAAATTTTTTTAGAAGGTACTCTTTAAAAAGGTGGGCATTTTCCCGTCAGTAACCGAAAATTTTCCCCCAAAACCCCCTTTTGTGGGAAAAAAAAATTCGAACTTGGACCCCCAAAATTTTAAAAATTTTGGATTAAAGGCTTCAGGAAAGTTTGAAAATTTTTCCCTTTCACAGTTTGCGGGTTTTGCAAATTTCCCCCAAATATCTTGAGTCCCGGGCTCATTTGCTATTGACGTCATAAGTATTCTTAATTTTCCCTTTTGGGGCAGTTTTGAATGATGCCAGTTGTTCAAAATAATAAAAATTCAGAGTTAGCAGTAAGTATGCGATTTTGAACAAAGCATTTCGCCCCCTAGGGGCTGTTCGTCAGAGCAAAATAGTAAAAAAAATTTCCCGCTTCAGCCGCCATTTAGGGGATTTTCTTCAAAATTTTCACAGATGGTACAATTTGAAAGTTAGGTGTGCATATCCTGCAACTAACCGAAATTCCAAAGACCGAAGTTCGTGGCTGAATAAGATTCGAACATGGGACCGAAAATTCATTTAGGATTAAAGAGCTTCAGAATGAGATGGAAAGTAAAACTTACCAGATTGCAGTTCCTATAATTTTTAAAAATATTTGAGTCGTGACGTCAAATTTCGTATTGACGTCATAAGCATAATTTAATTTTCATTTTAGGGCAATGATTTCGACATGATGCCATTTGTTCAGATAATGAAAATTTCGAGTTATTGCAGTAAAGTATGCGTTTTTTGAGCAACAGCATTTTCAGCACCCTTGACGTCACCTGACGTCAGAGCTAAAAATAGTGAAAAATGGTATTTGCACTCTACAGCCCCTTTTTTGATCAATTTTCTTCAATTTCACAGATGGAACATCTTTTAAACTAAGGTGTTTTTGTCAGCTAGTTAAATTTCCCAAAAAAACGAAGTATTGCGGCGGAAGTAAGATTAAAACATAGGCCCTTTTAAACTAGAAATCAAGTTTGCAGTCATGTCCTGCGTCTATGACATCATGTTATTTCAGACAAATACTTAGTTCTTTCATTTGCACAAATTTTCGGAAAAAAATGCAATTTTCAGCATGAACAGAAATACTACCAGGGGGTGGTATTCATGAAACTTCTATCTCCTTTTTTTGCTTTAACACAGCTTGCAGAAAGTCCTATCATTCGTTTTCACGAATGACATCTGTTCTTCTTATTATTCTTTTTTTCTTCCCTTTATATTTGTGTTAATTTGAGGTGTTGCCATTGACTCAGAACAATGAAAATTTTATGGCATATATTTCAAACCATGTGCTTTCGGATGCAATGAATTTCATATTCATATGACGTCACATAACGTCAGATTTGACGTCAGGTGAAAAAGTTTGTTCGCGGTCTACAGCCATTATTTCTGGACCGATTTTCATCAAATTTTCACAGAATGTGTTATTATGGCTCTAGTTATGCATCCCCTGTGTCCGTTTTTCAAAATTCGAAAGTCCATGGTTCTATAGTGAATCCAAGATTCGAACCAAGGTCGTAAATTTTTAAATGCATATTAAATCTGTCCTTTTAAGATAGAAAGTTGATATTTTAGTCAGTATATACGTCTCTAGAAGTTTTAAAGATTTTGTGAAAATAAATGTCATATGACGTCACGTGACGTCATTATATGATAATGTTTTCTAATATTAAACAAGAATATTTCTATATGTTGAAATTGTCGAAGGGCAATGAAAATTGAATGACACATGCTTCAAACGCTGAATTTTGATTTCTATGAATTTCATATGCCTATGACGGTCATATGAGTCACACTTGAAATATGCAACAAAAGTTTGTACGCGGGTCTACAGCCATTGTTTATGAACCGATTTTCATCAAATTTTCACAGAATGTGTATATTAAGTTCTAGTTGTGCATCTCGGTGTCCGTTTTTCAAAATTCGAAAAGTCCATGGTTCTATAGCGAATTCAAGATTCGAACCAAGGTCGTAAATTTTTAAATGCTTATAAAATCGGTCCTATTTGAGACAGAAAAGTGATATTTGGTCAGTATATAGGTCTCTCGGAGTTTTAAACATTTTGTGAAAATAAACGTCATATAACATCACGTGACGTCATTATATGATAATGTATTTCTAATATTAACAAGAGTATTTCTATATGTTGAAATTGTCAAAGGGCAATGAAAATTTAATGACAAATGATTCAGACGCTGAAATTTCGATTTCAATGATTTTCAGAAGCCTATGACGTCATATGACGTCACATTTGAAATTGACTACGAAAGTTTGTACACGGTCCAGAGCCATTATTAATTGGCCGATTTTTATCAAATTTTCACAGAATGTGTATATTACGTTCTTATTGTGTAAGCCGGTGTCCGTTTTTCAAAATTTGGAAAGGCAAATGTTTTATGGCGAATCCAAGATTCGAACTAATGACGTCAAATTTCAAATGCGTATAAAATCGCTTCCAGAAAAGCTAGAAAGCTGATATTTGGACTGAATATTTGTCTCTATGTCTTCTTTATATTCTAAAAAGTTGAACGCCATATGACGTCACATGACGTCATATTGCTATTAAAACTTTCCTATAAATACTTAACGGTTTTTTAGCCCTGTAGGCTTTATTTTTTGTATGATTTGCTTGAAATTTTGTCTATAGATGCAATATTAGATTCTATGGAGCCATGTTACTTCCGTTTCTGGAAAATCCCAAAGGTCAAGGTCATATATCAATTATCGCGTTTTTATTCGGCCTTAAATATCTCAAAAACGGTAAATATTCTATCGAGACACTATGCGTATAATTTGTAGTGCTTAGAAAGACCTTTCAGATTATATTTAGTTTTGATGATCGGGGTTGAATCGGATGAGTTATGGCGGAAAAACGAAAATTTGGTAACCCTCAGTGTGTTTAACAGTTTATATCTATTATATTATTTGTAGAGCAATGTTTGGCCGTTCTTTTGATACTTAAAGTTTAATGATTGACCTAAGAATTATGGGTAATGGGGAAAAAAAAACGAAATTCGTGCATATAGCTTTAGTGATTTTTCATTTTTCAGGAGGTTTAAGAGCTTGTATGTCAAAAAAATATTAAAAATATTCCTATAGATAAAGCGTTTGAAATGTAGAGAATTTTAGGACGATTATTTTGGTACCTAAAGTTTTGAATTTGATCAAAGTATAAGGAAGTTACATAAAAAATAAGAATTTAAACATGTAGAATTTCAGCGATTTTGCCTTCATGTCAGAGTTTTACGGCTTATATCTTAAGAATCATTAGAAATAAGTGCTTAAATTAAGCAAGTGAGATGTAGAGAATTTTAAGACGATTATTTTGGCACTAAGAGTTTTGAAATTGATAAAAAAATAAGGAAGTTACATAAAAAAAATACCAATTTAAAGCCAATTGTAAGAATTTTCATAAAATATCGCTTTCACCTCAATTGAAGCATTTTCGGAAAATGTAAGTTTACAGATATGTATTAGTCATAGAAATTGCAAAAAAACAAACTTTTTACATATATCATATTGATATTACTAGCTAAACAAATGTACCGTTCCCGGTGGCCGAGTGGTTAGAGCGTCCGCCTCGGGAGCGGGAGGTCGTGGGTTCGATACCAAAGTCGTAAAAAATGGTACTGTTATAGCTCCCTTGCTTGACGCTCAGCATATAAGGGTAGTTGCAGGCCTGGTTGGCTCGGTATCAGGATAATGTGACTGAGTGTGGTATCATGCCACATGTCTACGGCGTGATACTGCAGTGTGGCAGCACTATAACTGCATTAAGTAGACATCGTCTCCAAATGACTAAAATACTGTCGGTGGGACGTTAAACCCAACAAACAAACTAAACAAGTGTTGACAATGATTTAATGTTTTGTCAAATCATTTCATTTACGTTACTTATACATATTATTTGCAGCATTGCGATACCCATACTCCTTTGAGCGTTTTGACACATGTCATTTAGACCGTTGTTGAAACATTGCAATTTCCCGACTTTATTGTTGCATCTATCGATAAATGTTGTATAAGCTATATTCCAAATTTATGATGAATGATAACCTATGTGAAAATATATGTTATAGTACAATGTAATTTAATTGCCAGCTTGAGATACCATGAGCGTGTATTTAGTGTAGACGTTTGAAACAAAATGATCAACACATGTCATCCGTTCAAGACGCTGCAAGCTAATTTGTCCGTTAGCTAAAAGCGCAAAATGAAGTAACTTTGTGTAATACAGTCGTCTCGATCGTATATACAAGCGTTATTGGAATTTAACTCACGAGGCTACACGCGTCGACGATTCTATTGCATGGTAGCATTTACACGGTGCATAACCATATCGGCAGGCTCTCTGTGGAAATCGCTATATCGGCAGGCTCTATGCATTCGCACCGGTCATTCTCTGCCATAAAAACTTGCAAACCTGGACGGAAGGAAAAGAAACAGACCAATGGTAACTTTTCAAAGGTGAAATACTCAATATTAAGTATTGCACGGAATATTAGAGTATCGTAGCTATGTATATAATTTAAAAGTTTACACGCATATATATAGCTAAAATACTCTAATATTCCGTGCAATACTTAATATTGAGCAACTCACCTTTGAAAAATGACCATTGGTCTGTTTCCCCTTCCGTCCAGCGTTTGCTAGTGTTTATGGCAGAGAAAGACCGGTGCGAACGCAGAGAGCTGCTGATATAGCGAGTTCCGCAGAGAGCCTGCCGATATGGGTATGCACCGTGATTTACTATTTTATTCCCGCGACTGTACACGAAAAAAAAAAGAATTTTGATATGCAGAATTAAGAGGTTTAAGTTTAATTGCTTATATTTTGAATACCTATAAACTAGAATATGCTACAATGGAATTGTCGGGATTTTCAGGCCATTTATTATGGTACCTAGAATACTACAATTGGTCAAGTTATAAGAAAGCGATATCAAAATAAAGATTGATTTATTTTTGCCATATGGTTTATTTCACAAAGTTCATGCATGAAAAGTCCATACGAAAAAAAAGTTAAAGGTAGGGAATTTAATATATATTCTTTCTAACGGTATTAATCTTTATATTTTTCAGTGTTAGCAGAAATTCCTATCATTCGTATCAACGAATGAAATCTAGTTATTATTATTATTATTCTTTACTTCCTCACGGATTTTCATATGTTGCAATCGTCCTAGGAGAATGAAATTTCGATGGCATATTATTCATATGCGTAATTAAAAAATTCTATAATTTTCATATGCCTTTGACGTCATATGACGTCACACTTGGCAATTTGCTACAAAAGTTTGTACGCGGTCCAGAGCGATAATTAATAAACCTATTTTTATCAAATTTTCACAGAATGTGTATATTAAGTTCTAGTTGTGCATCTCGTTGTCCGTTTTTCAAAATTCGAAAAGCACAAGGTTCTATGGCGAATGCTAGATTCAAACCAAGGACGTCAAATTGATAAATGCTCATAAAATCGTCCCTAAATGAGACAGAAGGTTGATATTATGTCAGTATATAGATTTCCGATAGATTTAAATATTTTGTGAAAATGGACGTCTTGTGACGTCATATGACGTCATCAAATTTCTAATTTTTAAACACATAATTATATATGTTAATATAGTCCAAGGACAATAAAATTTTGATGTCATATTCTGCAAGAAATGTTATTTTGATTTCTATGATTTTTATATCTCTATGACGTCATATGACGTCACACTTGAAATAAGCTACAAAAGTGTGTACGCTCTCCAGAGCCATTATTTATGAACCGATTTTCATCAAATTTTCACTGAATGTGTATATTAAGTTCTAGTTGTGCATCCCGGTGTCCGTTTTTTGAAATTCGAAAAGTCCAAGGTTCTATATCGATTCCAAGATTCGAACCAAGGTCGTAAATTTTCAAATTCTTATAAAATCGGTCCTATTTGAGATAGAAAGATGATATTGGGTCAGTATATAGGTCTCTGGGATTCTAAACCATTTTGTGAAAATAAATGTCATATGACGTCACGTGACGTCATTATATGATAATGTATTTCTAATATTAACAAGAATATTTCTATATGTTGAAATTGTCGAAGGGCAATGAAAATTAAAAGACACATGCTTCAAACGCTGAAATTTTGATTTCTATATTTTCATATGCCTATGACGTCATATGACGTCACATTTGAAATATGCTACAAAAGTTTGTACGCGGTCTACAGCCATTGTTTGTAAACCGATTTTCATCAAATTTTCACAGATTGTGTATATTAAGTTCTAGTTGTGCATCCCGGTGTCCGTTTTTCGAAATTCGAAAAGTCCAAGGTTCTATATCGATTCCAAGATTCGAACCAAGGTCGTAAATTTTCAAATTCTTATAAAATCGGTCCTATTTGAGATAGAAAGATGATATTGGGTCAGTATATAGGTCTCTGGGAGTCTAAAACATTTTGTGAAAATAAATGTCATATGACGTCACGTGACGTCATTATGTGATAATGAATTTCTAATTCTAACAAGATTATTTCTATATATTGAAATTTTCGAAGGGCAATGAAAACTTAATGCCGCTTGCTTCAGATGCTGAAAATTTGATTTCAATGATTTTCAGAAGTCTATGACGTCATATGACGTTACATTTGAAATTGACTAAGAAAGTTTGTACACGGTCCAGAGCCATTATTAATGGGCCGATTTTTATCAAATTTTAACAGAATGTGTATATTAAGTTCTTATTGTGTAAACCGGCGTCTGTTTTTCAAAATTCCCAAAGTCCATGGATCTATAGCAAATTCAAGATTCGAACCAAGGTCGTAAATTTTTAATGCTTATAAAAACTGTCCTATTTGAGATAGAAAGTTGAAATTTTGTCAGTTAGTAGGTCTCTAGGTGTCTTAATTAATGTGAAAATAAACGTCATATAACGTCACGTCACGTCATTTGTTTATTATTTTTATTCTTTTCTTCTTTCTGTCTCAATAAATATCGATTTTTTGTAAATATATGTATGAATAAGAATTATAGCTGAATAATTGACGTTTCCAAAAATATTTAGTTTATTAAAATTGGTTTACGCGATACAAAGTTATAAGCAAAAAAAACTAAATGAAATGAAGCTAATTTTGCTGATAATATGCTGTTTTCTTGAGGTTTAACAGTCAATATCTCAGAAACGACTGAAGATAAGTTATACATTATGCGTATAAAATGTAGCATGTTTTAAGAGCTTTCTAACGGTACCAAGTTTATTGAAATTGGTTAAAAATTGGTACGTAATTACATTTATATGAGCTAACGAAAATAAGATATTTCATAATCATGCATCATAAAAATATGGAAAAGGTCACGCGCGGGGTTACCAAGCTTAAATACTTGCGCAACGACTTAAAAAAAAAAAAAAAAAAATATATATATTATATATCAAATTGCAATTGATGGGCTATATCTTGATTTTTTTTTTTTTTTTTGTCGAATGTTGACTGTTTCCGAAATAAGCATTGAAGTTAATACATGTACAACGGCACAAGACAAAAATCCGTATTTGCAACACTATGTAGCTAGCGAGCAGTTTGCAAGCCTTGAAAAATTCACACGCAGCCCCACATTTTAGACCATCTAAAAACTGCATTGTTATGCTAACGATATTCATATTGCATCAGTTTGTAGGCTGGGATGTTACCTTTCAAAATATCAACATAGTTCGAAATTCCAGGAATTTATGGCAAAACTACGGAAGCCCAAACACGCCAAAATTGCTAAATACGTTTAACTACGTTACAGGTGTCGAAAGGATATAGCACTATACAAATATTCAATACTTCTTCCTACTGAGGCTAAAATAAAACAAGGTTACAACTGAGCTGGAGTGATGAAATTCTATGTGTGATGAAAGTTAGAAACTTACATTTGAACACTGTTTCATTTTTCTTCCATGTCATATGACATAGTATAAATTTTGTATGTAAACTACATGTGCAAGATATGGGCGGACTTTTATTAAAATTCACAGTTCTTCCATGTCTATGATATTTTATTGCAGAAAGTCCTATCATTAGTTTAAACGAATGACATCTAGTTAGGACTTTCTGCCTACAGGCAGAAAGTCATATTGGGTCATATTGGGTTTGTTCTGTTTTTTATTAGGACTTTCTGCCCTTTCGGCAGAAAGTCCTATTGGGTTTGTACTGTTTTTTATTAGGACTTTCTGCCCCTTTTGGCAGAAAGTCCTATTGGGTTTGTACTGTTTTTCTTCTTCTTATTATTAGGTTTTCGCCTCTGCAGGGGGAAAACCTATTGTTCTTCTTCTGTTGATTTGTTTTTTTTTTTTTTTTTTATTATTTTTCCAATTCCACCCATTTTTGTGTCCAGCTTAGCGGCCAGATGAAAAAAGCTACAGCTATGAAATTTTGGGCATGGAGTCATCTTTATCTGAACATGTGCCTAAATGGTCAAACTTTTCACTTTTGTTTCTGATATAGCCACTAGGGGGGCGCAATGCATGTAATCACTCTTTTGCTTTAACTCAAAAAGTTGAAGCCTGATCCAAATGCGGTTTTTTACATAATGTTCCTTGTTGACAGCCCAATCAAATATGATGGAAATCTCATCATCGAGTACGGAAAAAAATTGTTCTAGGAGAGGCTGAATGTTCGAACCTTGGAAAAAAGTGAAATAATGAGGGTAGGTCTACGAAAAACCTTCCCACTTTTGTTAGAGATCAGATAGAAGAATTCTGTTTGCTGCATACGATTTGCAAGACATATACACACAAAATATATGGGGTGGCGAATTTAGGAAATGCGTGGTTTGTCCTCTAGAAAAGGTCAAACTTCACTAAATTTTAAGAAAAATTAAAATTTCAAAACATGTTTTTGTCGCTCCTGACTTTATTTTCTGTTCATTCTTCATGATATTTTCACACAATATGTATTGTTATGTTTGAAAGGGCCTCACAAATCAAAAAAATAAAAAAGAATTGAAAAGGTCAAGGTCATATTACGATTATTGTGTTTTTATTCGGCCACAAATAGCTCCAAAACTAAAAATATTTCATTGAGAGTATATGAACAAAAGTTTTAGTTCAAGAGCTCTTTCCAGTGATGTTTAGTTTTTGAGAAGATCGGACTTGATTTGGTCATTATACGGCAGTCCAAAGTTTGATCCTTTTTTGGAATAATTGTAAATCAGGTTTTATGCTTCAAATTCTGATACATAAGAATAAAAGTTTGACTTGTGCGACTAGTATATTGATTGAACTATCTGCTGCTTTGCTAGGTACCAAACATAAAATTTTAATCAATTTTCTATCTCATTTTGCCGCTAGGGGCGCTTTTCTTGAAATCATTCTTTTGCTTATAACTCAAAAAGTTGAAGCCTGATCCAAATGCGGTTAATTGAATTATGTTCCTTGTTGATAGCCTAATAAAAATGATAGTTTCTAGGTATGAGTGGCTGAAACTTTTGAGCTAGTAACGGAAGGTTGAAAGTTCGAATCTCGTAAAAAAAACAACTGCAAATGAGGGTAGGTCTACGAAAAACCTATCCATTTTTGTTAGAAATCAGATAGAAGAATTCTGTTTGCTGCAAATGATTTGCAAGACATAAACGCACAAAATATATGGGGTGGCGAATTTAAGAAATGCATGGTTTGTCCTCTAGAAACGGTCAAACTTCACTAAATTTTAGGAAAAATTAAAATTTCAAAATCATGTTTTTTTGTCGCTCCTGACTTATTTTCTGTTCATTCTTCATGAAATTTTCACAAGTTATGTATTGTTATGTTTGAAAGGGTCTCACAATTAAAAAGTTAAAAAACATTCAAAAGGTCAAGGTCATATTACGATAATTGTGTTTTTATTCGGCCCCAAAGTGCTCCAAATCTTAAAATATTTCATTGAGAGTATATAATAAAAGTTTTAGTTCTAAATAGTTCTTTCGTATAATGTTTAGTTTTTGAAGATCGGAATTGATCTTTTCATTTTACGGCAATCCAAAGTTTGATCCTTTTTTGGAATAATTGTTATTCAGTATTTATGCTTAAAATTGTGATATATAAAAAAGAATGTTCGATTAGTGTGACTTATATACTTGTTTGAACTATTTGCTGCATTTCTAGGTACCTAATTGTAAAATTTTTATCTCATTTTGCCGCTAGAGGGCGCTTTGCTTAAAATCACTCTTTTGCCTATAACTCAAAACGTTAAAGTCTAATTGAAATACGGTTTTCAGCATTTTGTTCCTTGTTGACAGCACCACAGAATGTGATGTGATGTGATGATAGGGTATGGTATGGGGAAATATTTGCGCTAGAGTAGTTTGAATGTTCTAACATTCCAAAAAAAAAAAACAAAAAAAAAACTGTGCAAATGAGAGAAGGTCTTCAAAAAACCTTTGCGTTCTGTTTCATATTAAAAATTGTGGCTGAGTTGAAATAAAGTGTTCAAGTTGATTAGGTTAAAAGCGAAAACCAAGATACCGCTTGCGGTTCTAGTTATTATTATTCTTTTTTCTTCCTAACTAAACGCTTATTTTTCTATGTTGCAATACACCTAGGACGATGAAATTTTTATGACTTATTAGTCACGTGAGGAAATTTTGATTTCTATGATTTTCATATTCCTATGACGTCATATGACGTCACATTTGAAATATGCTACAAAAGTTTGTACG
>CM037789.1:37069376-37119376 GCA_021229015.1 Solen grandis
CAATGATTTTCATTTGCCCATATCGAGTTTTGACGTCAAACTTGACGTCGTATTAAAAAGTTAATACGCGGTCCACAGCCATTATTTCTGGACCAATTTTGATAAAAATTTCACAGAATGTGTATGTTACATTTACGCTCTAGATGTGCATCCCGGTGTCCGTTTTTACCAAATTAGAAAAGGCAAAGGTTTTATAACGTCAAATTTCAAATACGTATAACATCGCTACTACCTGAGTTGATATTTGGAAAGAATATAAATCTTCATGTCTTCTTGAACAGATGAACAACTTATAACGTCATATGACGTCATAAGTAAGAAAAAAATAGTATTATAATTAAACGGTGTTTAAGCCCTGTAGGCTTTATTTTTCGTTTGATTTGCATGAATTTTACTGAAGGTGCAGCATATGATCCTTTAGAGAAATGTCACTTCCGTTTCCGGAAATTTGCAAAATGTCAAGGTTATATTTACAGTCGAACTTCGGTGACTCGAACACTGAAACTGGAACACCATACTTTACTCGAACACATTTCAAGGTCCCGGCAAAACTGTTGTTTATTTTTATTGTTCGACCTGGGATGAGTCGAACACTGATGGCTGGAACTCTCGAATTAAATTTCTGGTCCCAGGTTAAAAGTGCTATGTATTTCTCATCTATCGGTCGAACCAATTGACACCCTACATGTGATGCTCGCTGGTGAATTAATTGCAACCTGCAGTGCAGCGTGTTCACACATTGTCAGATTGGCACAAACATTATGATTCATTATTTTGATTAATTATTTTGTTAAATGTTACTTGTTTCATATTTGAGCTGATATTTATGTTATCTATGGTGCTATGTTTGTGAATTATTCACAATGGATTTTTTTTAATTTTATTTTTGTGTAAAAGAAAAAGATAAAAATAGTATGTAGAAAATATTACGACTTGCACGTAGGCCGATGAATGTGTACATCACTGAGGTTTGTGCTATGATAATTGATGTTGTCAGCTGACATTTAGTGGATTTATATGACATATAAAGAATGAAAGCTTTATTTTATTTAGTGATACATGTAACATTATTCCACCGATGTTAGGATAAAAAACCTGACAAAATGCGAAAATCTACTGTAATCGATCAGTGCTAAAAGAAGGCCTTATAATAAATTATGATTTTTAATACATGTATGTAAATCAATTTAAAACACGGTCAGGTCGAACCACCGATGACTAGAACAAATTGCCGTCCCCCCAGCCTGTTTGAGTCACAGAAGTTCGACTATATTATTTTTTTTGTTTATCCTACCTTTTTTATTTCTTTTGAGTTTTAAATTAAAAAAGATTGCGGATGAGCCAGCAGCATGGAATATCACAGTATGCACAGTGACTTTGGCGCTTTTGGTCGCAGCATTTTTTTTCTTCATGTGATGTCAGTGTTGAAGAAAGCTACAAAAGTTTGTACGCGCTTAACAGCAACTAAAAGGTTATGGTCGGGAAGTATTAATTAATATGAATATCTTTTTGCCGCTTTTTTTTAATTTATTAATTATTAATCTGTTAATTTTTGAAAATAATTTAAAGTACATTATTTATAGCTTGATGCAGTGCTGTTCTAATGGTATGCAGATAATGATCGGGTCATTAATTACAAAGTTTTTGTTCGAAAAGTAGTAACTGACATGAACATCTTTTTGTCGTTTCTTGTCGTTACCTTGATGTTTAACCATCTATATCGCAAAAGTCGATATATCTAGGTTGAAATATAAATAGGTAAAGTGTTGGAGATTTGAGGACCTTTCTAACGGTACCTAGTTTTCTGAAATAGGACGTCATATGAAAAAGGTACATAAAAAATAAGAAATTCTTAAAAACCGTTTTTCATAATGCTTCTGCCGTTATTTCCACATATTGTTCCAAATTTTATTTCTGTTGCATTAAATATATAATATGCTGCTTTAATGTATTTTAATGCTCTGTAATCCTTTAAATTCAGCAAAATAAAATCGATGAAAATATAAGATATAAATATTTGGTAGGAACGGAACCTTGTATACTTTTTTGCATGTAAAGATGTGTAGTGATTCTTCAATCCCTTGTGGGACACCAAGTTTAAAAAATAATATACTAGTAGTCATTTTAAAGAGGTTCTTGAAAAGTCAGCTTCATAAAATAATGACAGAAAACAAAGCTATTTATATTACGCCATATGACGTCACAGATTTCATCTCTACAGCTGTCAATTCGGGACAGATTTTCCACATTTTTTCAAAGATGATGTATGTCAGGATATGTAATTGAATCTGATCAGGTTTGATAGGGTTTGCAGAGCAGAAAGCCATATCGTTTGTTCAAAACAAACGATATCCAGTTCTTTTTGTTACAATATTCCACTGGCTCATAGCAATATTCATTGTATTCTTACCTATATAATGTACCGGTAGTAATGCATGTATATTGTTGGCTATAACAATTTGTATGTGTACATTTATCGTTTTAGCCTGTTTTTATTTTAGTCAATTAATGAATGCAGTGTGAATTTAAGATTTGCCAACAGCTTAATTTGTAATCGTCTTGATCGTATGTTTGTGTAAGTATTATATGATTATAGTAGTATGTATGTCTTGACAATATGAATAAATCTGTGTTATATTATCCCAGTCTTGGATCAATTATATAGCAATCCATTTAAGTGTTAGAAAATTGCATCGAGTAATACATTTTGTAAAAGGTCAAATACATCACATCACATATTCAAGTAAGTTATTGTCTGTTATTTATTAAAAAATTGTAAGATTTTAAAATTTATTGCTGTACTTTCAAAAAGGCCACTGTACATATGGACTAAATAGTATAATCATCATATCTATATTTTTTATCCATCATTCAATTAAAATCATTCAAGATGCGTTTCATGAAACTATATTTTACTTGTACAACTATAAGCATACAAACATGCATATGTTCATACATAAAACTTAAAACTTGTTTATTTACATATAACTCCATCACATAGACAATGATATCATAAAGTAGTCCATAAGCACAACAGTGTTATTTTTTTACAGTTCGCTCGACTCATTTAAACAAAGTTAAGTAGTCTCTGATTAAATGAGAATTTAAATGTCTCTTGAAAAAAGGTTCCCCGTCTCAGTTTTCTTAAACTTCTATTGTTGAGGGCCGTTTACCTATTACAAGGAACAATACAGTACCCTATTGATGATTCTGAGGACCGTAGCTTTACTAGAAAAAAAGTTCATTAACTCTATCATAACAATTGTTCATATCAGTAATAATCTTGACATAACTCGTGCCTTTTTGAACTGTCACACCGTTAAGTACAATAAAGAACAGGTTTAGCACGCATGTTCTGAATACGTCATAAATTACCTAAATCACACATTGCAATTATAAAAGTGAGGAATTATTTATGATAGAACTGAGACTACAGTGCCTTCTTTAGTTACAAATTTAGGGATTCTCTTGATCTTGAGAAGTTAAACATTGCAGGTCTACACTTTCTTTCAATATGCTCATTGAAAATAAAGTATTACCGAAAAATGCGCCCAAATTTCATCTTTGGTGTTACACTTATTTAGTTGTGGGCAACTGTTAAACATTATAAACTCTGTCTTAGATGAATTCATATTCAGTTTGTTATTATTCATCCAAATATTAATAACCTGAGCACAGTCTGGAAATTCTGTTACTTCTGAAATTGTTGTTGGTTGAAAACGTGTATTATACATACACAAACATGTACACACACTATATTTTTGACACGAATGTATGCACGTAAATATTTTAAAATGTTTCATTCTACATGCCAATATATATACATGTAAAGCCTATTTTCATCATAAATAAAATATAATACAAGCAATGTATTGTAATGATATAAAGTACTTCAGGTAACTCGGTCAAAAGATACGTAAAGTATGACACATTAATACGTAATTATTCATTTATTCGGAAAAAAAAAAGTGTGAACGCGTAGGTGTTGAATCTGAACATTTATAGATACAAAGTAAATGAATAAAATACTTCTCTTCTCCAAAGAGGGACTGTACTGGTGGATAGTTAATCTGTGCATTCCAAAGGCTGCACAATTAATCACAATAGTTAAGTACTAGAGTTCTTCAGCCCCTTACAAATGTAGGGTTGGCTCACTTTCAGAGTACTCCGATTTCTATAGTGAAGAAATCATTAGGCATATAGTGGCATCAAGCTGTTATGAGATGGAAGAAGACTTAGAGTGCAAAGAGGTAAAAGCACATACACACCGCAATAAATTGTGTATATTAGTATTTCTGACAACATGTGCCAAGTAACATTCATTCAATATTTCTTCTAATTCATGGTTTTGTTGTGTTGATTTAACTTTCTCAAGCATATATAGACAACCAGCATATAATAGTTTAATGAAGACTCCAACTGCGCTAATACATTTGGGTAACACAATAGATTTTCCACAAGTCATCTTACAGTAGCTCATTCACGGACGGTCATTGAATAAGAATTTGATTTTTAAAAATCTGTAAGTACATGTATAACCCCTATCAATACCCATATACAGACGCATGGTCAATCACTACATAATTCCGTTATTTTAAAAGGCCATGATATAATGTTTACAATCTTGGTAAAGAGTGACTCTAGCAATACCTGTGCCAAAATACTTCGATATCCTGCCAGTATTGTTGGACAAGAAGATCTTATTTTTTTTTAAATCCGTACTATATACATATGAGGTACTGGGCACTGCGCCCTGGCGGCAATGTTTTTCGACGGATTCAAATAATTTTGAAATACTGGTAGCGAGTGAGCCAAACAACATGTGTCCCCCCTCCCCACAAAAAAACAAAAAACAAAACACTTTGGAATCAAGCCAGTAGTTTTGGATAAGACAAGAATATTTTTATGTTACGTTTACATGTTGTATCTGATTGCAAAATCACAATATCGGATATGCAAATTTAATGCCCTCTAGCAGGCAAGAAATACGTGCATCTGTTTGCTCGTACCATTGTTATACAATAGAGATTGAAGAAGACATTAAAACTACAAAAAATTCAAATCACATTCGATGTATAAATAACCCCCCCCCCCAAAAAAAAAAATACCTCTATATTGAAAATTATTATTTGTACACATGTACAAACCCTATAATAATTTAGAATGTATTGCTTATGCAAAATTCAGGAATGATACTTGTGGATGTTCTGAAATGTATATAAACCATGATAATTTTGGATAAAAAATTATTAAAATTAATACATAATGATAAAAAGGAATTAAGACCTTATAGGTTGGGAATATACTGTAATATACCCTTGAAACTGATCATGCAATGATATTATTAGTTAATAAAATCATTTCAATGTTTTCTTATCCAAATAATAATCCGTGTAATATCTGGAAATAGTATACCAATCTCAATAATTACAATAATATACATATAAGCAATAAAATTTAATATAAAAGACTGGGACTCAAACATGGGTAAATAAGTGATAAATTATAAATAATAAAACTATATCCATTGTACGTGTTTCCATAAATATGCATGAAAGATACTAGTAAATGCACATGATAAAGAAATCATTGGATAAATAAATCCTCACCGATTTATGAGTACATGTATATCTCATATTCAGCACAATATATCGTAGAGATGTCTGGGAAAACAGTAATTCAAGATGGCTGATCATATGTACAATTCGTCTCCGGCTTACTTCGAAACAAACTTTCGGACCATAGGAATTTCAACCGAAACAGCGGATACCCCGAATTACAATACGAAACAATTCCCAAATAAGACCATTTCGTAGGTTTAAAAATAAAAAGTCAGTTCTAGCAAATGTACATTACACTAAAATCCTATATTCATATTGCATGTGAACAATTAATCAACCCATAAAGACCTTTACAGTTAACTTAACCAAGTCAATAAAAACAAAAAATGAAAAATGATTTTAAAAACAATTTTTTCTAAAACTGCAGATGCATACATGACTACCTTAATATTAACAAACAAGCAGCATTAAACTGTATTGCAAGTATGTCTAAACATGATAAACTGTGCATCAAATTTAACTGCCGCTGTGAAAGCATCGCAATTACTCCGCGACGTCTATCTAACCGCAGGCGAAGGAGGACCTCAAGAACACAGAGGCAATCGGGTGGAACCACCAACCTACGACAAGCCGGCTGGAAGGCTTCCTCATGAATATCTGGGCGACCCTGTCGCGACCCGAACTCACAGCAGTAAGGGCTGATTGTCTAAACGTAACCACAGTCAGTTAATCAATTCATAAATATGGCATAACATTCAATTTCAGAGATACAAAACATTATGAAAATAATCAGGTATTCTGTTGTTGTTGTTGTTGTATTGGGGTTTACCGTCGCTGCGATAGTATTTCAATCATATAGCGACGTCCAGCTAATTGCAGGTGGAGGAAGACCCCGAGTACACAGAGGTACCCGGGTAGAACCACCGACCTACCGCAAGCCAGCTGGAAGGCTTCCTCACATGAAAAATCCGAAGTCCCTACCGGGATTCGAACCCACAGCGGTGAGGGGCTGAGAGATTTGTAGTCCACGACTGTAACCGCTCGGCCACGGCGGCCCCTCAGGTATTCTGTACCAAGAAAACTAAAACAAAAACTTTTACATACTTGGGATTGCCTACTTTGTGCATGAATTCCAACATTTCTTTTCTATACTTAGCTTTGTAATTTGCATTTTGACAGAAAAACAAAGACAATTTTATGCAATTCTTGTATTGCTTAAAACTGAATATCAAATGTCTATTCTTCATGTAATTAAATAAAATTTGACATTTAACCTCTTATTTCACAACTTATTATTACAGTGTCTATTTAAGTATGCAACAACTGAGGTAAAGAGTTAATCTGCTTCTAACAGCAAACCCAATTTGTCTATTGGGCGGGTAAGTATATTGGTCTTAGTTTTAACTTGAACCTGTCGCACAAGACCGAACATATCGAGCATAGTCTCAACAAAGATTCTCATGGACCACGCGTTCCTTGGAGCATTTGAATCCACAATCAACACGATATCTCCTGATGTCAAGTTTCGCCGGGTCTCGAAACACTTTTGTCGTTCCTGAAGGAGCGGCAAGTATTGCGAATATATTGGATAGGTATTGAATTTGCCGCCATCTGCGTTAAGTATAATTGTCGGTTTTGTAAAAGAGTCCTGGTGGAAGATCTGAACCAGACTTCAACAGTAACAAATGGTTCGGGGTTAGAGCACTCAAGTTGTCACACTGATCTGATATCTGGGTGATGTGACGGTCGTTTAACAAAAACTCAATTTCGCTCATTTTAACCACATTTTTTTCCTTCAATGAACTCCTAATAGCATTTTGCAGTGATCGGATTAGTCTTTCCCATACACCGCCAAAGTGGAAACCAGCTGGGGGATTGAATCGCCAGCCAATATTCCGCTGAAGCATGACATTATGACTTTGGGACGTGTTCCACTGTTGTATTGATTCGCGCAATTCACGCTCCGCTCCGACAAAATTTGTTCCATTGTCCGCACCTTGCAATAAACCTGCATATACATTTATGTAAGAACTTGTGTCCAGCGAATGTGAAATCTCAAGATGAACAACACGGCTAGCCATACATGTAAATAGTACACTATAACGATTCACACGACTGCGACCAATTTTTACTTGAAATGGCCCAAAATAATCCACTGGTGAATGGTGATTTTATCTTCTACAAATCACACATTTTGAAATGAGATTCCTTATTGCTGATGGCGCATTCACTTTCCAGATTCGTTCCCTTAAACGAGACAACATGAAATTTCTACCACTATGGTGAAGATCACTATGAATTTGTCTGAGCACTAGCACTGACACATGATGTTTTTTTTTTATTTTTTTTTTATTTTTTATTTTTTTTTTGGGGGGGGGGGGGGTTGATGCTTAAAGTCCATATCTAGGTTCGATTTATATAAACGACCACCAACACGCAGGAGTCCATATCGAAGATATAGGTCAAGTTTTCTTATGCTGCTGCTGTTTTCCTCCTTCTAAGGATGCAAACTCTTCAGCAAAAGTACCTCTATGCACATAAGATATAATGACACTCTCTGCTTCTAGCAAGTCATCTGGCGTCAGATATGGGTATTCTACTGATTTCACACTGCTTTCGACTTCATTCCTCTTGGAACGTACTCGCCTCAATAATTTTTTAAAGGACCTTAAGCATCCATGCAACACTCCTCTTTAACTTAAACCACGATGAGTGTTTGTTTATCAGTATATTGATCACTTCCACCTGGTTCCTATCATTTGATGGTCGTATTGTTACGCTATTGACATTGACTTATTCACTTTTGGATCGTCTTCTTGAAGGGAAGAAGCGCTTCCATCTGGTGTTTTAAGCCATTCACTTTCTGAAGAAAAAAAATGTTAGAGCTTTGATTCAGCGATTGGTTCACACTTCATGGTCAGTGGCAATACCTCTTGGTGCAAGATGTAGCTTGGTATTCAGATACTGCCAGTTGTCAGCATTTGAACCTTCATGTATGACTGAAAGTCTATTTGCAACAAATGTGTGAAATCCTGCCGTGGTATTGCGTATTTATCTTAGAACAGTCATGCTATCTGACCAAAATATACTTCTGTCTAATGTCAAATCTAGCTCTGTCCGTTCGAACAGCCACAGTTGCTGCTGTCAGCTCCATTCGAGGAACTGTTATCTTCTTCAATGGTGCAACTCTAGACTCCCCCCAGAACAAACGCACAATGCACTTCACCATCGGCATTTGTCAGACAAAGGTATGTCACTCGCGTCTGAAATGATGGAGTTCAACTGCCGAAGCTCGCCGGTTTAAAACATCTTTGGATTTTGAAATCAGATACGTCTCAAATGTCTGCCGCTAGTTAATAGAGCATTTCTTCTCATAAGTTTGTGGAATGTCATCATCTTGAGATCATTTTGGCACTTAGTAGTAAGTGTTTATTGAATTCAAGGAGGTCGTATATACTAATTACAGTTGACAAAATACCTCTACGGGTAAGTTTATCGTCTTTCACTTCCGCGATGAAGCAAAACTCATCAGTCTCTGCACACCAAGTCAAGCCCAAGGCTCTCTCAATGGGCAAATCGCCTTGGTCTAGATCTAAATCAACAGCCCTCTCATCGGACGGGATTGCAGCCATGACCTACTTGCTACTATTTATCCACTTTGAGATATTGAAGCCACCACCTTTCAACAATGCCTTTACATCTCGAATCAACAAAATGGCTTTCTTGACAGTTTCGACAGACTTGAGGCAGTCGTCTTCCTAGAAGTGTCTAAGTACGGTATACTCAACTTCTTCATTAAAGAAGCCCCCCTCAATCAATAGCGGTTTGCCTCAGCGCGAATTTTGCATAACTTGGTGAGGATGTAGAACCAAAAAAAAATGCACTTACATCCGGTACTCAAGCATTGCAGCATTAGGATTTCCATTCTCAAACCACAGAAACTTTTGTAAGTCTTTGTCTTCCTCGGGAACTCCCACCTGGTAAAACATAGAGTCAATGTCGCCCATCACAGCTACCTTCTCTTGTCTAAACCTAAGTAACATGCCTACTATTAGTTTATATCTAAAACAAATGTCATTTTATCTTATTTCTTCAATATATAAAAGATATGTTTAAATCAATCCAACTAATGTTTTTGTTTGTTAAGAGAACGATTTTCTTCATTATTGTATGTATAAAAATGACACAGTATAATAATCGGACTCTCATAGCATCTGACATAAAATGCGCTATATCTCGGCGATTAGAGTTATAATTTTGAAAGAGGACCAACAAAGAAACATTTCTGTAAAATTATATTAATACTGGCCTATTAGCAGAGTTGGAGATTTTAAGTTAAATGTTTACACGGACGATGGACGACGGACGCCGAACATTCATTGGTAAGAATAGCTCACATCTGAGCAAGGTAAGCTAAAATAAGTGTGTCGTTTCTCCATCACAGGCAATAGCGTTACGATTGGTATTGAACCTATATTAAGAATTATAAAACCTATATTAAAAGTTGCTATTTTCGTGTAATCGAATTCACTCTCTGCGCATGCGCTCAATACACAGGCTGAACTTAATTAATTAATCAACGCGCCATCCGTGACACTGTTTATTACAAACTGACAAGAAGCTTACAAGCAAATTTGTTTGTAGCAGGGGATTTTTGAGTGATAAAATGTCAAAACTTAATCAACTGTATAAGCATTGGTCGCAGCTCTGTTTTGTCATATCATTCAAGTCAAAACAAGTGAAAAGCATTTTATTTCTCTCAAACTCATGATAAACGTGAAATTATAGGTATATTTGGGTAATACTTGTAAGAGGCTCATTTTAGTTGATAATAAATCAGATATTGTCATTAAAGTACAATATACATCGAACATGCTAGAACGAAGACAACATCTTTGTTATCTGATATCAGCATTCTGAGTAATTCAGTAAAGGATCCAGGTTATCTGGGGGATAACTGAATCACCGATTGTATCTACAATCATCAAAACGTTGCCTGATAAAACGCTTGAGTTCAAGAAGAATGATTTCAATGGGGGCAAACGGTCCAAGGAAAGATCGAATGTTCTCGTCTGTTCTAACATGCCATGCCATTGAACGTTATAGCCAAGAGAGCTAAGCCAACTTGAAGGTATTTCAAGGGCGTTCAGTCGAGCTTATTTTGTTGTTTATGTTTGCTTGTCCTTACTTCTTTACATGTTGAAATAACAAAAAAATATATATTACAGAAACAAAGCCTTTTATTTTTTATTGCTTTACAAGCATAGTGTTTTATTAAAAGTCCAGTAAATTGCAGAACAACATATAGATTTAAATACATGTACATATACGGTCAAAATTACATTGACAAATAACACCATTAAGATTTAACGAAATTTGGACGTTTGGTATAAATTTAAAACGTACGACAATACCATTATTAAGACATTACTGATTTACGGCAAATGTTGACTATCATACGCCATATACATACATGTGTACAAAGGAAATGGTATCTGCGGTCAATGCGGTTAAGATGCGATGGAACGAAAGATGCGATGGAACGAAATATTAGGGTGATCCGGTGCCACTTCGTTCTATCGTGACTGGAATGTATCTGGGTTCGATACTTGTTTAGTACATGTATATCATACTTTGGATTTAGACTAGGAAATAGCATGTGTGTCATAGTCGAATTATTTAAAGATTCATGTGATACTCCGTTTAGTCTATCTAAAAGTTATAAACTCAAAATTCTGCCTATTTAGCATAAATAAAGACTTCAACGGGAAGTAACATATAATACCATATCTAAATGCGGCAAGGGAGATAAATGTCTAAAAATAACTGAGTTGGCTTGACTCTCTATTGCATTGCAGTAAAATTACCTCATTTTTAATTGTTTTGCTTTTGTCATTTATAAAAATGCATCTTATACTATGATTTGTTTGATCATACATTGAAAAGTAAGTTGCACAAGGAAGAATGGGGTTATCCAAATTAAACCAGATGGTTATTTCATTTTTTTTTCCACATTACTGCTTGATATTCCTCCTATAGGTTTTAATACATTGTAGATCTTTTAATCTGTTAGAACTTTTTAATGGCACTTTGAAAATAATCGTTTAAACATGGAGATGATAAATGTACGAAGAAAGTGTATATGTTATAATGTTGAAATTAAGTTTTTTATCAAATGCGTAATAAAAACTGATGTTATGCTTCATAAACATAAAATGTTTCAATTTCATCAAGTCCATCCCTCTGTAAAAGATACATTCACATCTGTTTTTCATGTTTTAAACCCTTAGCTATTTATACGCAGATAAACTAAATAAATTCGCCCAAATGGGTGAAGAACACTCATCAAAATGAGTTCAGGATTTATTATTGATTTCCTAATTCTATTTCTACGACAATAAATGGGGAGGTAAGTGGTTTTGTATCAAGTTGATGACATTTGCCTCTTACATGTTCCTATATGATACTAGGTTTGTTTTCATTTTGTGTTTTATCAATGGATTACACGAAACGCAAATATGGAAAGTGTATTTACGTTGTTCATTGTGACACGAAGAAGTACAAATTAAGTCACTGATATATATGTTCGTTTGTTTGTTGGGTTTAACGTCCCACCGACAGTATTTCAGTCATTCGGAGACGATGTCCACTTGAGATAGATATAGTGCTGCCACACTGCAGTATCACGCCGCAGACATGTGGATTGATATATACAAGTTAATATATATGACGGTTTGTATACTAGTTTTCTTAATCTAATAAAAGGAATACAATATCATTTTTATTATAACTTTGTTATACACGTCACTTAGATATCCAATTAACATTTTTTTCTAATTTTAACATAACTGAGTCTCATTTTTCCAACTTTGGTCCAAAATGTGTAAAAGGTGAAATCCCCTTATGGATACCGACTCAGTCTTGCTTAATATATAAATACATTTTTATTTTACAGCGCTCCAACTTCCAGCTATACCGCCCGAATACAAGCCCATTACTTTAAAGCTGACAAATATAGAAAATGCAAACACTAACAAAGGTATTCTAAACTTGCTCAACAAATAGATAAATAAAAGAAACATGATAGTATTGTTCGACAACGGCTCATTAAACACCAAAGAATAGTCAGTTCTGTCTTCTATATATATATATATATATATATATATATATATATATATATAACAAGGAACAGTAACAATAAATAGTAGAAATATTTGCGCGATTTACCCTCAAATTATAATCAAACCCTGTATGTTCAAATGTGTAACAGTTTAAGTCTACCTGTCCATACACAAAAGGTAGATGTTTACCCGCGGATGTGATACACTTTAATTGAAAGTTAGATCTACCGACATAGAAGCACACATAATCCTTTCAACCCGTACTACACAACGATTCACCTGTAAGTTATTTTATCATACACGTTCTAATGTATAAAATATTCACTCTCAGTTATGTTCGTAAGAATACTTTATATCAAGAAAATAATATACTCATTTACCGGTAAATGAAGATATTGAAAATAATGCTTATATATGTGTATCGAAAATATAATAAAAAATACTATAAAACATATTCAAGTAATTCTTAGATGGAAAACCTAATTTGTGTATATTTTAATCAACAACAAAACAAAAAGAAATGCAGAAAAAAGTTTCACTACAAAGAAATACAAAATAACTAAAATTGATATACCTTCAGAACTCTTTGGAAGATATTAGTATATCAAATCGAATGTACCAAATAATTTCTATGTATATATTTTAATTTCTTATGTCTGATAAAGAATGTCAAACTCATGATGTAATGGTGCACAGATTGGTAACTGTTTATCTTCTCTCACTCTCTTTATATTATTATTATTATTAATATTCTTTACCCACTTTCGTTTTCGCATTGGGTAAGGAAAAGCTAGTATACCTGTAAAAATTTTTAAATATATTTTATGAATATTTTTGTAGGTTCCTTAACAACTTTTCGCTTTCGATACTCGTTAAGGAATATAAGAGTATTGGTATTTCATATATTGTATGATCCTCATAAATAATATGAAACCTCTCTCTCTCTCCCTCTCTCTCTTTACTTAAAGAAAAAAAAAGAAAAGAACCGCGGAACCTTCATGTTAATTCATTGTCGTTTATTTGCATGTCTCTCCATGTTGTATCCTTTGTACCTGGATGAAAATAAAGTTCTGTTAAAAAAAAGAAAGAAAAGTAAACAAGGGTCTATTGATTTTCTAACTACGTTCGCAAAGTGTGAACACATGCGAGCGTTGTCTCAAAACATGGTCTTTGTCGTGGGCTGTCATGCTTGGCTTTCTTTCTGCTAATCAAAATAATTTTGTTTAAATGATTTTGTCGTATGCTCAATATGATTTAGAATCCATCAATCTTAAACTTTATCCAAATATCTGTCTAGAAATGTATTCTCCTCTCCTCTTCCTCCCTGTCAATATTTCTTTATTCTCTTGCTATTTTCAGTTGTCTATGTCTCTCTTGCAACCTTTATTTCTCCAATCGTCCTTGCCTGACAAAAAACGTTTCTCCATAAATTCTCCCCTAAGCACCCCGCCCCTCCATTTGATTATCTATATATCTACTAGCTCTTTTGTCTACAGTCTTTCCATCATTTGCAACATCTTTGTCATGACGAACATTACGTACACGAGCTTTCTAGTTATTTACCATATATAAATTCATAAGAAACTACTATCCAGCTGTTTGGTTTGATTTTTATCGAATCCACATTTACCCGTATGATCCAATAAATAGATTAATGTTCTGTGTAGAGGTAGATGGTTTCTATTTTTTTATCACATAGTGTCGCATATTAGGCCAGTGTTATCACTAAATGGAGTAGGTATCCTTTATACCTAGCATTAGTTCAACAATATGTAAACAAATTGAACCGTTTGTGAACGGGTTGACAAAACGTCCTGTTTGTTGGACTGGGTTTAGCCTGCAGTATCTAAAATATTTGCCTGCATGAGACGGATATATTTCTGACTGTGTTATAAATCGCGTAAAAGGAAAGTTGCAGGATAAAGCACCAAACTGACACAGGGTCGACCAGTCCCGACTATTACATGCCTAGCGCCATATACGCGAGAAACATTAACACAATTTCTTAAGAATTTGGTATTTTCTGGAATTGAATCGAGCCAATTACCTTACGGTTACGGAGCGAACCACTTGGCCTTTTAAATAGACAATGATATCCTCATTTAGTAAGTATTTACCTTACAATTAATTATTTTTTGTTCTGTTATAAAATAGGCTCTTTGTAATGGAAATTCAGGGAAATACTTCAATGGATCAGACTGTCCGTTATGTTCGGAATGCAAAACCGGTGAGGTGAAGGTCAAGAACTGTACACATAATAATGACACAGAATGTGGACCATTAAACCGGGGAAAATATGCGACATGTGTCCAGATGGAACTTATTCAAATGATACTGACATGTTTCAACTGTACCGAACATGGCATTGAAATCCGTTGTAATTCTACCACTGATGCGAAATGCAAACAAGGTAGGCATGTATTTATATATTTCACAAATTTAGTTGACTTTTTCGCTCTTTCTGTTTTTATTTACAAGAAAATATGACCAGCCATATCTGTACGGCTTAAAACTCCTTGAGCAAAAATGTGTTTCCCATTTATATGATGACTGAATAATGATTCAAGCTCAGTGATTCTACGAACAATACTTAGCATTAAGAACTAATTAAAACTTAAAGTAGTAATATATCTAAGCTGTCTTGTTGTACATTTCACTTAATTAAAAAGTTGAATAATCACGTCACTGATAAACGGTATTTCCTAGGATATTGAATACTTAAATATTTTGTTAGGGAAACAAGAACGAAGATATAAAATATTAGAATTACAGTAATGTTTGCAAAATTAGATTTTGCAAATTGTTCTTCTTTACATAGGTTTGATGATATGCTTAGTATGCCTTGTTTCACATTAGATTGTGTACCAATTCATACATTGTTTTCATTTTTAAATGATGCTGATATTCATCGATAAAAAACGGGTTTATAAGTTAATAGATACTTTAAAAAGTGTGTCTGCAATTACTAATATTATGAATCTAAGTGTATGTGTATTCTTAAGCATTCAGTTCTCATAATATTTATGTTCTCGAGCTATGTAATATAGCACCTCAAATGTAATGTAACTTTACAGGAAAAACATTCCTTAAATTAATTGATCCTTGTTTCCAAACTGCTTGTTTTTATTGAAAATGTTAGGAAAATAAAACAGAAAACAAAAACATACCTTTAATAAAAAAGTAGCGATTTTATACCATTTTCAGTAATGCTTCTTTTTATATTTTGTTTAAACTTACCTGTTTCGTCTATCAATAAATCTAAGCAAGCATACGATGGCTGATTTATGCAAACAATCATCTATTCATAAAACAGTGCATGTTTGATTTGCTCCCTTCCCCACCCCACCCCCTAAAAATGTAGGGGCTATCTATATGAAAATATACAAAGTTAAGGAAAAACAGCATTTGTACCCTAGTTAAAAATCTAATTGGCCACCCTGTAATAAAATTAACACTGTGAATGTAATAATGATTGTTGTTCAAATTTGGATTATCCTAAATTTTGCACTCCAATCTGTGCTGTTAACAAGAATACAGATCGTCACTGAAACTGCTATTGAGAAATTTTGTCTCTTATGTCCACCGACTCATTTAGAGTTAAACGACCACCAACACGCAGGAGTCCATATCGAAGATATGGGTCAAGTTTTCTTATGCTGCTGCTGTGTTTCAAAGTGGTTTTTCCTCCTTCTAAGGATGCAAACTCTTCAGCAAAAGTACCTCTATGCACATAAGATATAATGACACTCTCTGCTTCTAGCAAGTCATCTGGCGTCAGATATGGGTATTCTACTGATTTCACACTGTTTTCGACTTCATTCCTCTTGGAACGTACTCGCCTCAATAATTTTTGACGGACCTTAAGCATCCATGCAACACTCCTCTTTAACTTAAACCACGATGAGTGTTTGTTTATCAGTATATTGATCACTTCCACCTGGTTCCTATCATTTGATGGTCGTATTGTTACGCTATTGACCTTGACTTTTTCACTTCTGGATCGTCTTCTTGAAGGGAAGAAGCGCTTCCATCTGGTGTTTTAGGCCATTCACTTTCTGAAGAAAAAAAAGGTTAGAGCTTTGATTCAGCGATTGGTTCACACTTCATGGTCAGTGGCAATACCTCTTGGTGCAAGATGTAGCTTGGTATTCAGATACTGCCAGTTGTCAGCATTTGAACCTTCATGTATGACTGAAAGTCTATTTGCAACAAATGTGTGAAATCCTGCCGTGGTATTGCGTATTTATCTTAGAACAGTCATGCTATCTGACCAAAATATACTTCTGTCTAATGTCAAATCTAGCTCTGTCCGTTCGAACAGCCACAGTTGCTGCTGTCAGCTCCATTCGAGGAACTGTTACCCCAGAACAAACGCACAATGCACTTCACCATCGGCATTTGTCAGACAAAGGTATGTCACTCGCGTCTGAAATGATGGAGTTCAACTGCCGAAGCCCGCCGTCTGCCGCTAGTTAATAGAGCATTTCTTCTCATAAGTTTGTGGAATGTCATCATCTTGAGATCATTTTGGCACTTAGTAGTAAGTGTTTATTGAATCCAAGGAGGTCGTATATACTAATTACAGTTGACAAAATACCTCTACGGGTAAGTTTATCGTCTTTCACTTCCGCGATGAAGCAAAACTCATCAGTCTCTGCACACCAAGTCAAGCCCAAGGCTCTCTCAATGGGCAAATCGCCTTGGTCTAGATCTAAATCAACAGCCCTCTCATCGGACGGGATTGCAGCCATGACCTACTTGCTACTATTTATCCACTTTGAGATATTGAAGCCACCGCCTTTCAACAATGCCTTTACATCTCGAATCAACAAAATGGCTTTCTTGACAGTTTCGACAGACTTGAGGCAGTCGTCTTCCTAGAAGTGTCTAAGTACGGTATACTCAACTTCTTCATTAAAGAAGCCCCTCTCAATCAATAGCGGTTTGCCTCAGCGCGAATTTTGCATAATTTGGTGAGGATGTAGACCCCCCCCCCCCCCAATAAAAAATGCACTTACATCCGGTACTCAAGCATTGCAGCATTAGGATTTCCATTCTCAAACCACAGAAACTTTTGTAAGTCTTTGTCTTCCTCGGGAACTCCCACCTGGTAAAACATAGAGTCAATGTCGCCCATCACAGCTACCTTCTCTTGTCTAAACCTAAGTAACATGCCTACTATTAGTTTATATCTAAAACAAATGTCATTCTATCTTATTTCTTCAATATATAAAAGATATGTTTAAATCAATCCAACTAATGTTTTTGTTTGTTAAGAGAACGATTTTCTTCATTATTGTATGTATAAAAATGACACAGTATAATAATCGGACTCTCATAGCATCTGACATAAAATGCGCTATATCTCGGCGATTAGAGTTATAATTTTGAAAGAGGACCAACAAAGAAACATTTCTGTAAAATTATATTAATACTGGCCTATTAGCAGAGTAGGAGATTTTAAGTTAAATGTTAACACAGACGATGGACGACGGACGCCGAACATTCATTGGTAAGAATAGCTCACATCTGAGCAAGGTAAGCTAAAATAAGTGTGTCGTTTCTCCATCACAGGCAATAGCGTTACGATTGGTATTGAACCTATATTAAGAATTATAAAACCTATATTAAAAGTTGCTATTTTCGTGTAATCGAATTCACTCTCTGCGCATGCGCTCAATACACAGGCTGAACTTAATTAATTAATCAACGCGCCATCCGTGACACTGTTTATTACAAACTGACAAGAAGCTTACAAGCAAATTTGTTTGTAGCAGGGGATTTTTGAGTGATAAAATGTCAAAACTTAATCAACTGTATAAGCATTGGTCGCAGCTCTGTTTTGTCATATCATTCAAGTCAAAACAAGTGAAAAGCATTTTATTTCTCTCAAACTCATGATAAACGTGAAATTATAGGTATATTTGGGTAATACTTGTAAGAGGCTCATTTTAGTTGATAATAAATCAGATATTGTCATTAAAGTACAATATACATCGAACATGCTAGAACGAAGACAACATCTTTGTTATCTGATATCAGCATTCTGAGTAATTCAGTAAAGGATCCAGGTTATCTGGGGGATAACTGAATCACCGATTGTATCTACAATCATCAAAACGTTGCCTGATAAAACGCTTGAGTTCAAGAAGAATGATTTCAATGGGGGCAAATGGTCCAAGGAAAGATTGAATGTTCTCGTCTGTTCTAACATGCCATGCCATTGAACGTTATAGCCAAGAGAGCTAAGCCAACTTGAAGGTATTTCAAGGGCGTTCAGTCGAGCTTATTTTTTTGTTTATGTTTGCTTGTCCTTACTTCTTTACATGTTGAAATAAAAATAAAATATATATTACAGAAACAAAGCCTTTTATTTTTTATTGCTTTACAAGCATAGTGTTTTATAAAAAGTCCAGTAAATTGCAGAACAACATATATATTTCAATACATGTACATATACGGTCAAAATTACATTGACAAATAACACCATTAAGATTTAACGAAATTTGGACGTTTGGTATACAAGTTTGGTAAAACGTACGACAATACCATTATTAAGACATTACTGATTTACGGCAAATGTTGACTATCATACGCCATACACATACATGTGTACAAAGGAAATGGTATCTGCGGTCAATGCGGTTAAGATGCGATGGAACGAAAGATGCGATGGAACGAAATATTTGGGTGATCCGGTGCCACTTCGTTCTATCGTGACTGGACTGTATCTGGGTTTGATACTTGTTTAGTACATGTATATCATACTTTGGATTTAGATTAGGAAATAGCATGTGTGTCATAGTCGAATTATTTAAAGATTCATGTGATACTCCGTTTAGTCTATCTAAAAGTTATAAACTCAAAATTCTGCCTATTTAGCATAAATAAAGACTTCAACGGGAAATAACATATAATACCATATCTAAATGCGACAAGGGAGATAAATGTCTAAAAATAACTGAGTTGGCTTGACTCTCTATTGCATTGCAGTAAAATTACCTCATTTTTAATTTGTTTTGCTTTTGTCATTTATAAAATGCATCTTATACTATGATTTGTTTGATCATACATTGAAAAGTAAGTTGCACAAGGAAGAATGGGGTTATCCAAATTAAACCAGATGGTTATTTCATTTTTTTTTCACATTACTGCTTGATATTCCTCCTATAGGTTTTAATACATTGTAGATCTTTTAATCTGTTAGAACTTTTTAATGGCACTTTGAAAATAATCATTTAAACAAGGAGATGATAAATGTACGAAGAAAGTGTATATGTTATAATGTTGAAATTAAGTTTTTTTTATCAAATGCGTAATAAAAACTGATGTTATGCTTCATAAACATAAAATGTTTCAATTTCATCAAGTCCATCCCTCTGTAAAAGATACATTCACATCTGTTTTTCATGTTTTAAACCCTTATCTATTTATACGCAGATAAACTAAATAAATTCGCCCAAATGGGTGAAAAACACTCCTCAAAATGAGTTCAGGATTTATTTTTGATTTCCTAATTCTAATTTCTACGACAATAAATGGGGAGGTAAGTGGTTTTGTATCAAGTTGATGACATTTGCCTCTTACATGTTCCTATATGATACTAGGTTTGTTTTCATTTTGTGTTTTATCAATGGATTACACGAAACGCAAATATGGAAAGTATATTTACGTTGTTCATAGTGACACGAAGAAGTACAAATTAAGTCACTGATATATATGTTCGTTTGTTTGTTGGGTTTAACGTCCCACCGACAGTATTTCAGTCATTCGGAGACGATGTCCACTTGAGATAGATATAGTGCTGCCACACTGCAGTATCACGCCGCAGACATGTGGATTGATATATACAAGTTAATATATATGACGGTTTGTATACTAGTTTTCTTAATCTAATAAAAGGAATACAATATCATTTTTATTATAACTTTGTTATACACGTCACTTAGATATCCAATTAACATTTTTTTCTAATTTTAACATAACTGAGTCTCATTTTTCCAACTTTGGTCCAAAATGTGTAAAAGGTGAAATAACCTTATGGATACCGACTCAGTCTTGCTTAATATATACATACATTTTTTATTTACCAGCGCTCCAACTTCAAGCTATACCGCCCGAATACAAGCCCATTACTTTAAAGCTGACAAATATAGAAAATGCAAACACTAACAAAGGTATTCTAAACTGTCTCAACAAATAGATAAATAAAAGAAACATGATAGTATTGTTCGACAACGGCTCATTAAACACCAAAGAATAGTCAGTTCTGTCTTATCGATAAATCGACTTTCGTTACTTCTTTTCATGTACTCATACATTTTCCTTGAAATGAAATAATGTTTAAATCTTTTTTAGTTTTCGACTGTTTGAGTGATTGAGGTTATAATCTGTTATTATGATAATTCATCTTTGTGAATTCGATATTCTTTGATATATTGAATTCATACATTATTTTATTCCTGTTTTTTTCTCATTTATTATTTTTTTTTACATTTTCATGATTTATGTTTTATATTAGTAGTTCAAATATTCTACAGTTTAAAACTGTAAAATTATATGCCAGAGGCATATTGCAAAAGCGTGTGCACTCCCACCACACTGTTTATATTCTTCCTCATATTGAAAGATCCGTAACGCTTTATTGAACAAGTTATACCTGTTCATGTCAAAATCGATTGCACTGTACGTTTTACCAAAGCCACGTTTACAATGTATATAAAACATATCAAAATAGACGAATCGGGTATTCTACTTTTGCTTTGATAAGCATATCTATAACTGACAGTATGATATTGGCAACTGAGTAGAAAAGACCTTTTCTTAGCAAGTGTAAATACCCTGATATTTTATGAGATAATGGCATTGGTGACGATTCTTGTAGTCGTTTTCGTCGTTTTAACCCCTACAGTAACTGCGGTAAGTTATCGTTATATATGAATTATCGATATTAATAATTTTGGAAATAGAAAACAAAGTATGACATTAAATGTTTTAAGATTTAAATGTATTAATTTTATTGATATGCCATATTATTGTTTTGAAACGTGATAATATATATATAACAAGGAACAGTAACAATAAACAGTAGAAATATTTGCACGATTTACCCTCAAATTATAATCAAACCCTGTATGTTCAAATGTGTAACAGTTTAAGTCTACCTGTCCATACACAAAAGGTAGATGTTTACCCGCGTATATGATACACTTTAATTGAAAGTTAGATCTACCGACATAGAAGCACACATAATCCTTTCAACCCATACTACACAACGATTCACCTGTAAGTTATTGTATCATACACGTTCTAATGTATAAAATATTCACTCTCAGTTATGTTCGTAAGAATACTTTATATCAAGAAAATAATATACTCATTTACCGTAAATGAAGATATTGAAAATAATGCTTATATATGTGTATCGAAAATGTAATAAAAATAATATAAAACATATTCAGGTAATTCTTAAATGGAAAACCTAATTTGTGTATATTTTAATCAACAACAAGAAAAAGAAATGCTGAAAAAAGTTTCACTACAAAGAAGTACAAAATAAGATATTAGTAAACAAGGGTCTATTGATTTTCTAAATACGTTCGCAAAGCCTGAAAACATGCGACCGTTGTCTCAAAACAATGAAAACATGGTCTTTGTCATGGGCTGTCATGCTTAGCTTTCTTTCTGCTAATCAAAATAACTTTTGTTTAAATGATTTTGTCGTATACTCAATATTATTTAGAATCCATCAATCTTAAACTTTATCCAAAGATCTGTCTAGAAATGTATTCTCCTCTCCTCTTCCTCCCTGTCAATATTTCTTTATTCACTTGCTATTTTCAGTTGTCTATGTCTCTCTTGCAACCTTTATTTCTCCAATCGTCCTTTCCTGACAAAAACTTTTTCTCCATAAATTCTCCCCAAAGCAGCCCCGCCCCTCCATTTGATTATCTATTTATCTACTAGCTCTTTTGTCTACAGTCTTTCCATCATTTGCAACATCTTTATCATGACGAACATTACGTACACGAGCTTTCTAGTTATTTACCATATATAAATTCATAAATAACTACTATCCAGCTGTTTAGTTTGATTTTTATTGAATCCACATTTACCCGTATGATCCAATAAATAGATTAATGTTCTGTGTAGAGGTAGATGGTTTCTATTTTATTTATCATATAGTGTCGCATATTAGGCCTGTGTTATCACTAAATGGAGTAGGTATCCTTTATACCTAGCATTAGTTCAGCAATATGTAAACAAATTGAACCGTTTGGGAACGGGTTGACAAAACGTCCTGCTTGTTGGACTGGGTTTAGCCTGCAGTATCTAAAATATTTGCCTGCATGAGACGGATATATTTCTGACTGTGTTATAAATCACGTAGGAGGAAAGTTGCAGGATAAAGCACCAAACTAACACAGGGTCGACCAGTCCCGACTATTACATGCCTAGCGCCATATACGCGAGAAACATTAACACAATTTCTTAAGAATTTGGTATTTTCTGGAATTGATCGAGCCAATTACCTTACGGTTACGGAGCGAACCACTTGGCCTTTTAAATAGACAATGATATCCTCATTTAGTAAGTATTTACCTTACAATGAATTATTTTTTGTTCTGTTATAAAATAGGCTCTTTGTAATGGAAATTCAGGGAAATACTTCAATGGATCGGACTGTCCGTTATGTTCGGAATGCAAAACCGGTGAGGTGAAGGTCAAGAACTGTACAGATAATGCTGATACAGTATGTGGACCATGTTCAAAGTGTCCACGAGGGGACTATATAAAGAAGAACTGTAGTACGGATGTGGATACGATATGCGACACGTGTCCAATGGAACTTATTCAAATGATACTGACATGGCTCAGTGCATGTTGTGTTCCAACTGTACCGAACATGGCGTTGAAATCCGTTGTAATTCTACCACTGATGCGAAATGCAAAAAAGGTAGGCATGTATTTATATATTTCACAAATTTAGTTGACTTTTTCGCTCTTTCTGTTTTTATTTACAAGAAAATATGACCAGGTATATCTGAACGGCTTAAAACTCCTGAGCAAAAATGTGTTTCCCATTTATATGATGACTGAATAATGATTCAAGCTCAGTGATTCTACGAACAATACTTAGCATTAAAAACTAATTAAAACTTAAAGTAGTAACATATCTAAGCTGTCTTGTAGTACATTTCACTTAATTAAAAAGTTGACATGAATAATCACGTCACTGATTAACGGTATTTCCTAGGATATTGAATACTTAAATATTTCGTTGGGGAAAGAAGAACGAAGATATAAAATATTAGAATTACAGTAATGTTTGCGAAATTAGATTAGCAAATTGCCCTTCTTTACATAGGTTTGGTGATATGCTTAGTATTCCTTGTTTCACATTAGATTGTGTTCCATTTCATACATTGTTTTCTTTTTTAGATGATGCTGATGTCCATCGATAAAAAACGGGTTTATAAGTTAATAGATACTTTAAAAGCGTGTCTGCAATTACTAATATTATGAAATTCAGTGTATTCTTAAGCATTCAGTTCTCATATTCTGTTCTCGAGCTATGTAATATTGCACCTCAAATGTAACGTAACTTTAAGGAAAACCATTCCTTAAATTGATTGATCCTTGTTTCCAAAATGTTTGTTTTTATGGAAAATGTTAGGAAAAATAAAACAGGAAACAAAAACATACCTTTAATAAAAAGTAGCGATTACCATTTTCAGTAATGCTTCTTTTTTATTTTTTGTTAAAATTTCCCGGTTTAGTCTATCAATAAATGTAAGCAAGCATACGATGACTGATTTATGCAAACAATCATCTGTTCCTAAAACTGTGAGTGTAATAATGATTCTTGTTCAATTTAGATTATCCTAAATTTTGCAATCCAATCTGTGCTGTTAATAAGAATACAGAACTTCACTGACACTGCTATTTAGAGATTTTGTCTCTTATGTCCACCGCCATTTTGGAAATAGAACTTATGACTGTTGTTGTCTTTGGACCGATAAGTTTATTATCATTTACAAATGAAAATTCGGTGCACTTAAAGGATATACATTGGTGTATTCAGAAATATATTTCAAGCGTAGTTGGGTGTTCTTTTTTCTGGCAATAACATCTTACGCTGGCAAGAACTTGATAATCCAGGATACGTTTACCAATGGGTTAATTTGTTCTTGTTCTTGTGTATGTGTGTGTAATTTTCGGGATATTGTATTATTGTATGTGTGTGAAATGGCGAAACAGATAACCTGTAAAAATTATGTATTACAGGAAATGGAAATAACACAGGATCTACTAGTGTCATCATAGGCGTAGCTGTTGCACTTGGTATTCTGATTCCGGCGGTGGCAATTGTGGCTTTTGTTATATACAAAAGGCGGTCAGAGTATTCTCGCGCAGGTGTCAACGAAAACAACACACAAGATGACAACAATGAATTGTGAATAAAAGACTCTATATAGGCATCTATAGATAAGCTCTTGCTCATTGTCGGACATACATAATCGTTTCATTCTTTACATTCCCCACATGTGTTAAACATCTCAGGACACTTAACTTCATTCAATATCTATAAGGTCTAAGTATTATAATATTAATTTAAATTACCTAGTAGCAAGTCCTAGTAGCAAGCATTATGTACATATATAATAGTGTACATGTATAAAAAAACTGTATATTTACATGGACTTTTACAGACTTCAAAGATATTTAAAGAATACTTATGCATTCCCATGGCCCTGTTCTGCAGTTTTTGACTGCTCTATAGACCATTATTACTTCCGTACATATGTTAGTTTTCCTGGATAGATATGAGCCTGAGTGCATAATAAATCACTCTTTTAATCTGATGCCAGCAAATTAAGACAAGAAATATATATGTTGTATTTATTTAATGCTTACCTATATAGCCGACTGGTATTATTGCATGTGTTTTGCTGTATATAACAATTTGCATGTGTACATTTATCGTTTTAGCCTTTTGTTGTTTTAGTGAATTATTAGGAAACTATTCGTTAGTAGTAGAAATCAAATACAGTTTGGGCGTTTTATTTCGACTAAACTTTCTTAAAGTTTGGGAAAACATTTGTTTTTTCCTTGCATCTCTTTAAATTTGTCTCAAAGTAAATGAATGGACGTGAGTAACCCCAAAACACGCAATGGAAATAGTTTGATGTAATGGACGGAAAAGAATGTGCAATGGAAATCTTATTTATAAAAAAATCATTAAATGCAATGATTGCTTTTTTAAATTATCAAATATTGTCTCAATATGTATAAAGATTTAAATTTTTTAAATTTTGTACTTATTACATAATTAATGCCCATCTTATGGATATGTATACTTAAGAAGTTTGAATACGCACGTCTATATTATATGCTGTTTTATAAAGATTCATTACCTTTAAATAATAAAAAAAATGCCCTTTTATTAAAAAAAATGATATTTCGCAAAAAAAAAGGATTGAAATAGGATTGAGTGTACTAATGGTGCTTAGCAAATTTTGAGTGGTATGATACAAATACAAGATAAAAAAGATGTATTAACACAACATATACATGTATAATATTGAAAAATACTTACATTCATATGACATTTATACAGCTAATTAACATGTTATAAGGAATTTCTATGTGCTAAAGGTTTATTTTTTTTTAAATTTGCCAATATTGAAAATAACATTAGTTATAACAATATTTGTTAAAGACATCAACTGAATGAATGAATATATTTGAATCTAAAGTGTTGTAAATAGCACAATATCGCATACCCCTTTCTGTTCTATTCTCACCGTACCTGCCAGTTTCAGTTCTCAGTTGATAGGAGGAAGTATCAATATAACTTCAGTAAATCTCAATTTACAAATATCTAAATATTCACAACCAATATCTTCAAAATATTTATACGTACATAATGTTTGACAACTGGCTATACTGTTATACCAAATTTGCTTAAAAACATCTTATATTCTTTCTTAGAATATAACATGAATATTCTTAAGGCAAGTACTTTTAGGATTATTAAAGACATATGGAAATTCATAATCATTAAAAAAAAATCACTTTCGAAACCAACTCTTCCAGCTCTTCCATACGGATACACATTCGGTCTTAATAAGTTCAACATGGCAGGTGTACCTTTTTCTTAACGTGCTATTAGAATTATAGACGACATCTCATCTTTATATTATTGTTCTTAATCTTTACCGATTTAGGATTTATTATTATTTTTATCAAATAATCATTATTATTAGTATTTATCTTTTCGTTAAAGACATACGTATTTGGTTTTTCTCATATAAAGTGACATTACTTAATTTCGTCTTTTATTGATACTGTGTATACAGACCAAAGCACATGTAATACAAAAAAAGTGTACTTTTATTTTTATTATCATTATCATTATTATTGAATAATCCATTTCAATAAAAAAATAACGTGCATTATTACATGTGTACTTACACGAATATATACACGTAATTTTATTCTACATGCCAATATATGTACAGACATCTTAATGTAAACAATGTATTACTATAGAACAATTCAAGTGCACAGTCACAAAATACGCAAAATTTGACACATTAATCAGTCAAGAGGTCTGAATATTTCTTACTGTTTCAATATGTTTGCAAGAATGCGTTTTGGAAATGGTTTGAATATACAAAATTTGTTTGAACGCGAAGGTTGTTTGATTTGAACGAATAAAGCCGCAAATTTATGGAGTATTTTTTTAAGAGTGGCTGTGTGCTCGGATAGTTAAACTGTCACTTTCAAAGGCTACACAATGAATCACATTATCTGACCATTTTCATGTTGAACAAACGTTGTTTCATCTTCTGATTGTTTTCTAGCTTGCAGCATGGGACTCTCATTATCGGGACCCCAGTCCGTTGATGGTTGAATCAGGTAACTGATTCTCTACAAATACAAATGATAAGTTCTTATTTGTTTCATATTGATGTCATTCCAATTATATTTATAATCGTATTGATTATATCCCTAATATCCACATATTTGTTTATCGAAGGTTTAAAGAGAAGACACTATCTGGCTGGTTTGCGTTTAGTAATATTGTCGGAGTGGCAAGCATATAGTGGCGTCAAGCTTTTGACCGGCCGAGGAAGACCTTGTGTGCAAAGAGGTGAAATCACCAAGTACTTACCACAGGCACTTATGCTATACAAGTATGTCTAACTAAATGTTCTAATTAAGATTTGTTCAATATTTCTGTTAGTTGATGTTTTTGCTGTGTTTGATTTTACCATCTCAGCCATATACCGACGCCCAGCTTATAAAAGTTAAATGAAGACTCCACCTGCACAGAGGCATTCAGGTAAACTCATTTATTTACCAACAGCTGTTTTAAATACACTCACCACATGAAAAATATATGTTGAATATTGGTAAGTCAATAAAATAACCCACTCGGCCACCCTGCCCCGCTTAGTGCGAAACATAAAGGCATTTTAGTAAAAAAAGAGGGGTGGGGGGGGGGGGGGTGGGGGGTAGAGAGATATCACGTGATTTAATTACCTCACGTAAAGATCCTTTAGTCTTGAATATTTGATAGGCCATCGTTACTGGAAGTGGTACAATAGATACCATAGCAAGTATGTTTCCACACACTTTCGCGAAGAACGGGTACTGATACTCGTCATAGGATGGCGGCGAGTACTTGAAGCACATGATGACCAAAGTGACCTGCAGCAATACACGTATTCGATATCATTGTGTCACTGATTTACAGCAAAACCGAAAATTCCTAATTTTTACATTTATGCTTTCTTCTACGTTGCTATAGATGAGTCATTTCATGTACATAATAATAACATAAGCTATCGGGAAAAGATAGATAAAAAAGTGTAAACAGATCATTATCGAATGAAAGATATTACCAGTAAAGAAATGGGTGTGATGAAGGACCAGCATATCCGGATGAAGACCGAGGGCGGTCTGCCAATCATCCGGGTAATGTCCTTGCTAAACCGTGCATTGCCTGTAGGTTTACATTAAAGGAACAAAAAATAATAATGTCATAATAAAATTAGAACTTAAACAAACATCATCATTAAATTCGCATGCATCAATAAATGACTGAATGTTTAAACATATTTATCTTTGATATCATAGTACAGGAAATAATGGAATTAGCTGATACCAATAAAGACAAATCTGAAAGAAGGGTGAATGGGTTGTTCTGATAGAATAAGAATAAAGCTTTAAAGTATACCTTTTCCATTGATGATAAACCCTTTGGAACAAAACTATGAAGTGAACAGTTACGAATTGATTAACCAAATAACTTACCGTAGACCCATGCTATCAAAACGCATTCAAAGAAAGAAATGATCAACACACTGAATGATGCAAAATACCAATCGACCAACTGATAGAGGTATATCCCTCCCTGGAACGAAAAAAAAAATCGCATTTCACATCGCGATTCACGATGAGTTTTAATATATAAAAAGAACATTTACAGTTGCAAGATATTAGGAAATATATATTCAACGGCGAGTGGAATACAATCTCGAAAAGAAAATGCAAACAAATTGTTTAGTCTAGTCGGTCAATAAATATATGACAGATGAGTTTGAGATAGTAATAAGAACAAGAGGGCCAAAATGGCCCTAATCGCTCACCTGAGAAACATTGCCTTAATTGCCAGTTATTGCATTATGAGTCATACTGAATACATAATCCATGCAGAAATACAGCAAGATCATCTAAATTCCAAACTTTACCTGTCACCTAAATTTTGAAATACATAGCTCTTATAAGTCTATATACAATCATGTGACCCCTAAAGCGGGGCCAATTTTGAACACATGGCCATGATTTGAACAAACTTGGGCCCATGTTTCACCCCAAATAAGTAAACTCCGGCCTTGTGGTTTCTGACAAAAATAATTTTCTAGTCTTTCCCAAACAAGTCTATATCAAATCAAGTGACCCCTGGGCCGGGGCCAATTTTTACCCCTGAGCCATGTTTTGAACAAATTTGGGTGAGGTCTACTAAGCCATATTACAAACTAAATATCTAAGCTTTAGGTCTTGTGGTTTCTGACAAAAAGAATTTTCTAGTTTTTCTTAAATAAGTCTATGTAAAATCAAGTGACCCCTGGGGCTGGGCAAATTTTGAACCCATGGCCATGATTGTAACAACTTGGTAAAGGTCTGCTTAGTCATGTACCACACAAAATATCTAAACTCTAGGCCGTGTAGCTTTCGACAAATAGATTTTTCTAGTTTTTCCTAAATAAGTCAATGTAAAATTTAACCCAAGGGCAAAGCCAATTTTAACTCGATGGCCATGATTTGAACAAACTTGGTTTAGACTTCTACTAGGCCATGTTACACACCAAATAAGTAAACTCCAGACCCTGTGGTTTTTGACAAGAAGATTTTTCAAGTTTTCCTATATAGGTTTATGTAAAATCAAGTGACCCCTGGGGCGGGACCATTTTTGACCCCAGGGCCATGCTTTTAATAAACTTAGTAGAGACCTACTAGGCCATGTTACAACCAAATATCTAATCTTTAGTTTTAGTGGTTTTTGACAAGAAGCTTTTTCTAGTTTTTTTTTCCAGTGTAGGTCTATGTTAAATCAAGTGACCCCTGGGGCGGGACCAATTTCGACCCAAGGGTCATTAATTGAACATACTTGGTAAAGGTTCATAAGAAAATGCCACACACCAAATATCTAAGCGCTATTATGCCTTGCGGTTTCGGAGAAGAAGATTTTTAAAGATTTCATTTAAAAAATCTATTTTAGCTCCTGTGACCCATATATGCAACAGACCAGAACCATTTGAACAACTTTGATAAAGTTTCATGCAAGGAACATCACAGGCAATTTTCATCAAATTTGGCACAGTGATTTAGGAGGAGATGTTGTTTATAGAAAATTGTTGACGCCGGAGGCACGCACGGACGGCGGACAAAAGGCGATTACAATAGCTCACCATGAGCACGTTGTGCTCAGGTGAGCTAAAAATATGATACATATTAAGAATTATAAAAAAAGGTTTTCTAAATATTTGAAGTCGCTTTTACGTTATTTATTTTATTTTTTTTTAAATCCACTCAATGACTCTTGTTATAAACCGTAATGTATTTTGGTGCTTTAATTATTTCCGTGTTATATGATAGCTTTAAGTTCGATCCCAGATCCGTCGGATTTGTAATCTATGTATCACGACGGCGTTCTTAATAACATAATTATAGCTTAGGATTACTTACGCGGGTAGTGAAGGGAAGACCCAGGAGTAGCATTCCTATACAGAGACAGGCCGTTACGATGACCTTGTGCTTCCTAAGTCGTGGATACGAGTCTGTCAGACAACCGGACAAGACCTCAAATAGGCCGAACTACGGTTTACAAAATATGTGCATGAGTAGGTATCGAAAGCAACATCAACATAATATTACTATTATCATATAATACATCATTCCAAATACATTACGTTTTGGCAGAACCGTGTATGAATGGGTGTCCTAAAACAGCCTGGAGGAATTCATCCATCTATAAATGTTTCCGTTCCATATTTCAAAAGTTGTATGTTATACATTAATGATCATGTCTTTATGATTTGCAGTGTATAATGACACAACACACTTCATCTGAACACACTTATGTGATTGGATGTCAAGTGGCGGGTTTGGTAAGTATCATCATCCTTAAGTCTTTAGAATAACTGAATAATGATAAAAAACACTTACTAAGCTGTCGATTCCAAGTGTAATTAACATGAGGAAGAAAATGATTGCCCAGAAATGTGGGACAGGAAGACGCGAAAGGGCTTCTGGGTAAACTATTAGTGCTAATCCAGGCCCTGAAAAAACATATAATCAAAATAACATGATTACACGAAATCATATACAAATACAGACACTATCATGTAAAAAGGATCATATTTACTCTCTCAAGTCTCGTGTGTATACGTGAGCTAATTTGACAACAGTCAGGTGATTCAAGATTGCATTTTACTTTACAAGAGTCTGAGTATATTGTTACATCTATTCTTCTCCTGAAACAATATAAATGTAAATTCTAGTAAAATTCATGAAACTATCAACACTATAGATATATAATTTATGTGTTCAAAACATCTTTCGTCGTCTTATTCCGTGTGTAATTTGAAACATATGCCCCTTGAATTCATCTCACATGGCATTGATTCCTAATGCCCTTTTCTGGGCACACATCTTGACGAGAGAACACAAATCCTTGAACTTAACATTTCTAATTGTCGAATATTGGGATTGCATGGTGGCAATTTTTCGCAACCACTAATCATAAGTTTCATGAAAATCCTATGTAATTATAACGTTAAATTAACAGGTTATTCCGAAGGAACTTTCAATATCAATATCAAAATCGAATTGATATTCATTTAAATGCTTTAACAATTCCAAATATCGCCGTATCAATTTAATTTAATTTCATAAACATATGCACTTTAAACAAACAGTATACAGTAAATAATGGACAATTTAATATCAATGTATCTGTAACGAAAAACGACAGTGGCAGTCGGCTAAATACCATCATCCGGCCGCTTAGACCCTCAAATAAGGGCGTTGCTTTTGAGCCATAGGGGGCACAAAAAATGCAAGATCATTTATGCCCCACCCTACCCAAAAACCTGTATGCCTTCCCCTAGTGCAGTCTGAGAAGAGGAATAGTAAAATTATGTATAAACATATGTTTCGCATCTCATTTTTCTTATATTTAGCACATCACATATAACCTATAGGTCGAATTACTTTATTACACTCAACACCATGCGCGCATAGTATTTTTGCATACTGTGTTGGACCCAAACAGCTTGATTAAATGTATTTGATGGAACTAACTTTGATAGAAAATATGTAGTTTTTACTGTAATGATGATGATGCATGAAAAATATACACATTAAGCGTTATTTTCAACTATTGTTTGAAACTATTTTCTTGCATTATTACAAACTGTCAGAGTCATTCACAGGCCGTTCAACTATGTTTTTATTTTTGCTGTTATATTTGCGGTTTACTAGCTGAGATTAGATCATAAAGGCTCAATTAATAACATGTACATGAATATGATATGAAATGACAATTCATGTCATCACTTATATACATCTTGAAGACATGATGTAAAGGTAACAATTATAGTATATTTGAAACGAAAGTTCAAAAGGGAACGAATCGTAAGTGGAAATCCCTTTGAAGCTGTAAAGCAACAATATATTATTTGCATATCCAAAACATATAAGTAAATAAACATGTACATTACTGCAATTTAAAAAGCATGCACTCGTAAACATTTAAAGCAAATATACTTCTCATGATCCATTTTTGGTAACGGTTTTGGAAATTGTGTGCATGGACCACAAAGGGAAAAAGGTTGTAGCTTATCGAGGCAACTATAGTGTATTTACTTATCAACTGACACATTTTTTCTCATCTATTTTAGATAAGTGATAACGTAAAATGTTAAATTTTAACTTTTCTTTTTATCTAAATAAAAGCCACATTTTCATTTAACATCTGGTATGTAGAAATCTTTCGTGTTATCTTCTGAGGTATCCTTACAGGACAAAACTGACTGTTAGTGCCCAGTTTTGTCAAATAGCAAAGTGGATAATATGCCATCATAGTAACGTTAAAAACTTCCTGCTATGATATAAATGGACAATGTAATTTCAAAATACCAGATAAATATCATTAAAACTTCAAAGCATTTCGAAAAAAATTAATTACATTTCATGAAAACTGTTAATTATCTCATGGCGAGAATATGACACCATGGAATCGTTGTATCTGAAAAATGTAACGGCATGATTAATAACTGAATTATTTACAATAAAATGATATAAGGAAATTGAACAAAGACAAACCGGAAGTAGCAACATCTCGCACGTCCATTTTGGCAACTGACGCCAAATTTCCAATAATAGAATATATGGCAAATCCTCCGTAGAAACTTATAAGGCCCTCGGCTATGCAGCAGATTAGAGAGTCTCTGTATATAAATATAAATATGTAATTAAGATTTTAGTCATCGTGACATGTGATAATATGCGGTGATGCATACATACACAACGATTACCATAGAAATAAGCACCCGGTCCAGTTGGCCTACAAGTCACCAATATTGTATATTTAGTCAAAATACATGAACATCATGTACACCTTTTTAAACATGGATTTTAATTTGTGTTGTACAAACTAATATAGGGCGTACTTAAAAGATATAATTTCATTGTTATTATTGTGCATTGGTGTAATGCACAGGGTGAAGAGTAACGGAATGATGATAAGTAAAAAACAGAAAATACTATAGTTAGGGTCGATATCATGTTCTTTCAACCTTTTGCAGTTTAACCACATGTGTTTCCTTTTGAAATTTCAAATCGAAATATTTACCGTAGTAATGAAAATGACATTAATTCAACGGTATATAATTCATTACTGTGCAAAGGTTCAGTGACAGAATGTACGCTTACGATCAGAAGGTTTGGGATTTGAATCCCAGCTGGTGAATCCCAGCCATTTTCCTCCGGTGAACGTGTCAAAGACGTTTAAAATTGGTACAAGATGCATCATTACCTGACACTAAGCAAAATGGGTTTGTTTTGGGAACTCGAGGGTACTCAGGACTGGTTCTGCCCAGGAATTTGTCTCCGTGTGTCGATGCTATACACCGGGCACGTAAAAGAACTAAGGGGTCTTTTCGTAAACAAGATATATGGTATGACACCCAGACTCCCTTGTATCCAACCACTGTCTCCTTTGTATGCTGTCTCTTCCGAAAAGAAAAAAAGGACCCCACTTGGAAATGATTGCTTGAACTTTCATGGGTAACCCAAGACCGCAATGTCGAAATAAAAATAACAAATACAACAACTACCAAAAAGAAAAAACTTAATTAAAAGTAATTATTTTATGAAGTTTGATATATTCTCCTGCAAAACCCTTTACGTATAACTTAAAATAATGTGAGTGAATATATATATATTGCATAAATTTCGTCTCAAGTTTTGGTTCACCGATCTATTATAAATCTGAGATAACTGGACGTAGTTGAAATGATGTTGAAAATGATCATAAAAACATGTGTACATCAGATCATAGATTAAGACTGTATATGAAACTTAATACTTAGTCGAACTTCGGCATGTCATGCTCACAAAAACTACATACCTGAGACAATTATTGTTAAATTTGTTGTAGCTGGCCATTGTAATGAGTCCTCCCCATCCGGGACCCAGGGAGAAGTAAACCTGACTGGCCGCCTGGAGCCAGACCTTGTGGCAAACAGTAAATCTTAGTAACTTATAATTACGAGTTAACGTTAAAATCAGTACTGGCTTCAAAAAGAAAGAAACACAGTTGTAATGGTTTATCCTGCTTGTCTCCATACGTTTTTATCATTAAAGTGTAAAATGAAATGAAAATTATCAGTAGTCACGTATACAATCTATAAATATGAAGTGTATACTATGATTTAAACCCAGGTGAATCCAGGTCTTTACTTCATTCATTTTTATTTTTCTCGCCGTAATAATCTCGTATGACTAAACTTTGACATTTTTATGTTTTTAGTAAATGTTTTAAAAGTTTTGTAAGTGTCATAATATTATAATTGTTAATTCCTAGTTTATTCTAACCTTTCCATCTAATAGCCGAGAAAACTCTGGTTTGATATAAAAAAGAATGCCTTCGACTGCGCCAGGTAAAGTTGCTCCTCTTACAAGAATGACTGAAACAAAAAAATGCTTATAGCAACAAATAAAATACAACAAGAATAAAAACACAATAAAAAGTAAATGATATGATTCAACCAATGTGAATTAAAGAGTTTGATTTAACCTTAACCCTAGATTGATAAAACCAAGTGGTAACCATTAATCTGGTTGTTATAGAACTTACCCACAAACATTGCTGTATGGAAAATTGTTATATTCTTGTATGTGATGAAAAAGTAGCTTTGATCACTTGTCAGATAACTAAAAACATCCATTAACTTGACTTAAGAAGTTACCCTAAATTTGTGGCCAATCAGAAGCTCTGAAAATTGAAATGAATTTAATAAATATTTATTTTAATTAACATTAATTATTTTTAATTTACTATGCACAAAATATCGATATAACTATTTGACAAAATCAATTGATCCACAGATTCGGGGTTTCTCCCAAGTCGGATAGAATATATCATGACATTTCTCCAGACAGTAAAAGCCTAGATTCGCTTCTGCCTTCTATTGTGAGTAGAAATGTCTTAACAGACTTTATCCTACACCTAATTGAAATGAGAATCTCTTGAAGTCTAAATGGGAATATGAATAGGAATTTACACTTAGAAACCACATAGCCTACATTGATTTTTTTTCTTTTTTTACTTTTCGTGTTCGAAAAGTATACCTTCTTATTATTAATGGATATACATGTATACACGGCACAGTACCTTGAAAATGGAACCTTGAATCAAAATCAGTTCTATTGAAAACTGTCAATTTATTTCAATTCCTACGAAAATTGTTTTATTTTGTACTCTAGTACTATCATTATGGTTAACTATATCAAAACCTCGGAATTCAGATTCTGAAAATGAAGTACAAATTTATGTTAAATTGCAAATTATTAAAAAAAGTAAAACAAATGAAGTAAAATACTTTTTATCAAGTGGAACTTACTCGTGAGTAGAATTATGGGTAAGATAACAGTGACGTAGACAGCTTTCCCCAAGGACTGGACTCCTTTCATCAAGCACAGAAACATGGCAATCCATGCTACCGTGAGACCGAGTGCCAAATGCCACTGTATCTCGCCTATCTCCTCGACCCCTCTTGACCGGTTCAGGATGTACCGACTGAAAAACATAAGACCTATAGCACATCTCTTTTTTCGTAAAAAGTAATGCTAAGTACACATAGGTGGTATGACATGTCTACAATTTTAGGACTTTAAAAACAGGAACGGATATGTGAATAATAACGCACGTTTTTCACAATTTTACTATTGTTTCGTAGAAATACACGGTATACGGTACACATTTGTTATCGATTATTATAAATCTCCAATCTTGTTTAATCAAAGAAATATCTTGGAAAAAGTATATTATATGTACATGATGTTTACTTGAAATCAAACGTGTTATTTACTAAAGAACAATGCCCATTACTTAAATGGACATAGATATGAATACATTTGGTTTTTATTTTCATTATTTTAAACTTGAATAAAATTGCCGTACTTACTCGTAAAATTCATAACTAGAAGTTGAGCGGCCCCAATCTATCGAGTTGTTCACAACAGAAAAGTTGGCAAGATTTTGGTTGGCATACTCCGTGCAGTTCTTGGTGTTCCAATCTTGGTTACACAGGGACCATGGTAAATGGGGCGCAAACGATCGGGCCAGATATACAAGAATCCATGTCATGTTCATAATGTAGTACCAACAGCATAGGAAAGACAAGACCACCATCATGTAGCCTATCCCTGATACATAAATAGGTTCGATAAATATGTGTATAGCTCATTTGATGTTGTGATTAAACCAAGAAAGAAGAAGTGTAATTGGGTACTATCCCCACCCCGTCTCTCTAATGTACGTGCAAAATGTGTGTCTCTTTTTATTTTTGAGATACATTTATGCTACTGATATACATATTGAAAATCAGGGTATGCATGAATTACATGATTAGTGTTTTAATAAACTCATATCTCATGCATATCTTTAAGTCTTGCGTTCGTGATATTTCTCCTGTTTTAAAATTAATTGTGATTATTTCAACCAAGCTGTAACTGAAAGGACTACCTTTGAAAAGGGGACAAAACTTCCACACGTGCAGACAGCTGGATCTTGAGAATTGTCCAAGACACACCTCCAGGTAAAACAATGGCACGCCACAAATGGTCAAGAAGATAAAATACGGTATCAGGAAGGCACCTTAATACAAAAATAATGCATTTTAGGTGTATAAAATTTAAAGATTGCTGAGCAAATACGACTCATGATCTAGAAGGCAAGTTTGTGGAATGGAATAAATACAAAAATAACTATAAATAGGTTTAGAGGAACACACATGTTGACCTGCAGAAACGATATGTACTGCAACTGATTTTCTTGATGTTACTTTGTTCTGAATTCTTTCCTTACATATTTAAAATCATTTGCTTATGGTTACATTTTGGACTCATTTCATTTATTTCCAATATTAAAACGACCATGTACATAAAGGTCCGTCAAAGTTTGTATATATTTGTATATAGAGAAATGAAATATGCAGTGTTATATCTGAGATTGAAACTATTCAGTCTGCATCAGAGGGAGATACATTTAGCTCTCACACAAAACTGTGTTGATAATTCAATTTTCCATATACCATATTTATGCAACTTGATATTCTAGGTATAAAAATATTTCCCCGATCGAGTGTTTAAAATGGCGGTTTAAATAGATAAAATACGCTACACACTGGCTGTATGTAGTTGGCACGACATACAACATACGACATTCAACTTTTGCTGTATACGACATTCAGATTTTGAATGTCGTAGCAAACCACTTTCCCCTCCTTTCAAGCTCTCTCTTCTCCCCCCCCCCCCCCCCCGGTACCTTAAAGACGATTTCAAATTATCTTTCTCGGGATAATGGGAATATTTTCAAAGACTTGCTCCCACTTCTTATAAATATTTTATGAATGCTTATATTTCATTTCATAACTTATACTTAAATGTTAATGAATATGTATATTGATATATAAGTATTTGAAAGTCCTAAAAATTCAATTAATTCTCATATAATGAAAATACGGAATCGCATTGTGGCGCCATCGAGATAAAAGCGCATTTTTTGAATGTACTAAACAAAATGGAAGAAGCATGCTATAATAGCAGCGGCAACTTATAATTATTGGTGAAGATCTGATCACTGATAGCTCGGAATAATTTACAAATGTAGGAAATGTAAGCCACCAGCCGTGTCCTTATCTGTCTTATGCAATGTCACCCGGGAATTCAAAAACGTATTCCGTATATAAAACGTATTTATATTCCAGGTTTTGCAATAGATCTCAAACGCTTAAAATATTTCCCTACTTTGAATATGTTTCCATGATCTAGAGGAGGAGAATTTGAAATCGTTTTTGAGGGTGCTGCGACATTCGAAATCTGAATGTCCTATGTCGTGAATATCGTACTGAGACATTCAAAATCTGAATGTTCAATGTCGTGCTGCAACAATCAAAATCTGAATGTCCCATGCGCGAATGTTTTATGCAACATTCAAAATCCAAAAGTCCAATGTCGAGAATTTCGTGCTGAGACATTCAAAATCTGAATGTCCAATGTCGTGAATGTCGCATGTGACATTTAAAAAATCTGAATGTCTAATGTCGTGCTTCGACATTCAAAATGTTGTGAATGTCGCATTCGACATTAAAATCTGAATGTCCAATGTCGTGCTGCGAATTTCAAAATTTGAATTTAATGCGTGCTGCGAATTCAAAATTTGAATGTCCAATGACGTGAATGTCGTATGTGATATTCAAAATCTGAATGTCTAATGTCGTGAATGTCTTGCTGCGACATTCAAAAAAGTAAATATCCAATGTCGTGAATGTCGTCTGCACATTCAAAATCTGAATGTCAAATGTCGTGAATATCGTGCTGAGACATTCAAAACCTGAATGTCCATTGTCGTGCTGCGACATTCAAAATTTGAATTCCAATGTCGTGAATTTCGTATGCAATATTCAAAGTCTGAATATCTAATGCCGTGTTGCGAAATTCAAAATATAAATGTCCATGTCATGAAAGTCGTTCTTTGCCAATGTCGTGAATGTCATACTGCGGCATTCAAAATCGAATATCGTATACAACAAAAGTTGAATGTTTATTGTCGTATGTCGCGGCAACTTCACACAGCGTACACGCTGCGATTTATGTGTTGATACGATTTTAATCATGGATCGTATGCTGTTAAAATTCTGGATTCAGATGCGATGGTTTCTCATAGTATTTTAATTTATATCAATAAATAGACATATCTGATTAACAGTCAATTTTCCGTGGTAAAAAAATAGCTTCCAATAATCTATCATACTAATGTCAAATTCAATTGACTTCTACCACTTCAATTCTTGTATTTGAGGAACTCTAACTTGATATAGGTAAATCAAACGCACGAGATGATTTGTAGTTTACAGTATGAGAGAGAGAGAGAGAGGGCAGTATGTTTTTGAATACTGTAGTCAAATATAAGTATGCAACTCTTTATTTTATTTTGTTAACATCAATCAAATTTCGTAAGCATTGTATCCATGTGTTTTCTTCTATAAAACGTTTTATTTCAGTATGACAGTAGTTTTGTTGCTGACCGATATAAATGGAACGGCAAGACTGTCTTATGTTGAGAACGACTGATATTGATGGTCAGTTTGTGTTCTGTTAAGTCCGAGATACAAGTGTAAATTGCACTAATTGATATGTTCAGCCCTTACGCTGAGCTGGCAAGTGGATACAAATTATGCTAAGTCCAGTTGATGTGCTTTAAGGTACGCAGGTATTGTGTTCAGTAGTAATAATATGCTATTTGGTGCTCCACGTATCATGTTCAGTCATAAAAATAAACTTTTGAGTATTAGTATCATTATGTTTTGTTGTGACAATGTATAATTGAGCGATACGAATATTATTTTCAGTTACAGTACTACCATGTCGGTAGTGATACAGACATTATGTTCAGCCATGACAATAAATTGTTGAGTAGTACTATTATTATATTTTGTTGCGATAATGTCTGATTGAGTGGTACTGTCACTATGTTCAGTTACATTAATATGTTGTTGGTTGTTATAATAATTTTGCTCAGTTAAGAAAACGAATTGTTTAGTGAGATATCATTTTGTTCAGTTACGTTAGTGTCTTGTGGAGTGGTACTGCCAATGTGTTCGGTTAAATTAGTGTGTTTTATGGTGTTATTATCATTATATTCAGTTGTGAAAAGTGAAAAACGTGCTAGTGACTGCTGACAACATTGTGCTTAGTTTAAATAATGTGCTGTCAAGTAAATCCCCCATCGTGTTCAGTCGTGCAAATGACCTGCTGGGTAATAACGAAAAAGTTTTCAATTGCGATAGTATTTGTTAAGCTGTAAAATTATCATGCTTGGTTGGTAAAACGTGATGTTCTGTGTTGATACTGTTATGACTAGTCTATTATGAGTTATGTGTGTATTTGACGTTGTGTTCGGTGGTTTTTCAATTATGTTGTGTTCATTCGGATCATTTCCAGAAAAACATGGCGGGACTCGACGCACATACTGTTTTCGATTCCTAAACAGTTAACTTCGTACATCGATAAATCATGTGTATTTTTCACTTTGAAATAAAGCAATATGTTTATTTTCATCCATATTTACATACAAAATACCGATACTCTTGAAATGATCCAAAGAAAATATTAAGAATGTGAAACATATACTTATGAACACAAAAAAGGACGACCAACCGGGCTTAGTATCAAAATAAACAAACACATCTTAATGACAAAGCATAAGTATAGCATTACTGAATAGAGTATTATTTTAACAAAACATATTAACAGCTCATCCCAACAGCTCTTTTCCTTACTGCACAACATGACAGCTACGTACACTGAACACTAGATTGTATCAACTAAAAATAATGATACCATTTAACTGAACATCATGACAGTATCAGATAACAGTACATGTTCACGACTGAACATAATGACTTCTTTACACATCATCATATTAATTTATCTTAACATAATTACAGTACAACTTAATACAACATTATTTTAATTGAACATAATGATGTCACCAGTTGACAGTTCTTTTCAATAACAAAAATTTAGAAAACACCATTATTAAAAAAAAAAACTCACTCACATACAACCTTAAAAAAGGCATGCATTATAACTGAGTATATCTGTAATGCCAACAATATATTGTTGTGACTTAACATAATTTTATTTCCACTTGCCTATTTATTTAAGGACTAATCATAACAATAAAAGCACCTAACAACACATTGCCTTGGCAGAATAAAATTTTACCGGACTTGAAACAACACATTAATAACTGAAGACAATGGATTTCCCACCCAGAACATTGCATTTCAGAATCAACATAACTCTAGTTGACCCGGCAGGTCGGTTGTTCTCCACAAAAGACGGTTTCGGCGTTCCATAGATATATATTACAAACTAGTGTCTCAAAATATCTGATACCATTTCAAGTGGCTATTAATATTGTGTTTATAAACCAATTCTAATGTTTTATATATTAAAACTGAAGATGATACATGTATAATAAAGTTTTGTTCGCTTAGAAATGATAGGAAAATGTTGATGTCATGACGTTATACGATGACATCGTAGAAAACGGAGTGTTCATCAAAGAAATTCAGAGACAACTTTATTTCATTTAAGACGATAAAGGAGTGGCCGTCCCATTTTCCAGACCTGAGCCCCCTTGTCTCCTAACCCTGGGGTTATTAAGAGACAGAGTTTACAAACCTAATCCAAACTACTTAAATGAACTCAAAACTGCACGTGACAATGAGACGCGATGCAATGACGCTAAGAAAATACCGTAATGCAATATTTCTTGAATAAAAGGATGGTAAGTCAACGAGACCAAAAACCAATGTTTTACATTGCAGGGAAATAGGAAACTCAGTACAGGAACATGTAAATATCAGGAAACATTAAGACGATGTCATCTCACAAAAAGGACACCATCTTGAAAATACACCATACATATGAACTAGTAAATATGTTTATATAAGAAGGAAAGTGTGTATGCATTTTATGTCAGTAAAACTTTATGTATACAATGACATTTTGTGTTCATTATAACCGTACTGTTCTCTATAAAAGAAATAATGCGCTGCAAATGGTATCATATATTTTGAGACACCCTGTATGTTTGTTTAAATACATATCTTGAAATGATAAAAAAGAAGAAAAAACTCAATAGTTTAAGAGACTCTTGATTCAAATAATATATTTCTTTGTCTACTGGGTTAATAAATGCCATGCTCTTTCAAACATTTGGTCGCAGTGTTTAAGCATATTTTTACCATTACCTGACTCTTACGTAATTGCGAACTTGAAAACTTTCAGTTAATGCCACATTAGACATGTATGTTGCTTACTGAGGGCGATGAACTAAAATTGTAATCGACACAAAATAATTGTAAACGACACTTGACAATAAAATATACACATGACACTCAACATTATCGCACACGAATGTCTCGTTGACTTACCATCATTTTATTCAAGGAATATTGCATTACGGTAATTTCTTAGCGTCATTGCATCGCGTCTCATTGTCACGTGCCATTTCATATTGTTGTGCTAATATCAGGCTTTGCATTGAATGGTTAAAGCACGACATTGTACTATGACAAACTTTCATGTGAAATGTACAACAAAGCTACAATGCAGTGTTGTAAGGGGGACTCCGTGGCCGAGAGAGTAAAGACTTTAACACTCATTCAGCCCCTCACTGCGTGGGTTCGAATCCCATCAGGGTCATTCGGATTTTCATATGAGGAAACCTTCCAGCTGGCTTGCGGTAGGTCTGTGGTTCTAGCCGGATGCCTCCGTGCATTCGGGGTCTTCCTCCACTGGACGCCACTCCACTTATTAGCTGGACGTCGCTATAAGACTGAAATACTGTCGAAGCAACGGTAAATCAAGTCAATGTTGTAAAATATTTGTGTGTCGTGTTATGGTTAAATCTCGACAGACAACATCATGAAAGAACGCATGGCAATGCAGGTGGATACAAGACAGTGTGACACAACACTCGACAGGTCGCGTTATAACGTGTCCTTTCATTATTTATGTTGTCCACTAACCTTTCCATACCTTCCAAAAAAAAATTATCGCAATGAATAAACATATTAGTTACAAAATAGACCATATCAATGAATACGGTTGACCACAGCTTTTTAATTATGTTGTCGCAACTATTTTTCATAAGATATATCAAATTGTAAGATGTGAAAAACCATGATCTTTCAAATATGTGGTTGCAGTGTATAAACTACTTTCCATGAGTTAGATCCTTTTGTGTTACCTGCTGACAGCAGTGGTGAAATATGGGGATCACTTTCCCGTCGCCTGTCTGTCCCGCTGTCTGTACGTCCGCCCTCATGGGAGGGTATTTGCGGGTTAAGGAAATTGGGTTAGGGTTAGTTTTATGGGGTTTCGAGAGTACAATTGGCACTTGTGGGCTGATTTGTTGCTTGTGTGGTGCAAATTACGGTGCAAAGGGGCAAAGATCAGTTTGATATTTTTATCCATAAAAAACCCCGCAAATACCCTCCCATGAGTTCGTCCGTCCGCCTGTCCGTCACGCTTCAGCAGATAAAGCATGTGTTTAAGCGAACACTCTTTAACCATAATTTTTCAAGTATTTGATTGCAGAATATGAACAATTTTCATAAAATACATGATGTTGTTGAATATAATCGATTGCCAATATTTAAATTTTTGCAATATTTTTATCCATAATGCTACCTTGTTAAATACGGTTGGCCATCATCTTTCATTTATGGATTTGTAAGCTTGAAATATAAACCCAGTTGAAACTGATTTTAATTACCTGTCACTTATGTAGTCGTAAGCTTGAATATTGTTTTTCATAAAAAAGGCTGAGTTTTTAAATGTGACAAATAGTAGTGACAAATCATTTTTTGGATAGTTTTTTAACTTTTATGCGTTCCTGAGCTTAAATCCGTTAATTATTAGATAAACCCATTTGTAATTATCTTTCAGTTATGTAGTTGCAAGCTTTAACACTATTTTTCACAAGATAGGTCAATTTATTTAATGTAAATAGTATAAGATTTCCAGTTTTTGATCGCATTGTTTGAATATGTGATAAACAAATGATCATGTTTTTAAATACGGTTGACCATCACTTTTCATTTATGTAATCGCAAGCGTGTAAACTGCTTTTTTCATAAGATAAACACATTTGTAAAATCATATTCCCATGATTTGTCAAATATTTTCTCGCAGAGAATGAATGTTATTTAAACAAACTACCATGTCATTGATAACATATGACAACCACTCGTCAATAATGTAGTCACAAACCGCATGTAAATCGAACCTCAAATTTTTGAGATATAAGCAAAAGAGTGCCATGTAAAAATCACGCTTTGAAGGCGCCCCTTGTAAGGGAGTATATATACGGCATATGTTGGGACTGCTTTACACACTGCCTCACTCACTATTTGTGTTTATGCATGTTCATTTTTTTTTCAAGGAGACCTCTATCTTTGAATGGAAGAGAAACTGCATTTTTGAACCGATTTCGACATTTTTTATTCAAAAGTTAAGACTGTTCATTTTAATGTTACAACAAATAAAAAATAAACACTTCATACCATAAAAGGATAAAATCTTTGAGTAAAGGAAGAGTCGAACTCTGACCTGCTGTTAAGGCACCAAATCTTGTGCAATGTTCAAAAACCATATGTCACTAGGGAGGTCTTTTCAAGGACTTTATTTTCCATGTGCAAAGTCCAGATAATTTTATATTTTGAGTTATTCAATGAAAAAAGTTTATGACCTTGACCTTTACTAAAATTTTAAAATTTGAAACCGCGTCTATCTTTCAAATATAAAACCACATGATCTGTGAAAGTTTCATGAAAATCGGACAAAACATAAAAGCAAGAAATTCGAAAAACCGAATAAAATATATTTTGGAATTTTTTTCTTCAACCATTTCTTAGGGATTCTTAAGTACAAACGGTATATTTTCTTAAGTTGCCACCCCATGTATGTCCTGCAAATCATATATCGCAAACAGAATTCTTCTAGCTGATATCTAACAAAAAAGGGGACTATTTTTTGTAGACCTACCTTCATTTTCACACTTTTTTGCAAGGTTCGAACATCCAAACCCTTTTATCACATATTTTTTTCTGCTACACGATACTAAGATACCATTATATTTTACTGGGCTGTCAGCAAGGAACAGAACGCTTAAACCGCATTAAAATCAGACTTCAACTTTTTGAGTTATAAGCAAAAGAGTAATTTTACGCAAAGCGCCCCCTAGCGGAAACATGAGAAAAAAAATGAGAAATTTATACTTTATGCACATGTTCAGAAAAATGCGAATACATGTCAAGAATTTCATAACTAGCTTTCCTCATCTGGCCGCAAACGCGTACAGATAGAAGAAAATTATAATGATAATAAAAGTGACAAATAAACAGAAGAAGAACAAAAGGTTTTCGCCCTGCGGCAGGGGCGAAAACTTAATAATATATACTCACCTATATTTGAAGTTGCTGTTTCCTGCTTGAACAACTACTGGTATCTTATTTAGGTTACACGCTACGCTTTATTTGTAATGTATATATTAAGCATGCCACCACTGGAATATCCGTATCCCAATGTTAGGTTACTTACATGTATATGTACAATGATAACATATTATAGTCAGAAACGGCATCTTTTAAAGCTTAGAATATACATTTTAGAACAAATAAAACATCAGTTACTCGTATAGTTAAATTCAGATACTTTATCGACTTCTCCAGTTCTGGTTAATCGAATAAATACTGAGAGCAGAAAATTTATAAAGTTGTGAATTAATAACATATCTCAATCAGAGTACAAAGATAAAATCAATTAAGATAAGAACACATCACCTCCTCCATTTTGCATAATGAGATATGGAAATCTGCATATGTTGCCTATACCAACGGCAAACCCCATTGCTGACAATATAAAGTCCAGTTTCCTCTTCCACACATCTCGTGCTGGGGCCTGTCCCGCTGAATGTGGATCCTCACATATGGTACCGTTAGGCTGGTCATTTCAGTGGGGGGAAACATGACATTTTACAGACGGAACGTCAATGCATTTGATTTTTTTTACATGAATTCTATATAACAGGGATGTGAAATGAGGCTATCAAGTCAGAAATGTATGTCACGCGTGACACGAGACCGCAATCACGTGTTGCGACTCAATTTAAACTAAATATTTGATTAATATGTTAAAGAGGAATAGACGAGAAAATGAATACGAAAGTTTGCTTCTCTTTTTATTTCTTCTGTTTATTTTCGTAAATTTTGAGTGTGTATTCTTTTTAAAAAGATATCATTTTCAAGGTAGAGTTTCTTATAAAATGGCGAGTATCAAGTCAAAATAACGAACACAGTCTTTACGGTGAGCCAACTAGCGTTCCCTATTTTTGTAGTATACACAATTAAAGGTAATATATTATTAATATAAACATTGAATGAGAGGGCTCTGCCAGGAATAGCTTTATAAACAGTTTAAGTGCTGAGGAACACCTATATTTAATATTTATGGGACACAATTCGTTAAGATAACATTAAAAAAACAGCGAAATATGGCGGCCATCAAGTCAAAATGACGAATTTAGGCTATACAGCGAACCAACCAGTGTTTTCTATAGTTAATTGGTACTATCATAAATAAATACTTAATAATTGAACTATGTCCGGAATAATTTAATAAGCCTGATAGGGGCCAAGAAACACACAGATTTTTTTTTTTTTTTAAATCATAAATAGCAAACAAGCTTGGTTTTACGCAAGATGACTGTCAATACAGATGTGACAAAATTTAAATTCATATTATCCAATCATCATCAATCAATGAATCTGAAGGGTCCGGTATATACGTAGAGGCCCCGGGATTTATAATACTTGGACCGTTAATTACACATGTCCCTAAATTATACATTCAATCTATTGAAAAAAATATATTGAAAAAGCAAAAGCAACAGATGGAAGGCTATAAAACTTGAATTATAAATTGATATTATGTACACGTTTTAATGGGCAATTTCAAATCTGTAAATCCATATATATATATTATATATATATATATATATATATATATATATATATATATTTGTCAAATTTGGACATATTTTAGTCCTATTACTAGAGAGCCCTCTCTAGCATAAAATTATCTCATAAATCCTTTTTCACATCGGCACCAGACATAGCATGGAGTCCTTGTTGTGAAAAACTGAAAAACTACCAAAATAGGTAAAAAAACATGGCCGAGGAGGCGAACATATTACTGTTAACGCGCATGTAAGCAAACATCTTTCACATCCCTGTTATTAGTTAATAATAATGTATCACAATATTTAAGTTAACATTTGGTCCATTAAACAAACAGCATAGTTTGAACATCCAAATAATTTATACAAAATACAGTGAAAACAAAATCATTCTAGATATCATTTGGTTTATAAAACCTATTAAGAATGATAATAAAACTCGTAGTATGACAGTACGATGACGAAATATGTAAATACTAAACATTTGCCCGAATAGAAAAGAACAGAAACAGTGAATAAAAGTAACCATTGATATAATAGTTAATAAGCATTGCATTTCAAACGTTTTACATGTAACATTGCTAGGAGCAATATTTGTTTAGCAAATATATAGACATTGTTTGTTTTAAACGGAGTCATACATAAATTTTAGCATATATTTATCATAAAATGGAAATCTTTTGAAACATTGGAAACTGTTTTTAGTTGTGTGTGACGTCAGTCACACCAACTATAGTACTTCGTTTTCAACTCCCGTTCTCATAGATTTAAAACCGAATAACCTCTCAATAGTGTAAATATGATCAATTGTGTATATCTCTACAACATAAATATTCTAGAATTGAACAAAAATGCTAAAAAAATTAATGCTGTTAAAAAAAATACTTACAGGCTAAAAAATCGCCTGTGACATGAAAACATTATAGGGCTTATTTTTCTATGCTCATGCGTAACTATTTTTACCACGTCATCACTTTACCATGCGCACGAACGTAGATTAGCCGATACCTCGCTCCGTCTGGAGCATTAGGACAGGTGTATAAACCTGATTTTTGGAATTACTGACAGCCCTTGCAGTTTTGATTCTCCCAAAGGTGTAAACAGAATAGTTATATGCAATTTCTTGCGAGGATGACACGTTGCTTGATGCAAACAGAAATACAAATGTATTGTTAGACACAACTAAGCACAGTAAAGATTGGTTATTACTTTACGCAAGGGACCGTGATGAAAGGAACGTTATAACCGAGCTAACGTTATAAAAAAAGCTTACCTTTCTAAATATATTTTAAAGACACTCGTACACTGTATTTCTGCAGTATATCGACTGCGCATGTAATGTTGAAAAAGCTATAATATTTCAAAAAGAATTTGACAAAAACTGTTACGTGATATATTAGATGCAAGTAACTAAATTTCAGAAATTGGAGCAGGAGTACATGTATCTTTCTTTTCACGAACGATAACTCTAATTGACCGGTGTATACTCGGAACTTCATAGATTAGGATTATTAACAAATTGTACTTTATGACAAGGGAAATGCGAGTACGTAGGCCTCTCAAAATATACGGCACGCGATATTTATCTTTGTTTAATAAACAAAAGACGATATTAATGTTGTTGTATGAATGTCTGTGCAAAGAATTCACTGAATTTAGTTTGCTTTTAGTTTCATGTGTATGAAAGACGAACTTTCTTCTCAAGCTTAACCAAAGCGCCCACATATACCTTTATATTGGTAAAACATATCACGAATAAAGGCATTTATACATGTTTGTACACACAATATCTCATTGTTAACAAAGACATACTATACTGCTCAATGGCATTTCACGATCTCGCAAACGAACGCGCGATCGAACAACAAAACGCTATAATTTTTACTTATTGTCGGCCTGGATGTCAGGTTCTATCTTAACTTGAACGTTATATCCGGTCCCTTTTTACGTAGACAAAGAAAGGAATTGGTTGGACCTTTAAACAACTGGCCTTATAAGCGAGCTAACGGAATAAGCAAGGCCGTTATAAACAAGCTTTACTATATTTCACTTCATTTGGTCAGCAAAATTGTTTAGATTTTATGCAATGTCTTGTAAAATGAGTCATTGTTTAATAAAACCTCATGTAATTTCAATATATGTAATTATAAGAAACGTTCTTGTTAAATTATATGAATATTTAAAATATAATAAGGGATAAACGTTTCCACAGTGTACAGACGTAATAAAAATAATATGCAGTCTAACCAAAAGCTTAACTTGTAGCTATAACTTGTGGTCAGTCGTTGACCTATTTTACATACAAACACATGGCTGGTATTGTTTCTGATAATATTTTGGGCTATTGATCTAGCCATAAAATGGGAAATTCACTGCTAAAAACTAGAAAGGTGCCTTGTGTTTTTTATTAAACACGGAAAC
>CM037789.1:37119476-37169476 GCA_021229015.1 Solen grandis
CATGATATTTTCCAAGTTTCCATGACATCATACACCAACAAAATCTAAAATTGTACATAATAAATCATAAACAAGAGGGCCATAGAGGCCCTGGATTGCTCACCTGAGTAAAGGGGTTACCCAAAGAACATCTGTACTAAAACATTTTGAAATCTGGCCAGTAATTTTTTTTTTCTTTTTGTTGCCATGGCAACCAGAGTTCTACATGGATCAAGTTTATTTTAGCATCTTTTATGAAGGTTCACCCAAGGAACATCCCTGCCAAGTTTAATCAAATAACACAAGGAACATCCCTACCAAGTTTAATCAAATTCTGTCCAGTGGTTTCAGAGGAGATGTTGTTTAAAGCAAATTGTTGACAACGCATGCCACATGACGACAAATGCAGGGCAATCCTATGCTCACCATAAGCACGTAGTGCTCAGGTGAGCTAATAAAAACTAAGATTGACCAACTTGATTTTCCTTGACTAAGTTACAGGGTTTTCTTTACAGTATTTTAAGGCATTCAAGAGACGCAGTTAGCTCAAGTTCAATTTGGTAAGACTCACTGTTCTCGAGTGGGTGGGCCCAAGGTGGATGTGCAATTCCAACAATTGGTCTTGTCTTATTTCTACAGCTTTGAAAAAGAATTCTTTTTAACTGTGCTACATGCCTTTTCCGTGTAATTCATCATTGGCGATGCTTTCCACTTTTCATGTATTTACCCATATTTGACAAGTCACTAGGCTTGCCACACATGCTGCCATGCACAATGCTTTACCATTGTCTAGTAATTGGAATCAGTCGAAAAAATATTCGTCGATTAATCAGAGGCAAAAGTCACTGATTAATTGATTAATTATGATTAAATACACAATAAACCATTTTAGAGCAAATGCCGATTAAAACCTGCATTTTTTATGTTTTTATTGTACAACATGAAAACAAAATACTCTGTTGTTGTTGTTGTTTTGGGGTTTACCATCGCTGCGATAGTATTTCAATCATATAGCGACGTCCAACTGATTAGAGGTGGTGGAAGACCCCGAGTACACAGAGGTACCCGGGTAGAACCACCGACCTACCGCAAGCCAGCTGGAAGGCTTCCTCACATGAAAAATCCAAAGTCCCCTCCGGGATTCGAACCCACAGCGGAAAATACTCTGTACCATAAAGATTAAAAGTATCCTTATTAAATTTATTTATTTACCCAATCAGATGCGCGCTGAAATATCAACGACACCCCCTCTTTTTCTCTTTTTTTTCCGTCAATATTTCGTCAACGAATTATTTTCGTCGTCATCGTCACGTCAACCAGTAGCCCGTCACTGATTCGTTGACTTTTTAATTAATCAGTCCACCACTACCATTGTCTGATTCAAATGGCTTCAGCCAGTCTTTACACCCATTTTGACTTGTTACTAATGCGCACTATTTGCCATGTAAGAAACAATCTAACAAGCAAACATAACAGATGATATCTGAAAATAACTTTTAACAACAGACAATATCTGGTGACTGATTCTCTCCTCTTAATATGAAGTCGTACTCAAAGTCTACTGTACTCATTTGTTTCAAACTATATTTACGGTGTTAATATCAGACTTTAATGGTCAATTTTGGGATTTAGACAAAACATGCTTTTTTATATTTTTTAAGAGGTATAATATTATTCCATTATTTTCGAGACCGCTTTATAAAATTCCATGATTTTTCCATGATAAAATCAGTATTTTCAAGATTTCAAGATTTTTCCAGACTAATACTCCATGACTTTTCCAGGTCTCTATGAACCCTGATGTAATTTTAATTTATTTTTTTCCACAATCATCGCTGGATACCCAAGCTAACTTATCCTGATTCCCTAAATGACATCATGCTGTGGGGAAATATGCAAGCAACTTGTAATGCTTTAGTTACTTAATAAATTATCAACAAAAGGAAATCCGCCTTATAAATGCAATTCTTTTCGGCGTGAAGGCTTGAAAGTCATGTAAACAATAATAAATCCTTTTGGGGGCATAAAAAAAATGGATGTGTTGGGCAGAAGTATTAAATGGCCTCGATGATTGGTTTTAAAAAAGTAATGCGACCAGTGAAATGGCATTATTTAATACACCCTAAAATGACAAAATCCAGCTGTAAAGTCCCACAGCCTACAGACTGATCTATAAATTGGCTGTGGGTATTTGATAATGACCCATAACACAAGATTGGATAACAGATGGACATGCTACTAAATGGACAAGGGAAAACCTATATGCCCTCCAGCAGCACTTTTCAAAGTGGGGGAAAAAAAAAAGCCTTGGTCAGTTAGCCAGCCAAGAATTACCTATCTGGTGGATGGAGTAGTATGCGCTTTTCTTGTCCTGGAACATCTTCAGAATCTGTGAGTAGTGTCTGTCTCCCTGAGACGTACTCCACCTCCAACCTGCAACACAGTCCAGACTTGACATTACTCTGACAGTGACATATACCCCATACAGTGTGGTACCCTTCTCTTGATACAGGATGGTATCACCCTGGTACATTGACATATACCCCATACAGTGTGGAACCCCTTCCCTTGATACAGGATGATATCACCCTGGTACATTGACATATAGCCCATACAGTGTGGAACCCCTTCCCTTGATACAGGATGGTATCACCCTGGTACAGTGACACATACCCCATACAGTGTGGTACCCTTCCCTTGATACAGGATGGTATCACCCTGGTACAGTGACATATACCCCATACAGTGTGGTACCCTTCCCTTGATACAGGATGGTATCACCCTGGTACAGTGACACATACCCAATACAGTGTGGTACCCTTCCCTTGATACAGGATGGTATCACCCTGGTACAGTGACATATACCCCATACAGTGTGGTACCCTTCCCTTGATACAGGATGGTATCACCCTGGTACAGTGACATATACCCCATACAGTGTGGTACCCTTCCCTTGATACAGGATGGTATCACCCTGGTACATTGACACATACCCAATACAGTGAGAAACCCCTTCCCTTGATACAGGATGGTATCACCCTGGTACAGTGACATATACCCCATACAGTGTGGTACCCTTCCCTTGATACAGGATGGTATCACCCTGGTACATTGACATATACCCAATACAGTGTGGAACCCCTTCCCTTGATACAGGATGGTATCACCCTGGTACAGTGACATATACCCCATACAATGTGGTACCCTTCCCTTGATACAGGATGGTATCACCCTGGTACATTGACATATACCCAATACAGTGTGGAACCCCTTCCCTTGATACAGGATGGCATCACCCTGGTACAGTGACATATACCCCATACAGTGTGGTACCCCTTCCCTTGATACAGGATGATATCACCCTGGTACATTGACATATACCCCATACAGTGTGGTACCCTTCCCTTGATACAGGATGGTATCACCCTGGTACATTGACACATACCCAATACAGTGTGGAACCCCTTCCCTTGATACAGGATGGTATCACCCTGGTACAGTGACACATACCCCATACAGTGTGGTACCCTTCCCTTGATACAGGATTGCATCACCCTGGTACAGTGACATATACCCCATACAGTGTGGTACCCTTCCCTTGATACAGGATGGTATCACCCTGGTACATTGACATATACCCAATACAGTGTGGCACCCTTCCCTTGATACAGGATGGTATCACCCTGGTACAATACAATACGTGTCACCCTGGTACAGTGACACATACCCAATACAGTGTGGAACCCCTTCCCTTGATACAGGATGGTATCACCCTGGTACATTGACACATACCCAATACAGTGTGGAACCCTTCCCTTGATACAGGATGGTATCACCCTGGTACATTGACACATACCCAATACAGTGTGGTACCCCTTCCCTTGATACAGGATGGTAATCACCCTGGTACAGTGACATATACCCCATACAGTGTGGTACCCTTCCCTTGATACAGGATGGCATCACCCTGGTACATTGACACATACCCAATACAGTGTGGTACCCTTCCCTTGATACAGGATGGTATCACCCTGGTACATTGACACATACCCCATACAGTGTGGTACCCTTCCCTTGATACAGGATGGTATCACCCTGGTACATTGACACATACCCAATACAGTGAGGAACCCCTTCCCTTGATACAGGATGGTATCACCCTGGTACAGTGACATATACCCCATACAGTGTGGTACCCCTTCCCTTGATACAGGATGGTATCACCCTGGTACAGTGACATATACCCCATACAGTGTGGTACCCTTCTCTTGATACAGGATGGTATCACCCTGGTACATTGACACATACCCATACAGTGTGGTACCCTTCTCTTGATACAGGATGGTATCACCCTGGTACATTGACACATACCCAATACAGTGTGGTACCCCTTCCCTTGATACAGGATGGTATCACCCTGGTACAGTGACATATACCCCATACAGTGTGGTACCCTTCCCTTGATACAGGATGGTATCACCCTGGTACATTGACACATACCCAATACAGTGTGGTACCCTTTCCCTTGATACAGGATGGTATCACCCTGGTACAGTGACATATACCCAATACAGTGTGGAACCCCTTCCCTTGATACAGGATGGTATCACCCTTGTACATTGACACATACCCCATACAGTGTGGTACCCTTCCCTTGATACAGGATGGCATCACCCTGGTACATTGACACATACGCAATACAGTGTGGAACCCCTTCCCTTGATACAGGATGGTATCACCCTTGTACATTGACACATACCCCATACAGTGTGGTACCCTTCCCTTGATACAGGATGGTATCACCCTGGTACAGTGACATATACCCCATTCAATTCTTGTTTGATTTATAAGTTCCGGAAAATACACTACCCCATTTTTTTATAAAAAATACTAGTTGGATTAATTAAAATAACAAAAGCAATAACCTGGTATTGTCTATTATGGTTTCATATGGACTTTATGGCATAATATCTTATTAACTGGTTTTCAGTATATCCATTTTCGGAGATTGAATATCAGTTAATTATACTTCTCTGTGATTGAAAAAAGAAACCTGAAAAACTATATCACTGTATAAGGAGCAACCCTTCTAGAAACCTGAATTATTTGGAAAAAAATTGTGCCTAATCTACTAGTGTACAAGGTATAACAGCAAAACATCTCTGAGGAGACACCAGTTAGTTACGTGTATACATGCCGACCAAACTGTTGGTTCACAGCTTGGAACATCACCTGGTAACCACAACAAAAAAGCATAAACTGAATTCTTTTATAAACTTATTGATGAATGGCTGTCACTGATAAGAATGACTGATTCAAGGTTTATATGATTATATAATGATGTCTAAACAATACGATAAACGCACATATATATTTGTCCAGTGGATGCTGATGTTATTTAGCTTCAAAGTTACAAATAATAGACTTAGTCAAATTGTCAATAGGCAATTAATCCATTAAGATTATTCAAGCTTATGTGCTGAACAGGTAACTAGGGACAATTATGCTGCAGAGTTATAAAATGAGTATGGTTATATGGAAGGCATTCTAATTAAGATACAGTCCCAGGTTGCAGAGTGTCCGCCTCTGGAGTGGGAGGTCACAGGTTTGATCCCTGGCCTCATCATACCAAAGTCATAAAAAAAGAACTGGTATAGCTCCCTTCCTTGGAAATCAGCATTTAGGGGTAGTTCCAGGACTGGTTGGCCCGGTGTCAGGATAATGTGACTTGGTATGGCAGCACTATATCGGTCTCAAGCAGACATAGTCTCTAAATGACTGAAATACTGTTGGTGGAACGTTAAAATCAACAAACAAACAAAGATACTGGCAAGACTTTTTTATTACCGGTATACTGATTGTTGCTACAAATCAATATTTTCTGTTCTATTGTCTCCTTAGGCATAATCTAAAAATTCTTCATTCAGTAATAATGTTTAAAATTCTGATGTGAAATCACTAACTGGAAGCAAGAGCATTGCATGCAGGTGCCAACGCTTGTTTGTTAAAAGTGTTTGCATAATGGGTTACATTAAAGTTTTTGCACAATGATCATAACAATGACAACAGCAACAAAGACCCAGCGATCATAATATTTTTACTTTTTCTTTGAAACAGATGAGCTAAAAATATAAACCAAAAGTAGGAAGGCCCAGTTAGATTTAAGGAAGTTAAATGAAGTATAACAAAAGAGCCAAGATGGCCCTGAAGACACCCACTTGAGAAATATTGCCTTCACTGACTGTAAAATTTACTTTATTATAGCATAGTTGTACTGAATACATAGTCCATGAGATCATTTCAATTCCACGAATAAAACAGTACCTGTGATTAATATCTGAAATCAAACTTGGCTGCGAGATTATGGCCATAAACATTGTCATGAAACTTCAAAATGATTGCTTGAGAAATCATGAAGATACGAGCGTGTTAGTTTGTTTATTGGGTTTAACATCCTACCGACAGTACCTACATGTATTTCAGACATTTGGAGATGTTGTCTTCTTGAGACAGATAGAGTGCTGCCATGTGCTCTGGTGAGCTAAAAATGGTGGGAGATAAAATTGTTGGTTCTGAGAGGTATGCTGAACCAAGAGTCTTCTAAAGCCGATCGCACAAAGTCTACAAATTTGAAAAAAAACACAGTTAAACCTTACCAAATTTAATTATAAAGTCCTCATTTCCAGACCACTGAAGAGCAGCGAACAGCATAAAACCTGATCAGCCTGCGAGTTACTCGCATAGGTCTTTTCATGGTGTCCTCTATGAGGGAAAGGGTTAACTGGGCAAGTGGTGGGCGAGTGGACTTTTACAATCATGAAATAACAGTCACTATGTTTTGTGACTTGATTAATATTTCCAAAAAAAATGCAGCTGAAATCCCTAGGGAATAGGTTTACAGATATATGATCACTGATGACGTGATGAAGGGGAGAAGACATACTCCCTCATTAAAACTAATGAATATCACTTTCTCCTGCTGAGCAAAGCCTAAATTGAAATAGGATATTTTATTCATTCTTAATGATTAGATCTATATCTGATAAGTACAGTATATTAAAATGCCTTTGAGAAACAATGTTTATTATGTCTCAAATGCTTGTGGCTGACATAGAATAAAAATTATGTGTCTAGCATTATACTGTCATCTGCCATATATTGCAGTAAAATGAAATGTGATAATGTATATTAATCATGTATATCTTAATGAGTTACTATGTGTGAGGTGTTTATGTAAGTTCTAATGGCAAGTTTGAGGTTCAGTGTCCTCAAGTATTCCGCTCTCGGCATATTGATTTTCTCAGGCTATGTACACTAATGCAATATTTTACCTCAAGAGTTGTTTCCAAATTGTTTTTCAATAGAAAATGTTTGGAAAACAGATAAAAACATTCATTTAACCCTTTCCCTCATAGAGGACACCATGAAAAGACCTATGCGAACAGCATAAAACCAGATCAGCCTGCGAGTAACTCGCAGGCTGATCAGGTTTTATGCTGTTCGCTGCTCCTCAGTGGTCTGGAAATGAGGATTTTGTAATTAAATTTGGTAAGGTTTAACTGTGGTTTTCTGCAGATCAGGCTTTATGTGATACCTATTAAGGGCGTCAAAAGGAGTATATATGAGGGAAAGGGTTAACACAGAAGTACCAATTTTATACCATTATCACTAATACACATGTACTCTTTTTATCATTTTTTAAACCACTCATTAAATCTACTGACAACACTCAGCAATCAGACGATGACTGATTTATATAAACTAACATCTGTTCCTAAAATAGTGCATGTTTGATTATGAATACACTTCTCAACAATCCTATGTACGGAATTCATTTAGAGCCATAGTTGTTATTAATCTGATAGCTAAATCATTATATAATACTGTATGTGCATTTACCCCTGTGTAGAGGGTTTTTATCTCCCAGAATTGACCATGTATCCCCAAAATTGTAGGGACTCTCTATATGAAAGGATACAAAGTTAAGGAAAAACAGCAATTGCACCCCCAGTTACAAAACTCAGTGAGCACCTTGTAATAAAATGGACACTTTGAGTGTGATAGTGTTTCTTGTTCTTATTTGGATCATCTTAAATTGTGCACACCAATCTGTGCTGTTAAAAACACAGAACCGCTGCAACTGTTGTTAGATTTTGTCTCTATATGTGCACCATACTCATGACAGACCCATTTTGAGTTCAATGTCAAAAACCCAAGACGCAATTTTGGAAATTATATTTCTGACTGTTGTTGGATTTTGACGGTTATTTTTTTTAAATTTGTTTCCAGTTACCAATGACAATTTATTATATTTGAAGGGAAGATATTGATGCATTTGATTAAATATCTAATATAAAAGTGATGGATTGTTTTGTTCATTTTACTTGCAATAACTTCTTATGCTGTCGAGAACTGAATACGGTACTCCAGGATACAGCAGAACTTCGATAAGTTGGAAGTTGAAGGGACTAACCTTAGAAGTTTAAGACATCAGGACTATGACTTATGTATGGGCTATATCAACAGTCAAACTGTGAAGTCTCTGAACACTAGATCAGGCTTCATTGCATCAACTTTGGGTTGTAAATGTGATTTTATACAAAAACAAAAACATCTATTTCTGTATATGAAGCGGATATCCCATCATTTTCAGGTGTGTTTCAAACAAAACATAAAGATATTTTTCTACAAAAAAACAAATTTATTTATATAAGCAAGATATGCAAACAAAACAAAATATTGCTGACACAATTCAAATATAAAATGTGTATTTAGTACAGAGTTGATAATTAATCTACGTGTTGGATATACAGATGCCTTTGTCAGGTATTGGGTCCTCTACTAACTAGCATGTCATGATTAGACTTAGAGGAAGTACATATGTTAGAAACAAATCAAATTCCAATGATATGGCACCTTCAATGATAACGATTAAAACATTGTTTTCACACACAGAATAAGCCTACGCAGACCGTTAAAAGATGCAGCTCTCATGTACTTAGCACCTGTCATACAGGTTAAATTGTCAATTACGTCACAGCTGAGACAGCCATAAGGGTGTGAAAAATATTATCTTGTAGTTCAAGTTTTGAAAACCGCAAAAGGGCTTCAACTTATTTATGGTAAAATGTACTCAAATTAACATGTACAAACCGTGGAAGAACTTCCAACACATGGAAAAATTTCGTCACATAAAAGTTTAACTCATAAATTGACTTTTATTAGGAATATATTGAAGAAAATGTCGGGACTGGCATTAAATTCGACACATCGAGAAATTCGACTCATCAAAGTTTGACACATCGAAGTTCTACGGTAGATTAGTGAAAACTAATTAAAATAATTTAAAAAAAAAACGTGCAAAACTTTGAAACATATGAATAACAAATTAATATCTTATTTCTTTTCAATATTTATTAGTTTTTTGGTTTTTTTTCTCTCATTTAAAAGTTTTTAATGAAGACTGTTATAAGGCCTAAAAAAAAAATCTGTGTTTCAGGCAACCCAACCCTACCAAGCGAAAACCTGTCGACCCTTAAGTTTTTAGTGGCCATTTTGGGACTGCTGAATTGTCTGCAGAGAATCTGTCATTTGTTCACTGTTATGACTGGACATTAAAAAAAAACAGTTAAAAGAAAAACTCAATCCCTACTTAACTTTTTTGAGACAGTTGCCCTAAACACAGACTTTTTTTTTTCCTAATAATCTGTCCCTACCTCTCCCTAGGTGGCGCAGCATCAGTGCATGGGCCAGCATCATCTGGCCACACCGCAACATGCATCCCCAGCCCGAGTCTGACGTAGGACCGGTTCCACCTGTAACCATAGCAACAGTCTATTGATTGCACTTCCAGAGGATCTTGTTCCATTATGTTAAAATTCTGATATGACATGAACTATATCAAAACTAAAATTAGGCTCTATCACTGTGTTGGATCAAATATCAGGAGTGTCCAGTTACTTGCGTCACCACCTGTCAGCAGTAAAGATGACACCTAGGGATCAATTCTCAATTGTCTACCTGTTACACTTTGCCTATCACACACTCTTCCATCATGTTTCTTTCAGCAGATGACACATGTGTTCCAAAGAACACTTCTTGATTATTTGGATTTACGTTGATTGGGAAACAATTTTTTGAACTTATAATACTAATTCCCTCACTGGTTTCTGGGTTGGACTTGAACTTGACACCTGGGAAGGTCATGAAAAACCCTAGTCCTCATCAGGGTTCAAACCCACAACCTTTGGATCTGTAGCCTGTAGTAATGCATGTTATCAATGAACACCTATGTCTTTTAAAGGCTATCTCAAGTAATGTCACAATAGGTCATTTTCATGGTTTTACATGGCAAGTATAAGATAATCAATACAAAACTGCTCAACTGCAGTTGCCAGATCCACCTATCAAAAAGGCCACTACTCATCAGATTTCTTCCCTAAAAGTAAAGTTTGTTGGTTGCAATGATGCCAACCAGAGTTCTGCATGGATCAAGTTTATGCCGCCTAAGTTTTATTTATGCCAAGTTTCAACAATTCCTATCAAGTTGTTCTGGTGAGCTTATAAGGGAAAAATCTACTCAATAATAAAATGTATCACAACTACTTTTTAATGATGGCGTGAAACATTTTAAACCTTGGACACCAAATCTTCATTTTGCTAGTCGTCACTGTTATAGTTACATTGCAGTCCAATATTGCATGGTGCCAAGGTTTGGACCCTTTATATAGAGTTATAAATACAGTCAGCTGGGGGCCTCTGTGGCCGAAAGGGTAAAGTCGCGGACTTCCACACTCACTCAGCCCCTCACCGCTTGGGTTCGAATCCTGGCAGGGTCATTGGGATTTCATATAAGGAAGCCTTCCAGCTGGCTTGCAGTAGGTTGATGGTTCTACCTGGATGCCTCCGTGCTCTCAGGGTCTTTCCGACCTGTAATTAGCTGGACGTCACTATATGACTGAAATACTGTCGAAGCGATGCTAAACTCAAATAGTCAAATACTATAAATACAGTCAAACCTGTCTTAAGTGGTCAGTAAAGGGAACAAGAGAAAATGACCCTTTACAGAGGTGGCCTCTAATTTAAAACAAAAAACAAATATTCTAAAATTTGGTGATATTAAAACCGGTCATTTATTTCAGGTTGACCACTTAATACAGATGGCCGCTAATATAGGTTCAACTGTATACAATGTATGGTGGGCAAGACGTTGCCTTACCTATGGAAGGAAAACCCTTTCTGTATGTGAACCAGAGTCTGGACCTAACGTCATCTCGTATTTCATCCAAATCTGAAATAAATTACACAAATTATCACAAAATAATTACATATTGGAAGGTAATATGTATTTCTATTTTATGCTAATTGATGAATTACTGCATTCTATAAGTGAGATTAAATCCATATTCCACAGTGTGAGAGCTAGGAACTACTTTTTTAAAGGGTATGTATATGGGAATGTAACAGCAGTTAGCAAAAATTTAGAAAATTTGTTCTGGGTGAATATGGTATATATCTCATCCAACTTTTTGATGAGATATATTCAATATCAACTCAAAACAAATATCCTCTATGTAATGATCTTAGATTTTTTTATTAAGGATTATATGATATCCAGTTATAATTAGAACCATCAATCAAGGTGATAAATACCCCCCCCACCCATCCCCCAACTTTTCTTTGTGCAATGTGACTGTAGAACAGAGTGTGATATGATATGTAGGGGTGGGTGATATATATCGCAATATTGAAATATATCGCAATGCCATTTGTCTGCCAATACATCGCAATATATTGTGTTTTAGTAGTTGAATAATTTTCAAGTACTAAGCAGATCTAATAAATAGAAACAAAATAGCAAACATGTTAATACAACATTAAATTTATGTATATTTCACAACTTCTGGAGAACAATTGCACAATGGTTATGCAGAATAAACAACTATTTTGATAAACTGGTATTGGTTACTGTAAGAACAAGGCAGTCCAAAGGACAGCTATATCCCCCACCGCTGACAGAGGAGACATGTTTTTCCTCTAATGGAAATTGCCCTGCTTCTGCCAACATTTTGATGTAGTTGACTTATGAAAAACTTTCCGTTGTTCAGAAAATATAGCATGGAAACAAAAATATCCAGGAATGAACACTGAACCATCAAATGTGACCTTGAACTTGAGCCAACATGACTGTCACCTGTGTTCTGCACATTGCCTCAATTTTGTTTATAATTGAGGCAAGTTTCATTAAAATCCTTTGAGGAGTATAGGAGATATGGGGGCGGACATGAAATTGTAAGGAAATAGAAGGTTCAAACACATGACCCTCAAGTGTGACTTTGACCCGACATGACTGCAACCTATGTTATGCACATCGTCTCAATTAGATATATATTTGAGGCAAGATTCATGAAAAAACTAAAAGGGATATAGGAGACATGGAGCGGACACAAAATTGAAATGGAAATTGAAGGTTCAAACACATAACCTTCTAGTGTGACCTTGACCTTGAGCCTACATGGCTGCCTCCTGTGTTCTGCACATAGTCTCAACTAGGTTTACATTTGAGGCAAGTTTCGCGAAAATCCTTCAAGCAGTATAGGAGATATGGAGTGGATACGAAAACGTTACTGACGGACAGACAGACAGACGAAGGCCATTCCTATAACCCCCTCCCGCTTCGCGGCGGGGGATTAATAAACAGAAATTTGAAGTCAAAACATCAGTTGAAAACTAGAAGCAAAGAATTTTGAGATGGTAAATATCACATCTTTTATGTATGTTTTGATTTTAGGCAATATATCACAATATTAGGTTAAATTATTGCAACATATTACAATATCATTATTGCCTGCAACACCTAGTCCTAGACATAATGGAGGATGACTGTGGTTCCTATATAGCCCCTATACTTCTGTACTGTTGAAGAAAAAGACAAAAGAGGTCACCACTCAGTTATAGTTACATAGTAGTTTTCATAGGGAAGAAAGAAATACTGAGGTAAGTAGCAAATATGAATTTTAAAGAAATTTTATGGTCCCTGATGAAGAACCTAAAAAAAAAAAGAGGCCCATGATGGCCCTAAATCGCTCACCTGAGATAAATAGGTTGACCCAAGGAACATCTGTACCAATTTATTTTAAAATCTGGCTAGTAGTTTTGAAGAAGATGATTTTTAAAGTTTTCATATTTTTTTTCTTTTTGTTGCCATGGCAACAAGAGTTCTATATGGATCAAGTTTATTTTAGGAACTTTTGTGAAGGATGACCCAAGGATCATTCGTGCCAAATTTAATCAAATTCTTTCCAGTGGTTTCAGAGGAAATGTTGATTAAAGTTTTCCCTATATACATATAAGGCAAATAAGCCCCGCCCCTGCCGGCCATGTTTTTTACGGATCGGAATAATTTTTAGCAACTTTGGTAGAGGTTGACCCAAGGAACACCTGTACCAATTTATTTTAAAATCTGGCCAGTAGTTTTGAAGAAGATGATTTTAAAGTTTTCATATTTTTTTTTCTTTTTATTGCCATGGCAACCAGAGTTCTACATGCATCAAGTTTATTTTAACAACTTTTGTGAAGGTTGACCCAAGGATCATCCCTGCCAAGTTTAATCAAATTCTGTCCGGTGGTTTCAGAGGAGATGTTGTTTAAAGGTTTCTCTATATACATATAAGGCAAATAAGCCCTGCCCCTGGCGGCCATGTTTTTTTGCGGATCAGAATAATTTTAGCAACTTTGGTAGAGGATGACCCAAGGAACATCTGTACCAATTTATTTTAAAATCTGGCTAGTAGTTTTGAAGAAGATGATTTTTAAAGTTTTCAAATTATTTTTCTTTTTGTTGCCATGGCAACCAGAGTTCTACATGGATCAAGTTTATTTTAGCAAATTTTGTGAAGGTTGACTTAAGGAACATCCCTGCCAAGTTTAATCAAATTCTGTCCAGTGGTTTCAGAGGAGATGTTGTTTAAAGGTTTCCCTATATACATATAAGGCAAATAAGCCCCGCCCCTGGCAGCCATGTTTTTTTACGGATCGGAATAATTTTAGCAACTTTGGTAGAGGCTGACCCAAGGAACATCTGTACCAATTTATTTTAAAATCTGGCTAGTAGTTTTGAAGAAGATGATTTTTAAAGTTTTCATTTTTTTCTTCTTTTTGTTGCCATGGCAACCAGAGTTCTACATGGATCAAGTTTATTTTAGCAAATTTTGTGAAGGTTGACCCAAGGATCATCCCTGCCAAGTTTAATCAAATTCTGTCCAGTGGTTTCAGAGGAGATGTTGTTTAAAGGTTTCCCTATATACATATAAGGCAAATAAGCCCCGCCCCTGGCGGCCATGTTTTTTTACGGATCGGAATAATTTTAGCAACTTTGGTAGAGGATGACCCAAGGAACATCTGTACCAATTTATTTTAAAATCTGGCTAGTAGTTTTGAAGAAGATGATTTTTAAAGTTTTCATTTTTTTCTTTCTTTTTGTTGCCATGGCAACCAGAGTTCTACATGGATCAAGTTTATTTTAGCAACTTTTGTGAAGGTTGACCCAAGGATCATCCCTGCCAAGTTTAATCAAATTCTGTCCAGTGGTTTCAGAGGAGATGTTGTTTAAAGGTTTCTCTATATACATATAAGGCAAATAAGCCCCGCCCCTGGCGGCCATGTTTTTTTACGGATCGGAATAATTTTAGCAACTTTGGTAGAGGTTGACCCAAGGAACATCTGTACCAATTTATTTTGAAATCTGGCCAGTAGTTTTGAAGGCGATGATTTTTAAAGTTTTCAAATTATTTTTCTTTTTGTTGCCATGGCAACCAGAGTTCTTCATGGATCAACTTTATTTTAGCAACTTTTGTAGAGCCTCACCCAAGGAACATTCCTGCCAAGTTTCATTAAATTCTGTCCAGCGGTTTCAGAGGAGATGTCGTTTAAAGCAAATTGTTGACGACGGACGACGACGGACGAAGGGCGATCACAAAAGCTCACCTTGAGCACTTTGTGCTCAGGTGAGCTAAAAATAGAGCTGTCAGAGGACAGCATGCGCGACTATTTGGGAATGTTTGTTGGTTATGAAATGGAATCTATTTCAAACTATGTATCCTACTTTAAATTCAATAGTATTTTCTGTACATTTTAAGCATCCAGTGAAAGCACAAAAAAACATTGCATCCACAGCAAAAACATAGCATCTAGGACGCAGGATGAAGAGATAAAAAATATTTCACTGATCAAAAATGTTATACCTTGATAGTCTGATACCCCAAAATATGTTTATGAAGTCTAAAATCAAACCCACGCCTCAGACTGAGACACTGTGCATACAAAACTTTAACCAAAATATCCAAGTTAGAAAAGTTAATTCAAAACATGTTCATTCACAACAAAGTTACAGCCAGGACATGATTTTTAAGGTCAACAGTGCTGTGACCTTGACCTTCAAGCTAGCAACCTGATTTTCGTTCAAGAGTTTAGACATATCATAATTTTTGCCAAGTTATTTCAAAACACAACCATTTTCAACAAAGTTAAGCCGGGACGCTTGTCGTCAATTCATGACGGGGGAGGCACATAAAATCCATGATCAATACTGATACGTAATGACATGCTGACTTACCATAAAGAGCACTGTATTGTTCCCCGAGTACATAGACCGGTTCTGATGTTTTAGGGAAGTCATCATAAGCAATGGGCCCACTCTCATAGGTCATTGTAACTGAAATTGTACAGATAAATAAATCGTTATAAGGAATAACATTGTTTTTTCAATATTCTAGAAGTCATTTTACTCGCTCAGTAATTGTTGGTCTGAACTGTGCTTAAAAAAAAAAAAAAATCTGAAATCAAGACAGTGACTGTGAAATGGCATTTTCAACATTTGCATTTCACATTTTTTTTTTTTTACAAAAATCTGTGTGACATTTACTATTTTTAAAAGAATTCTTTGAAAATTTCAATGTGACATTTTATGTTAAGATGTGACTAGGCACAGGGGGCCCTGCTTTCCTATAGTCATGTTAAGATATATGGTATTTTCTGCCTATATTCATGGGATATTTTTTTAATGATAGGAAGGGGCCTTATAGTATACAACAGAATACAATCTATGTAACTGCATGTTACCCCAAATGAAATATTTCTTTTGAAAATTATTTATAGTGTAATCTAAAATCATGAAAATTTCAAACCTGCAAATTACATTTTTAAACAACAAAAAAGAATACCCAGCATGTACACAAGAAGTCATGACTATGGTTTAAGAAAACAACAACAAAAAAAACCAAAACATACGACTACATGTACATTTGTTATGATTTAAAAAAAAGTTATGTTGAGTATATAAATAATGTTTTGGATACATGAGTGTACAAATGTTTCAATTACCTGACTAAGCTTATATAACGAAGCTGACATTTGTGTTAATAGATTGGTTGGCTAGAAAAGAGGTTGTTGTCTGGACAGTGTAGTGGTAATGTGCTTTGCTTCTCACCAATGTGTCCCGGGTTCGATTCCTGGTCACATACACGAGAGGGTACAGTGGTCACCCGTCCAGTCAGTCACAAGTGGATTTTCTCCTTGTTCTCTGGTATCCTCCAACAATTATGACCGCACACGCCAACCATCAGAGCCATTGACAGTGATTGATATAAGTTCTCAGAACTTGTTTCATAATCAAAGTAAAATCAATAAAATTTAAACTTTAAATTCATCGGTTCATTAAAAAACACAAATGCATGTTTAATATCTTAGGTTATTTAACATTGTTATGTACAATTTGGACAAGTACACTGCTTGGAAATTCATATTGAGTGAGCCCTATGTCAGACCATAATTTTATTATGATTTTCATTTGCTATGTATGAGTCTAAAACTCCAAAACTTAATATATTCTGTATAATGTACAGAGCAATATTAAATGTCTTTTTTGATACTTTATTTTTTGTTCCATACCAAAGTTATTTACTTCAGAATCTGACAACATGAACTTTTGCTTCTACACACAATAGATAACACGACAATAGATAACACAACAATAGATAACAGAATCTACATTGTGGTGCCTGATGATCAGATTTTCGGAACTTTTTATCAATTTTTGGACTTTTGGTCTTTATCATAGGTTTTACATGGAACCAGTGAATCCTACAATATACAGATAAAATACAGGATATCTGTTGTTGTTGTTGTATTTGGGTTTACCGTCGCTGCGATAGTATTTCAATCATATAGCGACGTCCAGCTAATTACAGGTGGAGGAAGACCCTGAGTACACAGAGGTACCCGGGTAGAACCACCGACCTACCGCAAGCCAGCTGGAAGGCTTCCTCACATGAAAAATCCGAAGTCCCTACCGGGATTTGAACCCACAGTGGTGAGGGGCTGAGAGATTTGTAGTCCATGACTGTAACCACTCGGCCACGGCGGCCCCCTAAGGATATCTGTATGTGCATGTATCCAAAAATAGAAATATATTATTGTACAGTCAAGTGATTAAAAAAGTGCCTCTGATTGGACATAAGATACTAGGAAGAAAAATGTATAGTCATATATATCATTATTTATCAAGTTTCAAGTTTATATACTGATATTTCATATGACGTGCAAAAAAGCAAAACACAGATACATGTAGAATATATCGTCAACAGTCCTAATTCCATGAGAGTCCAAATTCGGAGACATCATGCAGTCAACCATAGGAATTTGTTTCACAATGATTGTAAATTTGGAAATATTGCAAAAATGCATCAAAAACAGATAAAAAAAGACACTTTCTTAGCTTTTGTTAATTAAGTATTTTTAATAAAAAATTTTTTAAAAATTTAAAACTAAATTTTTATCTGTTTGTTTATCTATCATCAAAAACGGCTGACCTTATAAATAGTACAGTTTACATGCTGTATGACATTATTGGATCAAGGACCCAAACTGCAACCACATTGTTATATTTAATAGAGTTTATTTCATACAGTTTGTTATGTTTTAATGATGACATATTTGCTTCAAGCATTTATATAAATACAGTTTCATTTCCCTATGTCTTAAGAATATTGACTTCCTAGGAAAAATGTATTGTTTATATACTATGATTATTGCAAGGTTCAACATTGTTCCCAACAAATGCTTCTCATCCTCTGGATTACAGGTTCACATTGTCCCAACTCCCTTTGGAATACAGATATGTAATATGAATGCATATTTTAGATGCATAAGGGCCTTTTCACTATAGAGCAAGTGCAACAGTTACCGGCACCTTAACAGTGAATGTCACACTGACCTAATCCTATGTTGAACATACATGTAAACAATGTTGTATTTCATTCTAACATCTTTGATTGGCTATTTGATTACTCAAAGGGTGCGTTGCAATTTTTGCATGCCATAAAATTTTAATGCAAACAATGTCACAGCATGTGATAGTTCTCGGCAGTGTGAGAAAGTTATCGGCACCTTTAATTGAAAACAATAATTAGCATTTTAATTAAGATAGGTGTGTATTTTTGGTAAATGATTTTGATATGAATCGGTTTGTTAAGTTATCTTTTCTTCTTCTGCTGTATTGAATAACTCTTTCTGTCTAGAATCTTGTAGTCTTGGATGGTCATATATGTATTCATTCATGTCCATCTTTGTTATTTTTTCTTTTATCATTTTCTTAAGTACGGGATTCCTAAAAACTCCCAATGTCTCCCTAATTATCAACCTGGCCAGTAAAGTCATTATCTTAAGATATATAAAAGAATTAAGTCTCATGAAACTGTTATGTATAGGGTCATATGTGAAAGCACTATATTATTTACAACTGGGAAAGAGAAATCCTGGGGTAGATAACATACAGGGAATACTCAATGTTTTTAAAGAATGTTTTAAACAGGATGACACTAATCTCTACTGAGATTAGCTCTGGTTATCCGGAGGCTAATACGAAAAAAATAACCGGAGTAGATCTCAGTAAAGATTAAGGATGACACTTGTAGGGTGGTTTCCGGTGGTATCACGGGTTCTCTGGAATCGCGGTATTGTCAGTTTGTTAGGAAAGACTTTGCCAATCGCCACCTAGTGACACCATTTTGTAAACAGGAAGTAACGATTTTAATTGAAATAAACAAAAAGTAATGTGTCTCCGTAAATGGTAAGACTGTAGTATACTGTATACTGACTTTCAGCCATCACGCTTATGCTTACCACCCTATGTCCGCTAAAAACGTTTTATAACATAAATAATGAATTGAAAAACTCGCCAAATGCTAGATCTTCGTCTGCTGCATTGTTTTATGAATGAGGATTGTTTTGATCATGTAGCAACACCTGTAGGTGGAGCAAGCGGTCTTTTTTCAAGAAATACCGTGATACCAGTGGATTATGGGTCGTTTCGCCCCATTTCCCTTTCGCCCTCCTTTCGCCCTATACCCTTTCGCCCTAATTCCCTTTCGCCCTAAAATGTGAGTCTGTTCGCCCTATTGTTATTTTGCTGGATTTGAATGAAATAATATATAAATGTTTGTGATTCGGTTGTATTTTTTATGTATGTTTTTGAAAAAAATTTGGTTCCAGTCCTACAATTATTGCTTCGGAATGGCAATTTCAATTTTTTTTTTACATCTAATATACACTTACATTGGCGGTGTATTTATAATTAAAGAAATAAATAAATTCACTGTTTATTTCGTTATTAGCCCTTATTTAATTCATGTTCATCCCTACTTATCATAAATGAAAGAGACAGGGTGTAAAAAATAAGTATGTTAAATGAGACAATATGAACGCCGAAAATACTGTAGGTTGTACATAATTAACATCTAACCCTGCTATGGCATGTGTTCACACCTACAGCACGTGTGTGTTTTCAGAAGGAAGATGTCACCTTTATTATGATCATTACACCTATATACTTTGTACTTTATACCTATACTTGTTGAATGAATAAAATTATATTTATTCATCACCAACCGTAATATCCATTTTGTTTATTAATTTATAACTTTACTAGGGCGAATGAACCCACTATGTGGGCGAATGAACCCACATTGTAGGGCGAACCGACTCGGGCAAACTGACTCGGGCGAAAGTGTACTTGGGGCGAATGAACCCGATACCATACCAGTGAATCATGTGATTTTTTTATGTAGGACAAACATGGCAAACAATAACTTGTTTTAAAACGTAATTAGAAAGGCTGAAAAAATAAATTGTTTTCACATTATGGTACAAAGGTGGAATAAAAGTGACATACAGAAATAAATTTCAGATAAGACTTCACTGATATTTTATTCCCGTTCATGTCGTTAGTACCGCGATATGAGGGAACACCATCCTATCTGATATAAATGGCTTTGTTACAGAATTTACTTCCCGAACTGAGTCATTTCACTTGAAATAGAATAACAATTATCGTAAAAGATACCTTGATATTAATGTAAATACTGAGGTTAGTGTTTTCCATAAAAAGTTCGAAACGAATATAGCAAGAATATGCAAACTTATAAATTTTGACAGACAAGATTACCCCTCCCACTCTTTATAACGTTGACCAAGAGACTTCAGAATGTAATTTATTATATATCTTATAACAGTTTAATTTGATTTAACAATACTTATGAAAATATGTAAAAATAACAATGGCTTATCTCAGTTTTTCTTCGGCAAAACATTGAAAACTAACCATCTACGACATCACCGAAGAAGTCCATAGTCAAACCAAAACATTGCTACTGCGACTGCGCATCAGCATTCAACCCATGGAAGTTTCGTACTTTTATCTCGTATTACTAATTATTTCGTAATTTTTAAAAAAATTTTGGGGGGGGCACGGTCAACATGCTCGTTTTAGAAATTTCGCTTATCGTAGCTAAAATTTGATGGAAAAAAATCAAAGCATTAAAAATCAGAAAGGTTGCATTCTAAAAACTTAAATAACAAGTAAAAACATTACTTTCGGAATATTTGATAAAATTTTGTAACTTAAGTGTTTTATAAGTTTCAGGTGAAAATACCAAAACAAGCATATATATATATATATAGGTTACCCGCTGAAGTGATCTTTAACTGCTTCAAATAAAATTTTACTGGTCTCAATATTTAGATATCTAGAATAATAAAGAAATGTTAGCACTGCTCCGCGAAGGTCCCGAGCGGAAATTTCATTTTTTTTTTTTTTTTTGCTGTTGTTGTTTTATAATTATACGATCATTACATTTTTGTTTTGTTTTGATTACTTTTATTAACAACAGTGATTAGCAACAGTGATTTAACTTAACGCGTATCTCAAATGGCTTGCGCATCATCGGGAAGTACATATACATAAATTATTTTGAATATATAGCTAATGTTACTCTTAGACAATATTTCGGCAAAACTTGTCAAAAAATAAATGTTCTCATGTTATTCAATATGAATTTTAATCATTTAGCATCATCATGTCTGTATTTTTTTTTCTCCAATATAAAACGGATACATTAGAATAGTATACTTCATTTAACACTCCCTTTTCAAATAAAACAGGAGACAGAAGTTTATTTCTAGATTAAATTCATTATAATTGAAGTTTTCTTTATGGAGTCCTTGTCATTTCATGCAATACCTTTCCACCCATACATCTTCTTTTAATTCTTAGAGGCACCTTTTAAACTCTCTTATATTCAGAAATGTGATTTTTGAAATGGGTGTATTTTTATAAGGTTATTAATGAACATACAACCTTTGATGTGTTATTGATTCATCTTCAATCCTTAATGAAATAACTGGTCTACATTTGTTACATTAAAACACCACGAGTGTCCGAAAATGGCTTTTAATATTACTAAACTATTTCGTTTTTTACCATCAGTGAATTGATTTTTTATTCCTCGAGTGTTTATGTATACGTTTATTTTGCAAGTAGATCAACATTAAGTTTTTTAAATATTTAGATCACATTATACTTGTAGACAGATATTTTTCTTTTGAAACGTTTATAAAAAAATGAAAACATTATGCTTATAAACATAAACTCAATATAGATTTAACAAAGTTATGTACCAACTATTCTTGATAATTTAAAAAAAAAAAAAAAAAGAAAGAAAGAAAGTTCAATGATAATCGAATGTTAAGGCATGCACGGTAACCCAGTTTTGTTTAAATATTTTTATAGCCCGAAACAATATTTTGACTGCTGCTCACGTCTCTCTTTAAGTGTCCGATTTTCATGGCTAAGGTATTCAGTGTAGTAGAATTTGATTATATCTTTATGAAGAAATATATACTTTTCTACAACAAAAAAAAAACAAACAAAAAACAAACAAACAAAAACATTTTTATTAATTCTAGTAATATAAGACATGAATATTGCCGATTTTGCTATTACATGCTAAATGCCGTCTTTTGTAAGTTGTTCAACAGTTTACACATTTTATAAGTCACGTAACCTAGTGCCCACCAGTGGCCGGGTTGGGCAAATTTCGGTCTTTTTTCTTTTTTTTTTTGGTGTTGTATACCGGTAATATTTAGTAATTTATCGAGTCGTGTCTGTGAATCATTTCATTTTAAATGCAAAGACTCGCTGTGTTCCTTTATTTTTGATCGTAGTGGGGCGGAGATGATTATTTTTTGTTCTTCTCTCATTCTCATTCCGAAGCATAATAATATGACGCCAATCTACTATATGTACTCTCTTCCCAATGTCACTGAACTTGCATATTACAATACGTGTTATTGTATACTATTTTTTTTTTACTGTTAAAACGATTTGTTATTCCTATATTAAAGAGGATTTGCATTGGTTTGTCATTATTGCATTGCATTGTAATCAATGCATTTTTCAAGGCTTAGTTTAAGAAAATATAGTGACCATTATGCAAAACACATCATGCATAACTGATCTTTTGGGGCAGTATACAACAAAATTATCAAATGAAAAATGTAACACATGAAAACATAAGTATAAGAAGATACAAAGCACTGAGAGCACTGTCAGATGCGAAAGTTAAAATATGTGAATTATAAAGTCAATCCCTTTAATTTTTTTTTGTGGTATGCATGTAAAAAATCAGGGAAGTTAAATCTTATTAAAACAACAGGTAAGACAGATTAATTTATTCATTGGTCTCTGTCAAATTAAACAAAACTGGATAAGGAATAGTGGTTCTTAGCATTGATCCTCTCAATACCTTTAATACTTCATGAATTTGCTGCAGACAGGAAAAAAATTTAATAGAAAAGCAAATAAATGGGACAAGATAAAGGTATTGTTCTTTGCAACTTCACATCCTTCCCATGTGTAAAGAATGATACCCATACTTCAATAGTTTTTAAAATATGTTCTAGAAAAATATTTCACCAAACAAGTAATAGAGATGAAGCAAGGTAGAGTTATTGGTTTTGGTAAGTTAAGTTTGACCATTGTATAAAGTAGAAACTCGACTCCTAAAGTACTTTCTGAGTTGTAACACACAGATGCGACTAGAGACACTACAGTCATTTAAGACTCTAACATGAAAAGATGTTTCAATTGACAGCTTACATTAAACATACGTATACTGCCCCCTCTCATTTCAACTGTTTTGACCTTATAACCAAACCTGTCTATGCGCAGGACCCTCAAATTAGAAACATCGACCTCTTTATAAATAATTTATATATACAGAGGTCGATTTTTTTGACTGAATTTCAGGGTCCTGTGGTCTATGATTTAAATCAAAAGGTTAACAAACGCAAAATAATGGAAGCATAAAGCATTCTTAATATATAACCCAGGAATATAAAAATAAGTATTACCAAAAAAAAAAAAAAAAATAAATAAATAATAATAATAATAATAAAAAAAATCATAAAATGAAAAATAAAAAAAAGTCTCAGCTGGACTAGAACTCACGACTCCTTGCAAGAACAAAATACTGAGCGACGCTCATACTAATTTCGCAGCCGTAAATTTGTAGTGCAAATAAGGTTATTTATAGGTAGTTTAATGAACACTGAATTATAAACTGGCTTCTTTTATAGTTTTATTTGCACAGAAATTGTGATTATACCCAATTGCTTTCAAAATCTTGAAATATATATAACTTTTATCAAAACTTCAATGTTGACTTCTACAACAAGTGGTACTATTTTTCAACGCGAATGTATGGATAAGTGGCGGTAATGTGACTGTAAGTAGAAAATCCACTGGTTGACTTTAGAAGCTTTCGCTTCTAAAAAGTGAGTAGTATAGGGAGGGATCTGTATATATCTACAGTATCAAGAGACCCTGGTAGGGCATACATTGTGATTGCTTACTCAAATTTTACTCTTGTCTACCAAACATTTTATTGTGTTATGAAAAAAGGTCAGATCAGAACTATTTAAGCAATATTTCATTATATCACATAACCAAACGTTTTCACTTGTTAAGGCATATTAAAAGAATATCAAAGTTCTCTGATATACAGATACATGTCTTTGATGTAGGCTTACGTTTCATATTAAAGCACACAATTAGCTTAACGTCGCTATGACAGACACTATCGTATCGAGTATCGACGGCAAACTCAAGAACAGTTACAACAAAGTAGCAACAACGATATTGAATTTATTTGTAAAAGAAAGCATGCTTATTCTTAGTTCCCCAAGTTATTGTCACCGATCCAAATCACGTGAAATACAACTTTCGCTGTCCCGTTATTAATATAAATGACATTATTGGATAAGTTTTACTATTTCAAATTTTAGCTCTTAACACTGAAGAAAACTAAAAGATTCCGGTCTAATATTTATCCCTACCAATTCTTGACAGTTTGTTTGTTGGGTTTAACGTCCTACCGACAATATTTCAGTCATTTGAAGACGATGTCTACTTGAGGCAAATAAAGTGTTGCCACACTGCAGTATCTCGCCGTAGACATGTCACTTTATCCTGACACCGGGCCAACCAGTCCTGCAACTACCTTTATATGCTTAGCGCTAAGCAGGGGAGCTAAAACAGTACCATTTTACGACTTTGGTATGTCGCGGCCGCGGATCGAACCCACGACCTCGCGCACCCAAGGCGAACACTCTAACCACTAGGCCACCGGGGACGGTAATTCTTGATAGAAAGTTGTATATTGCAACACTGTATGAAAATATAGCTGTAACATTTATGTTCCCAGAAAAGTCGAAATACCGAAACATACCGTGAAAAAAATATACATGTATATGAATATAACGAAAATCTTAAAATACCGCCGACTTTTGTACTAACAATTACACAGGAAGATTACATAACTTCGTCTGAAACCAATCCGATCGCATTTTGGAGGACTGTGACAGCACATTACACCGACATTAGACACGCTTGTTTTCCTGCCCTGCTTGAGTTCCAGTTCCTTTTTTTTTTTTTTTTTTTTTTTTGGTGGGGGTGGGGGGTAGAGTAAGCGTGAATGCCTCCAATTCCTCGTGCATATCTTGTGATTTTAAAAAAAAGGAGATATTGTCTTCTTTTTTTTTTAGTGTGATATCCAATATTTCAGAGAAAAAATACACATCGGCCCTAAGGACCTCGATGTGTCTTTTTATGTCACAATGCAGCGTGGTAGCACTATATCTGTCTCAAGTAGACATAGTTTCCAAATGCCTGAAATACTGCCTGTGGGACGTTAAACCCTACAAACAAACAAACAAACAAACAAACAATGTTTCGACCATTTCCCTTACACAAAACTTTCATTTTCGTCGCTTACAGATGTTGTTCAGCCATTTTGTACCTGTGAATCTTTGCCTAGTGATTTCACGAACAGAACAGAACATCTTTTATTTTCTGACTTGTACAATGTACATCGTCAACACAAAAACATATACATAGCATTATACAATGTCAGTGATACACATTAAAAGTTTCCCATGACTATATTTGAATGGTAGTTGTTTTGACTAACAATTTCGAAGAAAAAGGAGAAGACTAAGTAATAGGTATTAACATTAACTTATAATACAATATTATCATTTAATTTGAATAATTTCATATAAATCTATTTCACAGGAATTAGAAACAAAGCAATGTTTTCATAAGAGTGGTCGTCTTGAGGATGAGTTTTTGTTAATCATACAATGAACCTGGTTGATAATATGTTATAAGGAGCGTCTGGTTTACGGTACTTTGTGCATAATAAATTGCAAGCGAGCCTTTCCTATAATTGCGGGCGCATTTCCATAAACTCCCGTGACAAGGTTTTTGTTTCTTGAATATACAGGTGTCACCAGCCGTCCTTTACTAGTACATGTACTCAGCTAGTGTGTGATAGCTTTACTGTTTCAAAGAGGGAATATTTTTCATATCCATTATTTATTTGAAAGTTGAGCCGAATGCACCCTTAAAACCGCGGTGATAAATTTGTTTCATAAGTTATATCATTATAATAATATTAATAAGATTTTAGATAGTTCAATATTTAAAACAAGTTTATCAATTCAGTAACGCAACATATCCAATTCAAGAGAGAGAGAGAGAGAGAGAGAGAGAGAGAGAGAGAGTGTGTGTGTGTTTACTTGAAGACCGTTGTCCGCTTTTTTTAGGATTTATACAAATTTTATTGCCAATTACAAAACACTGGTACAGATTACAATTTACAAATAGAATAGATGTTACAATTGTTGACAAAAGGGTTAAGTCACAAGTTCTCAAACTTAGATTCGACTCTCCCGTGACAATAGAATACATGTAAATAAATTTATATGACGGGAATATGTATATGTACTTGGCAGATAGTAATAATGGTAAAACTACTACTAATGATAATAATAGTTATAGTAATAATAGTGATAGTAACCAAAAAAGAAAAAGAAAACATACATTGAACGTGTAATTAAGAGAGAGAGAGAGAGAGAGAGAGAGAGAGAGAGAAAATAAAAAAAGAAGAGGAAGAAAAAGAAGAAGAATATAAGAGCTGGATGGTCTGTCTGATTTGTAATCCTGATATTCCCTGAAGCGTTTTGTATTTTTGATATATTTATGGACAGCATTTATTACACTTATGTTGTTTTCTTGAGAAATGGTAACATTTCCGTTAAGACGGAGATTTCAATTTAAAGGATGAAAATGTCTTGTTTCTTGGAATAATTGGATACATTTATTTCTGTATTTTTACATCGAAAAAACAAAAAAAACAAAAAAAAAAGGTACATAACAATAATTAGGAATAAATAATTCTTCAAATCACTACAATTATTACGCATTCTGGTGTGTAACACCGATAAATGACGCGACCCGTGAAGAAAATGAGAAGGTACATAAGTGGGGGAGAATATGTCTTGGATTAATTCATGTTTGAACGAGCCAATTAATTGAATGTTTCTAAGTGATGTAGGCAAAGAGTTCAATAAATAAATTGATGAAGGAACAAAAGACTTTTCAAAAAGTGATGTTCTTCTACGAATACCCATGGAGTCGTTATTACTTCTGAGGTTGTAACTCAAACTTCCGTCTACGGGTCTTTGAAAGCGGGTATTCAGATAATCAGATACCATATTATTCTTTATTTTAAACATTAACATAATTTTTTGGTATGTTCTTCTCCCACTTGTTTAGCCAACCAGTTTGTCATGTCTCATGAAACCAATAATTTTGGATGCAGATTTTATTATATTATTTATGTGAGTGTGCCATTTGCAATCACCGCTTAAAGTAATACCTAAATGTTTGTGGGTATCTGAGGTAGTTAGGATTTTATCATCAAAATTAAGAATAGGCGGTTGCTGATTTCCAAAATAATAACTTCAGTTTTATGAGCAAGCAAGAGCAAGTGCGATCTACAGCTGTTAGTCATGAACCAAAAGTAGAAGATTCAAGACAGCTGAAGGAAATGATAGACACGTTGCGTGACGTTGTTAAAGAGCTACGCTCCGAACGACATGGAGCCAATTTATGCAACGAGGCACAGGGATCTCAGCGCAGATTTGGTAAAATGCATCATGACAGGCAGCAGACAGGTTTGAAGTCATTTAATCAGCGTGTTCCTAGTACTAAAAGCTATACAACACCTAACAGAGACTCTAAACGGAGATGTTTTGAATGTGGGTCAGAGCATCATCTCAAATGACACTGTCCGTCATTAAAGGAGAGGACACGAGGAAACAAATCAAGTATGACAAAATCAGACAGTCATGCTGTGAACACCTCAGGTAGACCCGCAACCGAACTATTTACTATAGCGACTATAGATCAGACACCCGTGGAATGTCTAGTTGATACAGGCGCATCTCTCTACCAGTTTATGGGATGTTATTAGACAGAAGCACGTACTTTCAAGTTTGATGTTCCACTTGTCTCCGCTTCAGGGAATGATTTGAAAGTTTTGGGTTTTACAGAACTTTCCATAGTTTTTGATGACATCCAGTGTCCAATGCCTGTGATAGTAGCTGAAGTCGACGTTTATGTGGTCTTGGGCATCGACTTCATGAAAAACAGTGATGTTGCCATCGATGTCAAAGCAAACACAATGACTATACAGGTGCGAGCATTTGATCTGAACTGCAGTGGTAGTGTTGGATGCTACAGAATAGTACTTGCTGAGCAGATGGATATACCTGCAAGGTCAGAGATTATGGTTAAAGGCAATATAGAGCAATCTGGAGCAAACCGTCTTAGGCAAGGATTGATAGAGCCTAGCAAAAGATTCTTGGAGATTGGGAAAGGATCCGTCGCAAGAACGCTAGTCACAGTAGATGACTATGTACCTTTACGTATTGGTAATTTTTCAGATGAAAAACAAACACTCTACCCAGGGACCAACATGGCACACTCAGCCCAGTAGACAGACTTGAAGATTGCCCGAAGATACTGTCGCATGATAGCAATATTCCCGATCACATGAAAGATCTGTATGAGAGAGCAGCAGAAGGTATGAATAAACAGCAACGTAAAGAGGTACGACAGTTGTTATGCAATTATGCGCATATCTTCTCCAAGAATGATCAAGATATTGGCAGGACTGGTTAAACATCGGATACATACAGACAATGCACATCCTATCAAGCAGCCAATGCGCCGTGTTACTGGCCACATGCGTGAGGAAGTAGACAAAACAGACAGATGACATGCTGAAAAATAATATCATACAGCCGTCAACAAGTCCATGGTAAAGCGGAATTGTACTGGTGAAAAAGAAGGATGGGTCACAAAGATTTTGTGTTGACTATCGTCGTCTGAATGATGTCACCGTCAAGGATGCGTACACTCTCCCACGCATAGACGAGTCTTTAGACCAGTTGTCAGGATCAATTTGGTTTTCATGCCTAGATTTGAGTTCTGGCTACTGGCAGGTTGAAGTAGATGAACTGGACAAACCTAAGACGGCATTCACTACACGGAAAGGGTTATATGAATTCAACGTAATGCCATTTGGCCTTGCAATGCTCCAGCACATATGAGCGCCTGATGGAAGCTGTATTGGTTGGACTTCATTGGAGCATATACCTCATTTACCTAGATGACATTATTGTTAAGGAAAGACATTTCAATATATGCTACACAATCTGGAGACAGTTTTCAAGCGGTTTGAGGGGGCTGGTTTAAAGCTCAAACCGAAGAAATGCCAACTATTCAAGAAAGAAGTTGAATTTCTTGGCCATGTTGTAAGTGGGACAGGAGTTAGCACAGATCCAAAGAAAATAGAATGTATCAAACAATAGCCAACACCAAAGTCTGTCAAAGAGGTACGCTCCTTCTTAGGACTCTGTAGTTATTATCGTCGCTTCATTGAGGGATATTCTAAAGTTGCCAAGCCCTTGTATGGCCTAACAGAAAAGGCCAAGAAGTTTTCATGGACACCAGAATGTACAGAAGCATTTGCCTTCCTGAGACAAAAACTTGTCACAGCCCCTGTACTGGCACACCCAGATTTTTCGTCACCATTCATATTAGATACGGACGCCAGTGACTTCGCAATAGGTGCTGTGCTTTCTCAGAAAAAAGATGGAACCGAAAGAGTATTTGCTTATGCGAGTAAGACACTTTAAAAAACAGAGAAGTACTGTTTTACCAGGAAAGAGCTTCTAGCTCTAGTATTCTTCGTAAAGTATTTTAGGCACTACCTGTACGGCAGAATGTTTGTTGTCAGAACTGATCATGGGTCTCTCCGCTGGCTAATGAACTTTAAGAACCGAGAGGGACAAGTAGCCAGGTGGGTCGAGGTTCTGTCAGCAAATGACAATTGAGCATAGGGAAGGTCGACTACACGGGAACGCGGATGGTCTAAGTCGCATTCCATGCAGACAATGTGGATTGAACGATACTCAGAAAATAAGAGATGGACAGACACCAGGCAATGTTTTTAGTGTTTCAGCACTAAAAGAGGTCGACGACTTGATGACTGTCCAGGATGAAGACAAAGACATCAGAACAGTAAAAGGTTGGGTCAAACCCAGCAAGAAACCTCATTTCAAGCACATATCTTCTGAAAGTTACTGTATGAAGTCATTGTGGAACCAATTTGAAATACTAGAGATTCAAGATGAGATTCTTGTCAGAAAATTTGAAAATTCTGAAACAAATCAAACAACATTTCAAGCAGTGATACCATTTAATCACAGACGAAAAGTGCTGACCTGTGCACATGATATCAAACCATCCGGTCATTTAGGTACAAAGAAGACCCTTATTAAAATAAGACACACAAGTTCTTTTGGCCTGGTCTTCAAGATGATGTTAGACTCTACATTGCTGGATGCGAGACATGTCAGAAAAGAAAAGGGCCCATACGAACCAAACAGGCACCAATGCAGATTGTTAGAAGCGGTTACCCTATGGAACGGATAGCCATTGATATTTTGGGAGAACTACCAGAGACTGAACAAGGCAACCGGTATATATTGGTCATCGCAGACTATTTTACCAAGTGGACAGAATGCTTACCAATGAGAAATATGGATGCTGCTACAGTTGCCCGTCTTCTTATAGAGAATGTCATTAGCAGGTTTGGAATTCCAAGGCAAATACATTCAGATCAAGGCATACAGTTTGAGAGTCAACTATTCAGGGAAATGTGTGATCTGCTAGGCATTGACAAGACAAGAACGACGCCTTATCACCCCCAATCTGATGGGATGGTGGAAAGATTCAACAGAACGCTTGTCACCATGCTCAGTGCATATGTTATGTTGATGAAAATCAACAGAAACTGGGCCGAACAGATATCATATGTACTGATGGCCTATAGTACTTCCGAGCACGAGACTACTGGGATAAGCCCAAACATGCTTATGCTAGGACGTGAAGTATCAACACCACTTGATCTTCTGTTTCAGATGTCATCAGGAGCTCGAGAAATTCCTGATCATGAATTGGTTAGGGAACTGAAAGATAGACTTGAAACTGCACATACCTTCGTTCGTGAAATCACTAGAAATGCCATGAAACGCCAAAAGTTAATACATGACAAACGCAACTCATACGAACCTTTTTAAAAAAGGGGACAAAGTATACATATACTTTCCAGTTAAGAAAGTAGGCACATCATCCAAGTTTACTTCCTTTTGGCGGGGTCCCTTTTCAGTATTAGGCAAACTCTCTGACGTTTTGTTTAAGGTAGATTGTGGTAGTAACCGCACAGAACAGGTGATAGGATACGCAAGTGTAAAAGTCAGATATTAGTAGGGGAAACCGAGTTTGACGAGGCTTATGATGATAAAGTGCAAGATAAAATAAAAACTGATGTTGATGATGACAATGATGGTGACGATGCTGATGTTGATGATGATCATGATCTTAGTAATATTCAGAGACAAGGTGGAAAGAGAAGGCCGCCAGTGTGGTCAAAAGATTATGTATTTTCTATTTCCAGGTCTCAGATGGCAAAAACCAAGCAGACACCTAGGAAATCCCCGCTTCTTCCTGTGTGCCCGATCTGCAAGAGCAGCATTCCTCTAGACGATAAATTCGAGGATCATATCACCCGCGGTGAGAAGGAACGGGAAGACAATGAACGCGTGACCTGGAAGATTTGTGGCGTTGTGCTGAAAAGAAAAGCTTACTACATTAAGCATCTGAAGAATCTTCACCCAGATATGTCACACAAGCCACAGCAGCGGACTTCAAAAGAGAAAGTTGATACTGTCCAGAAGAAAGCGAAGGACCCGAAAGACTGTGATTTTTGACAGTTATGAAGATCCTGAAGTGTATATAGAGGAGAGTGTACAAGAGAGTTGTGAAAAGACAGACATCAGAAAGGAGCCAGGACAGGGAAAGAGCGACAAGGGCATCAAAAGCGTCTATGAACGCTCTGAACTCGAACAAAATCGTACAGTTCGTAAGAGCCTACCTGGTCCGCGCAAGAACGTTGAGAAAGATAATGTAGAAAGAAGACAGACAGACATTAGAGCCAAGAAGAGAAGTGTCTCCGAGACGTATCCAGATCTTCAGCTCAGTGATTCGGACACAGAAGATGAAGAGATCAGAGCGGAGGACCTTGATACAGAAAGTGTATCCACGACGCTGGCTAACATGTCTTCTCAGGTTCATGTAAAATCGCCGAGTGGATCTCGGAAGACCAATAGGAATGTGAGTGTCATGTTTAACCGTGAATATTCAGGACAGAAGAAGAAGCAGAGACTTGTTGTTTCTGAAGAAAAAGAAATAGTGTACGAATCAGCAGTAACCTGCCCTGCGAAACATGGGCATTTATATATAGCTCTGGACACAAGATGTAGTAATATGAATACAAGCGAAATGACGAAAAGACGAAATATTGATTTTTCGTGTTGCGGGGCGAGATTTCGCAGCGAAATGCAAAATATTGGATTCTCGCCTGGCGGGTTGGCGGGGCTCCAAGCGAAAAGTCAAAAAGACGAAATATTGATTTCTTCGTGTGGCGGGGCGAGATTTCGCCGCGAAATGTCGAAATCTAGGGGCGAGATTTCGGGGCGAAATGACGAAAACACGAAAAGTCGAAATTTCGGGGCGAGATTTCGGGGCGAAAAGTCGAAATATTATGTTTCGCGTGGTGGGGCGAGATTTCGTGTTTTCGCTGCGAAATCTCGTGTTTTCGACTTTTCACCCCGAAATCTCGCCCCGAGATTTCGACATTTCGCTGCGAAATCTCGCCCCGAAACCCGCCACACGAAATGGCAGAAATCAGCCACCATAGGTTAACATAAGGAACTTGAAATATAAGCACTTGATTTATTTTACTTATTTTGTAATGTAGAGAGCATAGACTTGACTATTTGAGTTTACCGTCGCCTTGACAGTATTTCAGTCATATAGCGACGTCCAGCTAATTACAGGTGGAGGAAGACCCCCGAATGCACGGAGACATCCGGGTAGAGCCATCGACCTACCGCAAGCCAGCTGGAAGGCTTCCTCGCATGAAAATCCGAATGACCCTGCCGGGATTCGAACCCACGCGGTGAGGGGCTGAGTGAGTGTTAAAGTCAGCGACTTTACCCTCTTTGTCCCGAAGGCCCCGGAGAGTATAGATACACATTTTAGATTTTTATGCCTTATTATTATTATATTATCATAAAGAATAACAAAACTTGCAACAATAACAGCAAAACGCTAATTGATTCGTGTTTTCTTGAGTGGAATTCAAAAAGGAAAGCAAATGGCATCTTTCTTCTTTTCTCATTTTTGATACTGAAAAAAAAAATGATGATATGCTATACTTGACCTCTCCTGGAGACAAGAAATCCAGGTATATCCATATAAAGCACTGTGGCAGACTAGTATTGACTTAAGAAGCAGACGACAGTTCTGTATTGCATACGAAATCTGGCAGTCACGTTGGAAACGCTCATCTGTTATGTGTATTTTCTAAATATTTAAAGCAGACCAACATTGTTTCTTCTTCTTCAACAATTCAGGTAAGGCATTTGATTTTATATTAAAACTTGTTAAATACGACGATTTAATTTTTTAATTGATTTTGCTTTGTTATAAGGTTTGCAAATTTAGTAAAAGAACTGTATATGCTTAAAGAGCTTTCGGTTTAAACCTATCCCTTGTTTCTATTAATATTTTGTAATATTTGATGTATGTATTATATGGGAATAAAAATGTTTAAACTAATATTTGAGATGGAGTGAGTTAAAACCACTGTATAGTTCGATTATGGAAAAATCAAAATCGCGGTACATAAATTCATATACAGTTAAACCTGTATTAGTGGCCGCTTCTATTTCTTTTTCTTTTATATTCTATATTTCAAAAGTATTTAGGTGATAATAAGCGTCTATACTGTGCATTTGTGGATTTTAAACGCGCCTTTGATAGTGTAAACAGAAATGATAAATTTATGGTTAAAACTTTATGGAAAGGGTCTAAATGGTAAAATGCACAGTACATGTACAGCCATGTACAGTAAGGTTAAGTCTTTTGTTTGAAAATTTAACAATTATTCAGAGTTTTTCGAGAATGACATTGGAGTATTGCAAGGGGAGATAATGTCACCAAAATTTTTAGAATTGTTTATTAAAGATATGGAGTTATTGTTACTAGATCCAACAATTCGGTGATGTTAAGGTCAGAGACCACTAAATAGTTTTCCATAGACCTACATTATAAGGTCTATGCTTATAGCTACTTCCCTATATCTTGTTGAGCATTAAGCTACCCCTGATATAAAAGTTCCATCCAAGTGCTTTCTAAAATCAAAGTAGGACATGACCACCGAAATTTTGAGCTACAGACTGCCAAACATGGTAACCCCCATGTAGGGCCTAAATTTCCTTCCAAATGTCCAAAAAAAACAAAAACAAAAAAAACAACAAAAAAACAACAACAACAAAAAACATTCTCAATTTGCACTCACAAAATCACACAATGTCAGATAAGCAGATAATTTGTGTTTTTTAGTGTTGAGAATATTCTAATTTTGAAAATTAAACAATACTTTTATTTTTTATCTTATTAATAACCAATCAGAAAATCCTATTATGTAAACATTAGCCACGGATGTAATTTTTTGATTGACCAATGGGAAGCCCCGACCGATTTAGTAGTCTGTGACCTAAATATGCTTATAGTTTTATGTTTTGCTGATGATTTAGTAAATTTTAGGAAAACACAAGAAGAGTTACAACATAATATGGATAAATTACATAAATATTGTCGTACATGAGATTTGGAAGTTAGTAGTAGTTAAACTAAAGTAATTTTTTTAGAAAGCGAGGTCCTCTACATCAGGATGAGATGTGCCATTCCAAAGATAGCCCCCGTCGAATCAGTAAATAATTTTAACTAGCTGGGTACACATTTCAGCTCTACAGGGAGTTTCAATTTAAATCAGGAATTTCATGTGGGGAAAGCATTAAAAGCATCGAACACGCTTTTAGCATACCAATGACTTAAATTTAAAGAGAAGTACTATGTTACAGCTTTTTGATTCTTTTGAATCTTTTATATCAGCAGATTGAACAGTATTGTGAAATCATCAATTTTCGTAGGACACTAATTTTCGTCGATTTCGTGTGGGGCTTTAGCCACGAATATTAATCCCCACGAAAACTTGTCTTTTATATAGACCTCACGTTTTCTAGAACATATATCGAAAAATAAATGTACCCGCGAAATTTCCTTAGGTATATAATCAACGAAATTTAATGTCAACGATAATTAATGATTTTACAGCATGATCCAAATAAGCTCTCTTATTGTTAGTGGAAGGAAACTTTTATTCTTCCATCGTCAACATCGCCGTCATCATCATCATCATCATCATCATGAAATCTAATACTAATTATTTACAGTATTTATTTTATTTACTGAAAAGGAGAAACGGACCGAAAATCATAACTACAATAATGACCTAATCATCTGTTATTTTCGTTAAACATATCAAAAATAGCCCGACAGAGAAAAACAACAACAGCTGCAACAACAACAACAACAACAACAACAACCGCAATAACAACAAACAAAGAGACATACAATCGAACAGACGGATGTACAGACGGAGAACAAAAATATAATCTCTTCAAGTATTATATAATTAATCATTAATAACAACAAACAAAGAGACGGACAATCGAACAGACGGATGTACCGACGGAGAACAAAAATATAATCTCTTCAAGTATTATATAATTAATCATTAATAACAACAAACAAAGAGACGGACAATCGAACAGACGGATGTACCGACGGAGTACAAAAATATAATCTCTTCAAGTATTATATAATCAGTCATGCTTACCGTAATCAGTTTTAAATGTCAGTTATTTTTATGATAAACGATGATAGGCCTTGTAATTATAAATGGATGACGGAAATAATTTTCATTTTATTGCTTTTTTAACATTTTGCTAATTACAAAGAAATAAGAATATCTGGGAGTTAATGAGTCTTTAAATGCCAAGAATCATTTTAATCAGGTATGTTCTTTCAACGTTTGTAACATAGGCATGGTTTTAAGACCAGGCTCGAAATCCGCCAACAATACTAGCGCTAAGAAATACTTAGATGCTTAACTAGGTAGATACACATTCCACCATTGCTATTTTATGAAATTTTAAGTACACGAAAAAGTTGAAACGCATTATTACCTTAATAACTGATAATGATAGATAAGAAATGAAACATTTGGGTATATTTATTAGAGAAACGAGAATTATGAAATTCGTCTTAAAGTATTTATATTTTACTTAGCGCTAAGAATTGTTGTTGGAATTCGACCCTGGTCACAGCAGATCAAGTATTATTCTCGTTACCAAAGCAAACTTTCCAGAACTTGCATATTAATGTACATAGTTGACCTTATTAACTCCACGTTTTTGTTCCCTAGACGACGTCGTTTAATTTGTACATGTATAGTTAATAAACATGGATTTATAACCCTAGAGGCTCACTATTACCAGATTCATCGACTACGTCGATAGATAGAAAATTTAATCCCATATTCCATTTGATAATTATAACACACGATTCCATATCATGATTAATCAATTGCAATTATTTACAAGTTCAGCGTTCGAGAGAGTTAAAAGGGATATTGTACCGCTACGTTTTGATCGGAATATCGTCAGACGAATTATTGACGGCACGTTTATTATGAGTGAATGAATATATTCAGCAGATAAGTTTAGATTTATTAAAAAAAATAAAATAATAAAAAGCCCATTTTAAAACTGCCCTCACAACACATACAACTTATAAAACAACTACATTTAATTAATTAATTCTTATAAACGCACCGTGTATCAAGATGTATTTTGCCGAATAATCATGAAAAATTATTATGACTATACTGTGTCACCTTAAAATCCATTTGAATTTTAAGTAAGTAAGTAAGTAAGTAAGTAAGTAAGTATCGTGTGCAATGTGTTGTATACATACAAAATATATCGTAGAAAAATAAGCACCCGGTCCAGTTTGCCTACAAATATGGCCCAGGTCCTTACATCACACACACTTACGCACTTAAGAGGCCTCCGTGACTGAGAGACTAAGTCGCCTACTTAACATCGCCGCTGTAGGCAATGTGTCTACACCGGAAGTGACGTCACAGTCTCTATTTATAGATTGCGCTATACCCCGAGCCCCCTCCAACCTCCACCAGCCAGCCACATTCGGCTTGCGGTAAGTCGGAATTGTTGCAATTTACTTATAAATTGCCAACAAAAGTAGAAGCTTGTAAAAAATTAATCATTTCTAATTAATCATTGTAAACAAGAAAGATTAACACAAAAATTGTTTTAACGGACGGCTTATTATAAGCATATTTCTTCTCTCCTTTTCTCTATCTATCTTTCTCTTGCCCCCCCCCCCCCCTCCTCTCTCTCTCTCTCTCTCTCTCTCTCTCTCTCTCTCAGTTCTCTAGCCGGATTTGATAGCCAGAAGGGAGGCATGATGACAGCGCCCCCAAGCAATTGCACTATGGAGGAAAAACTGAAATTTGAATGGGAATAAGCGTTTTTATCTTTACAACACACACTGTTTAGTCCAACATATTTCGGTTTTCGGGATATTTGTAGTGTTTTTTATTGGATATTAGACACACAAAACATACATAACCGGCAGTAGACTTAATGACTTTGAATATATAACATAAGTAAACGTTCTCTCTCTCTCTCTCTCTCTCTCTCTGACTGTCTCCCTCTCTCTAAATATGCTAAATACTGCCCAGAAAATTAGCAGTACGACAAGGAGACAATGTTAATTTAATTAGCGTGACTGTGATCGATTCATGTAACTTATACAAGTGCTTTAGCTTTAATTCCTTTAAATTCGATGGACAAGGGATGTTCAAAAAGTACTGCGTATTGTGGTGACGCATAATTATGCAACTGATTCCCGCTGTTCAACATCTACTGAATGGTACCGTTTTACAGAGTTGTCGCTATTTTAGTTTGGACAGTCTTTGACCACTGTAGCAAAATGGTTTGGAAAACGAATACATGCCGAAGAAATTCTGTCATAACTATAACAAACATTATCTGTATACTCAAATAGAAGCAATTTGCCCAGAGTTTGGGAGTTTGGCATATATAATGATCATGCTAGGATTTGTCATATCCCTTCAGCCGAAAAAAAATCGCTTAACACAGTGCTTCAGCTTGTCATGACTATCTAGCCACAAGAAAAAAAAATTCTGTACAGAAAAGTTTTAATTCGTATACTAGTAATATTTTTTTATTGCCACGACAGTTTAAAACATAGTACTTCAAGTCGTATAATGTTGTAGTTTAATGTTTACCTACATTTGTAGATTGCTTAAATTGTCATCGTAACCATGTAATAACATTTACAAAATCGAGATATTGATAAAGTATCTGTTCTGTGTACACTCTGACGTGTTCGATCCCCGGCCGCGACATACCAAAGTCGTAAAAAATGGTACTGTTATAGTTCCCTTGTTTGACGCTCAGCATATAAGGGTAGTTGCAGGACTGGTTGGCTCGGTGTCAGGATAATGTGACTGGGTGTGATATCATGCCACATGTCTACGGCGTGTTATTGCAGTGGGGCAGCACTATATCTGCCTCAAGTAGACATCGTCTCCAAATGACTGAAATACTGTCGGTGGGACATTAAACCCAACAAACAAACAAATAAACAAACACACTGACGTAGTATACTCGGTTAAAAAAAAGTAATTTATTTATGTATTAGTGTAGTGATGTGTCTTTGAGATCTCGTGAAAGAAAGAAATTGATTGTGTTAAGTGTTATGAAAATGCCCCCAATCAAATCGGCCAAAGACACAACGTATGCCAAAAATATTTTAGAAAATCACTGACACCCTTCAAACTAATGCTCGTTATCCAGTACGCGATATCATTACTGAAAGTATTGTTGGCATTTCATTATCAAGAGTTCATTTCATTTTTTTAAATAGGTTTTGCAAATGTTCTTACAGGGTTTACATGCTGGTCCCTTGATCAAACTTCAATTTCATCGACTACTTCTTTTGGAACATTTGGCTAAGAAACTTAATAATTTTGACTCAGACATGTTTCACTTTATATTTTGTAGGTTTAAAAAAAAAAAAAAAAAAAAAAAAAAAAAAAAGGAAAGAAAAAATTTATTCATCATCGTCGGATTCCCACGGTTGACCTATTCCGTTTCACTACATAACATCATGCCGCAAATAGATAATCTATCCATCTGCCATGGATATTCGACGATGACGATTCATATGTAATATTTTCACTTGTCTTCATTTCAACAAGGTTTCAAATATTCTAATTACTTTCATCCTCAACACATGCTGAATACATATCAGATAACACAGCTCTATATGAATTTCCAAGTTTTGTACATAAGAAACTTCTTAATTTATCACTGTCAACTGAGTATTTGAATCAATGAATTAGATTAAAACAAAAACAGAAGGGTCAATAACTCATTTAATGTAAGTCAAAAATGCTTTATATTTGTATCGATTTCTATTTTAAATTATAACAAGGTTAGCTTTGGAAAAAGCTAGTAGACGGCTCGATTGTTATTTAATTGTACAGTTGAGGAGTACTTGTAGTTGGTGTGTGCTTGATTTTTTCATTCAATATGATTCTGTAAAATATTTATCATAATGCTATGATACACGAAAACATCAAAACTCGTCTCTAAAATAAATAAATTTGATATTGTTGTCGTTTTGGAATATATAGTCGCTACGACAATATTTCAGTCAAATAGTGACGTCCAGATAATTTCAGGTAGAGGAAACTCGAATCGGTAGAACTTCGATATTTATGCTTATCCAAAGGATAAAATATGAAAAAAAGCGTTGAAAAAAAAAAATAAGAAAATTGAAAATGTTCTGAGCAGAATTCGAACTAACGCCCTTATTTTTATCTGCTGTACATTTAGAAGAACTAATGTTGTTAGCGTGAGTCTCAGTTATTGCGAGAAAATGATGTAATATCAATTTCGATGCTCTACTGGTACTTTCTTCTTTTTGAATCGGACATCTATATTTATAGATTAACTTTTTTCTACGCAGAGAAATAGTTCAAAATTTTGTTTTGTCTTATCACTAAATAGTGATACTTTTCATGTTTATTTCAGTACGATTACGATATGGAAGACGAAAATGAATTAAAATGCTGGACGCTGGAGATGTTTAATAAACTGTAATGAAAAAAGAATGTACGCGAGCGAAAAAAAAAAAAAAAAAACGCACCTCAGTCGGAGATATTTTGGTTTTAGATGGTCCCTATAAATGACGTTATATATAATACCTAAAGGAGTAAAATAAAATCCATTATTTTTTCTCATTCATTTTCTGGCAAGATATTATTTCTTAATGCATGATAAAAGAATGCTTTGTATCGAATTATTTCATCGCTGATATAATTTTAGGCACAAATTTTGTCTTTTTTTCCTGTAATGCAATATATTATCTTTTTTATTTTTATTACTATACATTTATAGTCATAATGCATGCAATACTTTTAACTTGTCATATACTATGTATGCATGACCTGTAAAAGGCGAGAACTCACATAGGCAAATCCATATTTAGCCTGTTGTTCAATCCTATTTATCTTGAATAAAATATGTATTAAACTAAAGACGTTCGCACCTATTGGTTTTTTTTTGTACTGGCTCCGTACTTCGTGGAAGTGATTTCAGCATAATTACAATAGAACTAAATCGAATATCTACATTTCTAGTAGGTAACTGATAATACAAAAAGTTCAAATAATAACGTGGTGTAATCTGTTTTACAACCTGTGTTCCCATAGTCAAAAGTTGTTATTATTGTTAGCAGAAAAAGTGTAAGTACGATAACGGAAAGTAAGTGTATACTTGATTTTGCATTGTGCCGTAATATAAACCACTACGAACGTGACCTACTCCGTAGATGAATCATAAAAAAGTTAAAACTGAATTTAAAATAACGGAAAGCATAATAGCATATGTCATAATCATTATCATTGTCAATTTTAAGAAAGGACGAGTGACATACTTCTATCTATACATTTTTTTTTCATTTACAAAATTACGTCATGTAAAGACAGACACGGAGAAATGCATAACCCTGTTCAACAATTAAAAGCCGAACCAGGAACCGTACCGGCTCCATCGTTTGAAGGATCAAAATTATTTTAGCAACACGATATGTGGTGACCATTTGTGCCCAGTGTTAAGGAATTCTGACTTATGGTTTCATTGGAAAGGATTTTTTAAATAAAAAGTATGTAAGGAAACTAGCGGATCCTATAGGGGCCCCATTTTTTAAGGGATCCACTTTGTTATACCAATTAGGATAGAGGATTTTGGGTAACCTTTTGTGCCAATTGAAAATAAATTAGTTGCACAGAGGATTTTTAAAATTTCTACATAGGGTATATAAGGAACTAGCTGGTCCCCACCTCCTAGGGGCCTTATCTTTCAATGGGTTATCCTCACGCAGGGTGACCACAATAGCTCATCTTGAGCACGTCGTGCTCTGGTGAGCTGAAAATATTACCCTGCTGGACATGCTGGTTTTCAGTTTTGAAAAGGTTTGTCCTTCGATAAAGTATCCACTGTTCATAAATTCTTTTTTTTTCTTATAGAGGGATAACACATTGACCTGATATGGCACAATTTGTAAGCCTCAGCGATCAAGTTCATATTTTTTTTAATTATTATTGGCGTCCAAGCATAAATTCCTTTACATATTATCGATTGCGCGTCCCTTGTTCCCGGAGTAGCAATATCACGTGACCGTGACGTCATTTAAGGCATCAAAACCAAGACAAACCTATTAACATTTGTTTCCTCTTGAAAATAGAAAATCAGTCACCTGTAAGTATTTCATTTCTTCATCGATTTAGAAAAAAAAAGCTTGAAACTGTAATCCGATGATATAAAAATTCCAAGGTTTCAGGTAATGCTGTTAAAAACGGCTCAGCTGCTGAAGGAGATCATATATTGCGTGGAAAGCTTGTATTTTTCTCCTTAGACTGACACATGATCTATAGAAATCGATAAAGGAATGAAATTTTTACGGGTATTTTTATTAAGGTTTATGCCCTGTAATTCACTTCCGGTTTAGGTATATGCCCCATAATAACCATCCAAGCCATGCATATAACTTCACAATATAAGTTTTTAAAATGTCAAACCATGGAAATCTTAAAGGCAAACAGACATGTTATGACATATGACAGAAATTCTTTTATTACCTCCCCTTTATAATTTTGTTGTCATGAGTTATTTCCCCTGAAAACTGCAAAAAAAAATGATTTTCTCCATTTTCCTACGGTAAAGTTTAGGTGTGTTCATGAAATTTGAATCAGAATAATATAATGCATCTTTCTACCTTGAGTTTTCCTCGATAATCAAATTTAACTTTTCATATTCACAGAAATTGTATATTTCCCATTTACTTCAATGTTAACTTAAATACAGATTATCTCCCCTACATATAGTAAAACCTGCAAAAACTCTCGGTGAAACATTTTTATTTTTGAATGTCTTCAAAGTGACACAGTGTCATAGAAATATTTCTATCCAGTGGCAAGATTTGGAATAAGGGTATTATGGGGGTTATACCTTAATTTCAAGCGGAGCCAATGCTGTTTTAAATGACGTCACGTTCATGAAATATTTACTGCATTATGAAACACACTGTATTCTTTGACGTGAGGTCTTGATACGGAGGATGTATGGTGAGCATAAGACTAATTTTGATGCAAAGCATCAAAGAAGCCGCGAAATGTTTTTGAAGCACGACTTAAATAAAGAAAACCTATTTCAGAATAAATATAGGTTTGTTCATAGTTGCCTTCAACTACACCGACATAGTCACGATGGCGCCCTTGTGACTATGTCGTGCTGTTAAAGGCAACTATGAACTAACCTATACATAGCAGGTCTAGTATTTCCAAGGTGTCTGGCACGAAAGTTGACTCATATTTATATATAATTATAGTGATATACGAGTCGCCTTTCGTGCAAAACCCATTTTTATAAATATCCTGAGCTGTAGGTCGTTTGTTTCAGATACTTCTAAAATGTGTTCTATATGTCCATGAAAATCAAGAGTGTCTTCGGCCTAATTTCAATTTTTTTTTCAAACAATTTTACCTTAGTAGTCTATTAAATCTGAAAAAAAAAAATCTTTAAATTAGAAAAGTCATGATATGTTTGAGATGCCATAAATCAACTAATCTATAGTCAAATGAGATACATTTTACAGGTAATTAATTCCTTTCTTATATAATTATTGGAAGACTTTGGGTCTGCAAGATGCATAGCATTTCCAGACAGTAAGCTACTAAGTCGATGTTAATGTCAATATAAACAAGAAATATCTTAAAAAATTCGGCGTAGCTATCAAATAATTGTCAATTGTAAAATGTAAAACAGATTAAAACTATTATTAAGATGGAAACGTTAGCAAAAATGTTTATGAATATCAAGATTATGCGGGGGGGGGGGGGGGGGGGGGGGGGGGGTATTGTGGAGACTTAAAAACGGATTAATTTACAAACTAATAAAAGCTAATCTACCAGCCTCCATTAACTATTATGCACTTGCTGATTTTTTTTTAAAATAAAGACAATTCATATGTAACCAAGTGAAACCGAAAGATCATAAATCGCGTATATCCGATTATTGAATAAACTGCGGCCACGGGTTTTAAAACTTGGTTAACGGACCTTACTAGCAACCTGATTCATTAAAACTCAGAAAAAAGGGTTTTCGAAGATGCTTTGTAACCTTAAAATATTCAGATTTTTAGATACATAACGTCAACTTGAAAAATTGGAAAGGGTAGTATCGGACATGTTTAATTGACGGCCCCAGGTCCAATCTGCGGTCCCAGTGTGATATAGTGCTTGAAATGGGTGAATTCAACGGAAAATTGTAGCATATGTTGTAAAAGCCATGTCAATATATATTTAATTTTATACATATCACCAATATAAAAAGAATTCCATACTCATACTACCGGGAAGATTTTAAATTCCGGGACCTGTAACTAAATTCCGTACCAAACGAAAACTTATCTGTGCTAATTTGTTTCGTTGTCACCGTCCTTTGTTGTTGCTGATAATGATGCTGTTTTACATTGACACAAAACTTTTATGGAAATTAGGCCGAAGACACTCTTGAAATTGTACACTAGCATGTAGATTAGGTGCCCGGGAAGTGCTCGTTGATTTACGTAAGTTTACGTCTCATTTCGGAGTGAGCTATTTATGTACAGAGATACACTCCTATATAAGTTTAACAACACACTGGGCGAGTTTCACACATCTTTAATATACTATCCTGACCGAATTGAAGTTTCTTTGATACATGCACATGTATAGTTTTGTTAAAACATTTCTTTAAGATTCACAATTGAAACCTGCAATCGAAAGTTTATTACATAGTCTGTTTAATCGTCCCCATATGACCGAAAGACAGTCATAGTCAGCTTTATTACAAACTGTTTACGATTGATTTCTTATCTATGCTTAATTTGACTTCTCAGGATGAAAGGCCTGCAGATAGTATCACCGTTCTCAGTACATTCTGTATTAATTTAATCCTTATCAGCGCGCAATATCTTTTAAAAGATAGTTCTGTTCATATATAGTACGGACATTGATTTTGTTGTCAAACGTTGATATATACCAGGGACACACACACACTCGCACACAAACAACTTGGTCTACATATATATTTTGTATGTGTGCCTCATACCTCACTATGACGGTTTGTACCTCGGATTGTACGTATATGCAAAGTGTTGTCATACCGAGTTTTGTACCTCGGTATGAAATTCAACTTTAAAACTTATCGTTATTTAACCCCCCCCTAAAAAAAAAGCCAAACCACATAAACTAACTCTACATTTATGTATACACTAATGCAACTTACCTTTGCCATGTAAAAATGCTGAAAAAGACAAACCGAGGTACGAATTTTCGGTTTGTTCGCTGAACGTCTTCATGCAAAATTTAAAAGGGATTAAGGGACCCTCTTTGAGATATATACCTGTAATTTACCTGTAGATTATTTAGAATAAAAAAGATAGATGTTAGATAAAAACCCAGTTAACCAGCTAAAAAAAAAAAAAAAAAAATAAATAAAAAATAATAATAATATGATATTGAATATAATTATATTTGTCAACAGGCAGAGATAACATATGTGGAAGACAAGTTTCAGAAAAAAAATCTTCATATTATTTGATGATTATGAAAATCATGTTACCGATTTATTTATATTGGTATTAATATTAAGTACTAAGTCAATTAAGAAAAGAACTTACTTGTTTATTACAAAGGCGAAACATTCAAGAGAAAAAAAAAGAATTGAATGTAACACTGTCATATCATTAACTCATTTTTTTTTTTGCAAACAGATATATTCTTATTTGACATATACAAACTACAGCATTAATTTCAACATAGAAATATATCTTTATTAAAAAGAAATTTAATCAAATTCATTAAAAACAAATGAAAATATGACATAAATACAAGATGAAAAATTGTCAAGTTTACAAACAGAACATACTTCTAAATAATAAACTGTACTAAAACATCATGACTTTCAAACATCTAAGAAGGACAATATTATCATTTAAATTTAGTGAAAAATATCATTCAATGGCTTTATCTACATGCATTGTTAAAGTGATGTATGATCAATGGGCTACTATTCCAACATGTGCCTTTTTTCTGTTTTGTTTATTTTGTATTTGAAAAAATACACGTGAATTCCATTGCTCGTATTACTTGTATCATTGTGTTATTTTATCATATGAAATAAATAAACTTTAGTGTACTATTCCAATTTTTGTATCATTGTGTTACTATCTAATCATATGGAAATCAATGTGTTACTATTCCAATATGTGTTATTTCTTGATCTTCATAGACAATATTATACATTCATATTACACTAATTACACATAATTACACTAATTTAGCTGTTTCAACTTACTGTAGCAGAGGTGTGCTTGTGACCTTCTGCGTTGGAGATTGATTTTGAAATCCAGCTTTTGCTTTTAACTCAATGAAGAGTATTAAAACAAGGAATATCTTTAAAAATAATTGTCAATTGTAACATGTAAAACATATTAAAACTATTATAAAGCTAGAAACGTTAGCAAATATGTTTATTATAACGAGATTATGGGAGGTATTGTGAAGACTATATAACAAAACGGATTTAATTTACAAACTAAAACAAAAAACTAATCTACCAACTTCGATTAAATATTATGCACTTGTTGATTTTTAAAACAAAGACAATTCATGTGTAACCCCTGGAGGCCGAGTCCACTTTTTCAAATAAGGGGAAATTGTGGTCTGCAAATAAACATACACCTGCTTCTTATTTCATTGGCCAAAGCAGCATTCCTAGATTAATTTGGAAGTGTTAAATTTTCATTACTGTTTTACCCTTCATGTTTTAACTAAAAAAGAAACATGTTATATCAAGTAGAAAGATACATACAACCTGAAACTCCGATTTTAAATAGGAAAATCCTAAATATCCTAAAAAATTATACAAGCCAATGTTAGCATTGCATTTAGTCTGGCTTCATTTGCATACCAACATTTGATTGGTTGAAGAAGTAGGTCAAATCAATTTTATACAGCAACGCCAAAAATGGTTATATTGGCCATCTTGTACTTAATTTATATTTATGTAAACGAAGTTTTGCCAGTTGAAAATCCCACAGTATACGGTACTTATAACGTAATATATACCGTGTGTTCTGATGATGACGCATATAATGTACCCTTAGAAATGGACAGTTCATGGTTATAACCTCCCAATTTACTGATTTCAGGGTAAAACCGAGTAACTATGAATACCTCGACATATAACAACCACTCTGGCTCTTTGAGGATGGATCAATTATACTACCCTGGAGCTCTCGTTGTCTACAATATCTACCTCTCCCTTACCATTGTTCTTGGAGTGACAGGCAACACACTTGTCCTGATCGTGTTCACAAGTGCACGGCCCTCCACATGTACGGACTGGTTTATTGTTTTTGTTACCCTCTTCGATTTCATCTCGTCATTTATCAACACACCTATCTACCTTAGCTTTACGACAGGGCTCTGGGAGGACTTTGGGAGTGAGGCGATCTGCAAGGCACACATGTTTTCAAGCCAAGTTGTTGTGCTGTCTTCAATATTTCTCATTTGCGGTCTTGCAGTTGAACGATATCTTATCGTTTGTCGATCAGCGTCCACCAAATTGACAAAGCGTCGTGGTAGAAACCTTTGTATCGTTATCACGCTCATAACAATGTGTATATCGATACCCTGCCTATCGATGTATGAAAATCAAAACATTGGATGCGTCCCAATACGTGAGAAATCCCTCACTGTGTTTATCTACTACCTGATCGTTTTCACTGTGTTCGTCATTGTTACAATTACAGTGATCGTTTGCTACATAAAAATATGCTTGAAAATATTCCAAAGCGAAATGCAGATTCGAAAACACATGAACAATGATTTCAAGACTGTTCATGTTGGAAGCAAAAACAATCGGACCTTTAATGTATTATGTTGTTTTCTTTACAACAACAAAATTCAGCCAGCGCCTGCAAACATTGACCGTGGGACAATTCGTGATTCTGAAACCTGTGAATCAAACACTTCAATTCCAAAGACTCGTTCTACGCAAACCGCTGAATCCGGAAAGAAACAAGATCGTCTATCAGTTGGACCCCCGCGTTTCGTTTGGACGACCAGCGGGGTGTCACAACATGAAGACAAACCATCAACTTCTGAATCAAATACATCTGGTCTGAACTTCTTTTTAAAGAATACCATTGGCTCAAGAAGTCTGAAAACAACAAAAATTTCGTTCTTGGTTTGTATAATCTTTGTTCTGACGTGGATACCACCGTGGGCCTGCCTTCTAGCTGCCATGGCCGTGGATGGGAACGATAAGGCCTTCAATACATTTAGACTCTTTGGTAAGATGACACATCTCATCAATGCGTTCACCAATCCATTCGTTTATACTTGGTATAACACTAAATTTCGACGAAAGTTAGTCAGCATATTTCATTGCTTCACTTGCAAAGCGTAATTGAAGAATTCATCTTGTCTGCTTAAACTGTCGAAAACTTAAGTGCTTTCAGAAAAGACAATTGACGATGATAAATGATATAGCATATGGATTGGGTGAACAGGTTATAAATGTGAACAACAGGTACATTGATTGTAATGAAATTGGATTGACTGCGGTTTGTATACGTAGTTCAGAGGCAGTCGTAGTTTGGGATAGTTTATTAAATGATTGTATTTTGATATCGCGTATTTTGTTTGTTTTTACTTTGTATATAGGTATAGGCTACTACTGATGAACTAAAGTACAAGGGTACGTAAAATATCCTCAGTGAAGCATTTATTTCATATCAGATAGCGAGTGTCAGAGTGAAGATTAAAATTTCCTGAGCACATTTAATCAGAAAAAACACTGAAAATGATTGTTAAAGAGTTGAAAATACCGATAAAATAATGCCATCTAGAGAATTGCATGGAAATAATAAAAAGTAAATCATGTCTGTTGCAGTCAAATACTGAAGTTGAATTTATTCAAGTTATCCTTAAAGACCACTACTAAAATAATGATGCTGTAAGATTTCATAGAAGAGTAGCCACTTAGTATGTTGTTATATTTAATGAATAAGTTATAGTGTCGTCTAATTTGTTTTGCGTGAAGTTCAAGGAAGCAGAACATGTTGTTCAAAACATGATTATTTTGAGATAGCAATGAAGTTATCGTGGTACATATATATTGTTTTTGTTTAGGTCAAAACCATTATTTTACGGTACCATGGTAATATTTCTGGACAGCTTAAAGAAAATCCTGGAAAATCACAAATAATTTTGCTAGAGGGCAATACAGACTTAAATGCTGCAACAGCTGCACCTTCTGAGTGTGACTTCGAAGAACGCCCACATCTCACGCACCCTTCTGATATTGCAACTTTGGGTTTGGACCTCTTTTCCAAATTTCAACTGCGTGGAAAGCAAATTATACTGATAACATTCGACGTCCAAGCTGAAGGTGAATTATTCTTTGTCTGATCATAGAGAAAAATTATTTCTTAACTAAGCTAAAGCATCGCTGGAAGCCAATACGTAGTTATTATAGGTGATTTTTTCATTATTGTTTTAGCCTATTTTTTTGTAAATGTATGCTTGTATACGTTTTCATATTGTATCATTCATATTAAGTTTCAAACGAGTACTTGTTTAAGCATTTGTATATTATGTGTATAATATAATGATATTTTATAGATACCATTTTAAACAATGTTGTCATAACCCAATCCCCGCAAGAATTCCAAGAGTTGGATGGTCTACGAAAGCAAACATATTAGGGAAGATATACATGAATATAATCTGATAATCTCGCCCTTTCTGTATGATATATATTTATAAACTCAGGGTTGAGTATAAATAGACTGTATGAGGTCTTACACCATTTTAAAAGTAGGATAGTACTGTGATGCCATTTGAAAGGAAAACTGGTCAGGTCCTAATATCTCTATCTGACGTCATTAGTGATTCTGTAAGAGTAATTAATGGCAATCCCCGGCCTATTCCGTTAGATATTTCTAAGAAATGGTGAAGGTCTTCCGAATGTAGTATTGGTACATACGGTGAATGATTCCGGAGACAGGCGAATTA
>CM037789.1:37179347-37210121 GCA_021229015.1 Solen grandis
AAAAAAAAATGTGCCGATTTAATGTTCGTTCGCATCTGCGGAGACATTTAAAAATACCAATAAAACATTGCCCCTTTGGTGAATTACATCATCTTGCATGCATTTATTCAAGTATATATCATTCGATGAGAATATGTAATGTAACACTATTCTATTGCTAAATATGTTACCTAATTTAGATATTTTTGTCCTTCTATTTCTAAAAGGCTTTACAGAGGTATTAATTAAATGTCTGTATGTTTGTTTGTTTGTTGGGTTTAATGTCCCCAACTACAGTATTTCAGACTGATATGCGTTGATTTCATTGAGGTTTTAATCCACTAACCTCCCCGCCCAACACACACTACCTAACACACACACACACACACAAACACACATTCACCTTCTTTTATAGTTCATACGTTTCCTATGGAAGATATCCACATTTCTGAAAGTTCATAATCGACGAACTTCAATGTCAACGAAATTGATGATTTAACAATCACCGGGTATGTCGGTAGTACTTGAATTGAAAAACGTAATGGTTACTCACTTCATACATTCTGAGTTTGAATTTCGGTCTTGCACTTGAAAGTCCGTTTCGACACGTGGATTTTGTCTGGTACTTTATGAGCTTTCAACATTAATGATTAGAGACGCTGTCAAACTGGGTAGTGAAACATTGTTTGACAATCCTTACTATAACCATAATAAAGTATGAAACACTTTGTCAGAAGTTCTACTTATAACCTGCCTAATTGTTTGAACAGGTGAGAGATTTACATAATTTCAAATAGATTTATTTTCCTTCATTTACATCAAAGTCGGCTTATTTGTCAAGATATCATCTGCACTATAAATAAATGTTCGAGTATGGGAACAATACTCAAGCGATTAGCATGTGATTGGAGAACTAAAAGGAAGTTATAAACTTTAAAGAAGCGTTATAATTAGGGGAAAAAAGAGATTAATTTATGCATATAATGCAAACTAAATTGGTTATTTTTAAAAATTCATTACTGATAATGTGGTATGAAATCAAAGTTGTACATATGTATTGATTGTTGAAATATTGATTGCAGAAGAATCAACCTAACAAAAAAAATTCACGCACCATGGTTGTAAACTGTTTACAGTTTTGTGCATTTTATATAAAATCCAACAACTGCTTGAATGAGACACCGACATCTCAAACTCATCGGCCAATGTACTTTCGTATGAAGCCCGTGTCTGGAGGCGTCACCCTGATGATCAAACGCCACACAGTGATCTCCCTTGCAAACAAAAAAATCACTGCCGTCACAAATGTCACGTGATGATGGTAATTTAATAAAATGGCGTCTCCGTCTGCTGTCACAATAACAAAAAATATTTTTAAAATGATATATTTTTTACCACGAGGCGATATTTGATGTTTATTAAGGAAAACATCCTTAGGGAAATGACACTCGCCGTAATTTTTTTGTTGTTTTTGTTGTTGTTGTTTTTAAAAATAGGTTTAAAATTAGCTAAATTCTGTTAATTTTTATTGTGGTGGCAGTGGTTATCTACAACTGTAAGGGGAGGTAACTACTGCGTGGAGTTTGCCATGTGATATGACATGGCGCGTTGTATTGTACAAGCTGTATGCCACGGCTTTCCTGAACTTGCAGCTCACATGTGAGATATGTTGAGGAGCAGAGTTCATTTTTTACATGTTCAACAGACGTTGCATGAACTGCAACCAATACATGGGGCTGCCTTCTATCAATGTTTCATACAAAGATACACTGGTCGATGCGATGTAATGTGTCGGGTTTTCATTAAAAAAAGTGTTGGATATACAATGCACCAAATTGTGCATATTTTACAACCACGGTGTGACTTTTTTTATAGTGATTTTTCTACTACCAATATTTGGAAATTAAATGCATATGTACAACCTTAAATACTGTGTTATATTATAACTAATGAATTGTTTGAAAGACAATTCTGGAACCAATGGTGTTTGCTTGCTGTGCTTTATGAATTTTTCTTTGGTATTTTATGAAAGCTGAAAGTGTCCGAGAAAATATAAAAAAAAACATGCCCTCTTCTACAATCGTTACAGATTGAAAACTCACTATAAGCGTCCGTGTCAACAGCATGTTTTTAGTAAACAATACAATATCATTGTTCATGCAACGCTTGCCTTCTTGTCTAGGACAACAAATCAACTCCTACATACGATAGAGATTGCTGTTGTATTATTTTTAAATAATATATAAGTAAAAAAAGTATCTGGATTTTGAGGCGACAGTATTGTTTTCAATATAAACTATCTAGTTACACGTAGTGATACAGACAGTTATAGTACACACATAGGTAGCGGTGTCGGTGGAAGCGAATAGTCACGTGTTTGAAACAGCTGTTTGTAGAATACGCTGAGGCTGATTCAGAGAACCTGCCACATATGGGGCTTGATATCAATGATTGGGGAGTATCGGGTTTGTTTTAGGCGCGGCAGAGTGCAGTTGCGTGTCATTCAATAGCAAAGCAAGTTAACCGAGAAAAATCAAAATACGTTCTGAAAATGTCTCCAACATATTTTCATGCACGATAGACGGATTAGGGGTAGACAGATTTTTTTTTTGAACCTGGCATATAATAAAAAAGCGAAATTGCAGGTATACTGAATGTGACGAGCCAGGAACGTGCTGGTATTTGTGGAAGACCGCGGGCCAAAACGTAGTGCGCCTTGGTACCCCGGGCTCGGCCCTTTCCCCTCCACGACCCGTCACGGATATGCTTGGTTAGACCGTAAGAGAACTTGGCAGGACCTAATACAACTTGAATGAAGCGAAGACAAAAAAAAGAAACCCCACGTGCACTACGTTTCAGGCAAACAGGGCTGCCGTGATCGCTGTGAATATAGTTTGAACGTAGCGTAAAGCAGTTAAGTGTCAGGATGGTCTAGAGATGAAACTTACACAAATGGTAACTTAACATTTTATAAAACTATTGAGTGCCCTCAGCGTGAAATATAACATCTCTCTATATTTGTCTTTCTGAAAGAGTTCAAGATATAATAATAATATATATATATTTGAATTGCCCCATACACAAACAATCAAGTGCATTTCACAATAGCGAACAGTGAGGGGAGAACAGCTGAGTATCGCTTCAGATTAATTCCATGCAAAAAAGTAATCATGAGTTTTCTGATGCAGCAAAGAGGGGAATTCATGGTTTGATGAGAGTTTTTTTTTATTTGCTTCGATAATCTCAATACTTTGAAATCAAATACGCTTCTTTGGAAGCAGTTAAACACACATTAATTCGATACAAAAATTTGTAGATTTGTAGTTTGTAGATTTTTTAACTGGTATAGATAATTTTTTGAGTGCCTCCCATATCTGTGAAATATATCGTCCTAGAAAAAGGGACCGCCTTTCTGCTAAGAGACTAAATAAGTCAGGATAACTATCATTGACATGTATTGCTATAGCAGTCAACCTGTATTTAGTGGTAAATCTGTATTTAGCGTCACCTGTATTTAGTGGTAAATCTGTAATTAGTGGTAAATCTTTTATTTAGCGGTCACCTGTATTTAGTGGAAATTGTATTTAGCGGTCAATCTGTATTAGGGGTCAACCTGTATTTAGTGGAAAATCTGTATTTAGCGGCCAACCTGTATACAATAATAGAACATTCATGTATAGTATTGGACAACTGTTCCTGGATAGAAAAATTCATATATAGTATTGGACAACTGTTCTTGATAGAATATTCATGTATAGAAATGGACAACTGTTCTTGAATAGAATATTCTGTATATATTGGACAACTGTTCTTGGATAGAACATTCATGTATAGTATTGGACAGCTGTATTTTGGGATAGAACATTCAGTATAGTATTGACAACTGTTCTTGAACAGAATATTCATGTATAGTATTGGACAACTGTTCTTGAATAGAACATTCATGTATAGTTTTGGGGACAACTGTTCTTCAATAGAACATTCATGTATAGTATTGGACAACTGTTCTTCAATAGAATATTCATATATAGTATTGGACAACTGTTCCGGGATAGAATTTCATGTATAGTATTGGACAACTGTTTCTTGAATAGAATATTCATGTATAGTTTTGGACAACTGTTCTTGAATAGAATATCCATGTATAGTATTGGACAACTGTTCTTGGATAGAACATTGAATAAATATTCATGTATATAATTGACAACTGTTCTTGAATAGAATATTCATGTATAGTATTGGACAACTGTTCTTGATAGAACATTCTGTTAGTATTGGACAACTATCTTTCAATAAAAATATTCATGAAATAGTATTGGACAACTGTTCTTGGATAGAATATTCATGTTTATTTATTGGACAACGTTCTTGAATAGAATATTCATGTTTAGTATTGGACAACTGTTTTTGGGATAGAACATTCATGTATAGTATTGGACAACTTTTCCTGGATAAATATTCATATATAGTATTGGACAACTGTTCTTGGATAGAATATTCATGTATAGTATGGACAACTGTTCTTGAATAGAATATTCATGAAATAGTATTGGACAACTTTTTCTTGGATAGAACATTCATGAAAGTATTGGCAGCTGTTCTTGAATAGAATATTCATGTAAAAGTATTGGACAACTGTTCTTGGATAGAATATTCATGTATAGAATTGGACAACTGTTCTTGGGATAGAACATTCATGTATAGTATTGGACAGCTTTCTTGAATAGAAAAATTCATGTATAGTATTGGCCAACTGTTTCTTGGATAAAATATTCATGTATAGTATTGGACACCCTGTTCTTGAACAGAATATTCATGTATAGAATTGGACAGCTGTTCTTGAATAGAATATTCATGAATAGTTTTGGGACAACTGTTCTTGGGATGGAACATTCATGTTAGTTTTGGACAACTGTTCTTGAACAGAATATTCATGTATAAATTGGACAGCTGTTCTTGATAAAATATTCATGATAGTATGGACAACTGTTCTTGGAAAAGAACATTCATTTTATAGTATTTGACAACTGTTCTCGAACAGAATATTCATGTATAGTATTGGACAGCTTTTTCTTGAATAGAATATTCATGTATAGTATTGGACAGCTATTCTTGGATAGAACATTCATGTATAGTATTGGACAACTGTTCTTGAACAGAAAATTCATGTATAGAATGGACAACTTTTCTTGAATAAATATTCATGTAAGTATTGGACAACTGTTCTTGGGAAAAACATTCATGTATAGTTTTTTGACAACTGTTCTTGAACAAAATTTTAAAGTATAGTATTGGACAGCTTTCTTAATAGAATATTCATGTAAGTATTGGACAACTGTTCTTGGATAGAAAAATTCATGTATAGTATTGGACAACGGTTCTTGAACAGAATATTCATGAATAGTATTTGACAACTGTTCTTGAATAGAAATTCATGTATAGCATTGGACAACGTTCTTGAATAGAATATTCATGTATAGAATTGGACAGCTGTTCTTGAATAGAAATTCATGTATAGAATTGGACAACTGTTCTTGAACAAAATATTCAGGGTATAGTATTGGACAACTGTTCTTGAATAGAATATTCATGTATAGTATTGGACAACTGTTCTTGAAAAAGATATTCATGTAGAGAATTGAAAACTGTTCTTAAAATAGAATATTCATGTATAGTATTTGGACAACTGTTCTTGAATAGAATATTCATGTATAGTATTGGACAACTGTTCTTGAATAGAATATTCATGAATAGTATTGGACAACTGTTCTTGAACAGAATATTCATGTATAGTATTGGACAACTGTTCTTGAATAGAATATTTGTTTCATAGAATTGGACAGCTTTCTGAATAGAATATTCATGCATAGTATTGGACAACTGTTCTTGAATAGAACTTAAATGTATAGTTTGGACAACTGTCTTGAATAGAATTTTCATGTATAGTATCGGACAACTGTTCTTGAATAGAATATTCATGTATAGTATTTGACAACTGTTCTTGAATAGAACATTTGTTCGCAGAATTGGACAGCTGTTCTTGAATAGAATATTCATGTAGAGAAATTGGACAACTGTTCTGGAATTTAGAATATTCATGTATATATTGGAAACTGTTCTTGAATAGAACATTTGTTCGCAGAATTGGACAGCTGTTCTTGAATAGAATATTAATGTGGATATTGGACAACTGTTCTTAAAATAGAATATTTGTTCTCAAAATTGGACAACTGTTCTTGAATAGAAAAATTCATGTAGAGTATTAAATGAAAACAAAAATATCTCATCTTTTACTACTTATATATTTAAAAAATGGGAATAAATATTTAGACGTTGCATAATATGCTTCCCCCCTATATGGTAAACGTTGTGTTACAGTTCGGGGTGTTAAATAAAAAATGGGGAAGTGATTTTAAGTAAAATTCCCATAATGATCCATATTTTATTTTTCTTTTTACCTTTTTTGTGATGCGAACTTTATTTTACAGACGTGTGATAAAACCTTAGAAAATGGAAAAAAAATTTGCATATTGAACTTCATTCTATCTAATAAATGCACATATACCGCAGTTTGATACAGTGACTTTTGTCATCGAATGAAATAATTTGATTTTTCAGGCGGTTCATGGTTCTAAAAAAGTGAAAGAAAGAAAGAGAGATTTGTAATTGTGTTTGGCACTTAATCTTGTTTAATCAATAAACTGTCTGTCTGTCCTCCTGTATGTTTTGTCTGTCTTTCTTATTACAAGAAGGGCTGATAAATTGTAGTGATTATTTATTTGTTTGGGTCTGAAAAGGGCTCACACTTTATTAATTATTATAGGATAGAGCCTCTTTTTAGCTATCACAGTGACTTTACCTAAGCCAGATGCGGGGCTGCCACATTGCATAGTGTCAAGCCGTAAACAAGTAGGTATTGCTTAGTTACACAGACAAGTTTTTTCTGACCTCGGGCTAACTATCGTGATTTTAAATCCTGACAGAGAGCTGACAATAACAGATTTATCTATTAACTTATAGGCACATCCTCTTAATCAAAATAATAAATTTTGATGCTTTGGATGTGTTTCTTTTTAAAATTTAAAACTTTGCGATACTGTAGCTGGAACTAAGTCGCAAGAACTTGTTGTCCGACCAATATGCCTAAACAAGAAATAAAGTAAAAATAAAAAAAATGATGTTGCGTGTATAGTCTTTTTCATGATGTTTCCGGGAGATTTTATACACTTTTAAAATACATTTTTTAAATGTTAGTATTATATGCATCTTAGATGTATCAATATAGATTTTTTGGAGTTTCTGGGACAGGCAGATGCTTTGCGACACGATACAGGCAAACGTTCACCTTATTTAAATTTAAAAACATTCCGCTTACATCGTTACAACGCAATATCCACAAACAATTTACGTACTAAAACAAAAGGAGCCAAATCAAGGACATTAAAACTGCGCTTTGGGTCACCCCACACCCGGGACTGACTTGAGTAATACACCCACGCAGTTAATCAAAATGATTATCAGCCCTCCATCAAATTGAACAAATCACAAATCCACTTTCATCGACCTAGTCCTCCTGTTTTGACCTGATTGGACAGGGTTCCCATTCCCATCGCGATAATTCTTTTGACCAACAGCACACCAGACAAAACCGTCATGTAAATCAAATACTGTATATTCCCAAATGGTCACAACATCAAATATGTACAAACGGGCTTCAATTTATTATAATAAGATATATTCCAAGTTGCTGCATTTTTTTCTAAATTAAATTTTGTGACAAGAGTTTTATTTTTAACACACACACACACACAATTAAAAATAGCAAATACGTTATACCTGGTAAAACAATTAAATCTACTTGTAACATTGTGCCATAAGCTATGTCAAAAATGGTTATTCATTCATTTTATTTGAGAAAACAAAAAAATCTTGACATACTCTTATTTAACCGACTTCTTTTAATTATGTTTCAGTTAAAAAACAATCAACGTAAACATTAGACAGCATCTGCAAAAATCAAGGTGTTTGGCTCTCTTGTGGGTGTACATGTGGGTGACCCAAAACCTAAACATGACAAAAAGCAATAATAAAACGGCTCCCACACAGACTCACAAAAGGTCAGAGCGAAACAGGGAGACGTACATAAATAATGATTTCAATTTAAGATATGCACGTACATACATATTTACCATTGTTTTTAATTCTAAGACACACACACACACAACATACACACATACATACATACATACATACATACATACATACATACACTTGTACATACTTATCATATACATATATATTGTTTTAAATTTTAAAATTTTGTAAGATGTACTTTGTATAAATGTCTTGCTCCAAGCAACCCAAAATGAAATTTCGTATACAAAACAATTTAAATTTTTAAATGACGTTACTAAGTTGTTTTTTTTTTTCAGTGATAAAGAAATGGAATTGATCATTTTTAAAGTATCGTTCCATTACGAAAATGCAATCATTGATGTTTTAGACAAATTAGCCCCTTTTCAGCAAAATTCTAAGCTTAAAATTTTTATGACATATTGCATAAAATATATTACAAAAACATATCAAATAAGAACTGGTCCTAAATTAAAATGGCATGTCACCGATTACGGAAGGTTGTTTACTGTCGATTTACAAGGATAATTATTCCTTTTTTGGTTTTATCGAAAATTTTCAAAACAAGTGCTCAAAACTATGTCACGGTAGTTTGGTCACATATTTTAAAGACTGTATATCGAATGGCGTTAAAAAAGTAATGTAAGACTATGTTTAAGATAGTGTGGTTAAAATTTTAGAAAAAAAATTCCGGGTTTGATGTTGATGTTTTACTACATGTGTTTATAAACATTGTTTAATAGTTTAACATTAGTAAGCTTAATGATATAAGGCTTTTCAGCGTTTTTTTTTTTTTTTTTTTTTTTTTTAAACTAATAATAGGGGACATAGCTGCGTAAAAAGCAAGAATAAATAGATCTGGGAGAAGATGCTTTATACAAAATTTTTAAGGCAAACTCTGCAACTGCTGATTAATGATATTTTTAAGCATATGCATTGCATGACTCACATCTTAGTAACAACTGCTACTATAACTGTTATTATTATACCTCACTTGAATTTTTTTCAAATAACTTTTGTGACGTCAGATGTTCCCTTTACCCCTCCGTACAAACCTGTACATTCCGCGGTTATTTCCCCTTGCCTAGACGGTATCAAAATTATAACTAAAATATTTTATGAAGTGATTTTGTTGCATTAAGAAAATTCGTTAAAACAATGTATTCTGTTCGGTATAATATAATTAATACCACATCGTTCAGAGGGCGACGAACAGCATCTGTTTCGTGAGGGTCACATGTGATAGTTAATAATAACATTATCGATCTTAATTGAATGCTGTGAAGGTCACATGGTAAAATCAAGTCTGATGAAACGTATTATTTAGCTGTGCTCCCAGTTGAGCATTCTTTTGGCTACTATGCCCCGCTTGATTTTATTAGTATAATATTTAAAAAAGCATATAAATAGTATCGCGATAATGTTACTCATCGTAAGTAGACCTAAACAATTGCAAAATACTTTTTAGCCTCAAAGGACATCAAGGTCATCTGCAAATTATTATTTCATTCTTCTTGAAATCTACAACATTTCCTCTAACGTTAAGTTTATTTTTACTGAGTCAAGAAACCATGCTTATCTAATAGATATTCCCATAAACGGCAACAAATATTTGTCTGAACGATTGATAGCTCCCAAAAATGGGATCGTTTCTACAGGAGTAAAAAAGAATCTCTTTTTACATGCTGATATTTTAAAAATCGCTTTCATATCCTAAAAAGAATTTAATACGATGCGCTCAATACTTTTTTGTTCAGTTATAAAGCTTGTAGAAGGTTTTGTTACAAAAACATTTGAAAAAAAAAAACAAAAAAGCCAAATGCGTGTCATTGAAACTATTATAAGATTGGCCTATAGACGTTCAAGGACCAATGCAAATACCTCTGGAAACAAATACACAAAAAACAACATGATGCCCTTTATGAATTGAGATTCGTTTAAGGTTTAGGTCTTTGAACCTAATAGCCATCCTTCCATCAAAGCCATGCATATAACTTGTTTTTTTTACCCCCCCCACCCCCGCCCCCGATTATTTGCTGCATGAGTTACTCCCCTAAAAAAAAGGTGACTTTCACAATTGTTCTACAGTAAAGTTTTCAACTGTGAGTTTTTTTTCATAAATCAGATTTTGTTTTTTTTTATTCACAGAAAATGTATATTTCCCATAGGCTTCAAAAAATAACGAAATACAGATTATCTCCCCCAAAATTAAAAGAAGTTGGGAAAAAAATTTTGGTGAAATATTTTCATTTTTAATGTCTTTTAAGTGTCAAAGTTTCATTGAAATTTTTCCATCCAGTTGCAAGAAAATGGAATATGGCTACCTTAAGGTCTTCTAAACCTTTGAATGAGCTATTTGTTCAATAACAGTTAAGATGATACTTTTAGACTCTTCCTTCTCGTTTCAAATTTAGAGCCATTTTTGTCGTTTTCATTAGTAATGACCGAAGACGTTGTTATGCGTACTATCGGAAAGAATCAAAATGATAGTTACCGATAAAATTTTTTTCGCATTCAATGATATAATCTTGAAGAAATATAATGATACTTGATCAAAAGTTCTACTTACGGGTTTTAACCTTGTAAAATTCGTTTGAACAAGTGAGAGATTCACGTAGTGCTTCATTTGTATAAATCATTTTGGAGGAGTATATCTATTACCCGCGCGAAAAATAAATTTTAACGAGTATAAGACAAATCCTTAAGGAGATCAAATGAATTCTATTTACAGGACTTTGATGCATTACTCAAAAAACGTTTACATTTCAATGTTGGTCATTTATTCACAGTAGCAAAAATGAAAAAAGGAGCAAAAGAGTCTTGGAAGTGGGTCCAAAATTTAGGTGTCAATTTTTCCAAATAAAATGAAATGTACAGATAGGAATGTCATGAAAAGTTATCATAGTATTTCCCTTTTTAAACATACTACATATACATGTATATAAGCCTTTTCACATTGTATGTAATAGTTATCGTTAAAAATTTGATTTTTCTTTTGGAATTTATCGCAAGCAACGCGAAGCGGAGCACTGCGATAAATCCATAGAACTTAAAATAACGGTAACATTTTTACAGATTGTCATGTACGCCATACAGCTTTGCTTGACCGCGCTTCATGGAAACCGACCCCCGTTTGTTTGACAGTAGTGATGTTTCAAAGTCAATATCACTTGGTACTTTAAAAGGGATACTTTAAAAAAAATGACGTAACCTATGGAGGCTATGCGTTGCCAAAAATCCAGCCTTGTAATAAATGACAATTTATACTTCGGTTCAACTAAACAGATTTGTAAAGTATAAACTTTTTATACGAGAGTACATATTGTCTCGTATTGTGCGTTTTGATATCTCGATTAACTAGTAACGTTTTTACTTCTAGAATGTAATTTGGAAAACATGCAGCAAATAAATGAAAAATAAAATTTATAATTTTTCAAATTTAAAAATTTTACGAATGTACAATACATACACGACACGTTTTACCCCGTACATCACGACTTTCGAGAAGGGAGCCGCATCAGAAAAACACTCTCAGTTTACAACTGCATACTTGACTTTTACATTTGGTGTCACACCACTATCAAAGAAACTTCCGGTCGTAGGGTGATGAAGAAGTACCTAATGAAAAATGAAAGGGGGGACATCAAAATCATATTTTCCCCAGAAAACACTGAATAACTGCAACACTTTTAGCCTGTGTGGTGAGATACATGAAATTTTTGACCAACAACTTGCATTTAATAGTTGATTAAGGGATTACTTTCCTACAGGATGTTGGGAGAGCTGCAGAGGTAATGCGGCTCAGAGGTCATGTTTGTTTTGGAAATTTTGACGGAAGCCGGGAAAGTGAAATTTGTGAAACCCCCAAATTCCTTAATGATATATTATTTGTGCCTAAATCTGTTGATTTATGAATGGTCTACATGAAACTAGACCAGAAATTTTCCCAACGAACATTTGGAAAGTAGGAACAGGCCTCGAAAGCGGCCAAGTTACTAAAAGATTATATGGGGACAAAAATAGTTGTGTGACACCATTTCTACCATTAACATTTGTAGAAGATTTTGCAACTACCATATATGGCAGTATCACGGAAATAGGCGAAGATTAAAGGGGGAGCCAAATTTCACGAGCGGTAAATAAAGAGAGGTAACTCTTACACCATTATAAATCGGTAAGTACAGAAAGATTTCGTATTTACCTGAGTCTGAAAATGATACTTTGTAGATACAATAATTTTATATACATCAATTGTTAATCATTATAATTCCCTTTGGACTCTTTTAATAATACATGGTAAAATGAAAACGAAAAAAAATATGGTTGAATAAATTTATGTAGATCAAATGAAAGGGAAGTTGCTAGCTTCATATTTTACTAACGTTATAAGTGAATGTTAAAGCTTACATTAGAAACTGCATAGATTTTTTTTCTCTTTTTTTTTAAATCCGTCAAAACCCTAGTATTAAGGTTATATTTGTGATATAGTAATTAAATGTTACTTAATATTACTAAAAAAAGCAGCAGCCAGAATTTGGCCTGTAAAACTTATTGTATAGATCAAATCTGAAGCAAATCTTCTATCTGTTTTGACTTGAAAATTGGACAATAGTAAAGCAGCAACTTAACTGAACCTTAAATATCAATTTGACTTATTCCTTCTAAAAATTTATTTGTTTTGCAAAAAAAATCTTGATTTTATAGTCAAGCAGTAATTTTTACTGTCGGGAAAAAAAACATTAAGAGTTGGATTAATGACACAGACAGTTGATAGCATGTAACTTTGTGTATTTTCTTAAGAAAATTAATCAATCTGCGGGTATGTAAGAACAGACACAGAGATTCAAAATAATATTGGAAGTCAGACACTTTTTTTTTTTGCATTTTAAACATAACATACTAGGTGACAACAAAGGACCAATCTTTTTAAAGCAGGAGATATCTTATATCTTTATAAAAACATCTCCTGATTAAAAACATAATGAAATACTTCAACTTAAACATTATAACTGGCAATAGTCAAATTGACTATTTAAGGCACCTTATTTGGATTTTTTTTTCTTGAATTGTTTTTAAAAAAATGAGTCCGGTACACCTCAGCTCTTTTTGTGAAATTATGCATTGTTTTTATGAAAATTGTGAATAAAAAAATCGACTTTTTTTATGAAAGTGGCATTGAGCGCGAATTCACAACACCAGTAAGGGCAGTGGCTAGATATTAAATTTTGAAAAAAAGCTAAATTTTGTGAAGTGGGTTCTCATATCACGTGGCTTTGGTGGCTCGACAAAAAAAAACATCAAAGTTAAAATCCTAGCCAGGGATATAAAAATCTAAATATAAATTTACGCCATGCTGCGCTTATATTGCTGGCTTTAAAAATGTAGGTGGGGTACGTTTCAAAACTAATCTTTTTTATATCTTCTGATGTTGATTCAATACCTGCATACAAGGGCGCTCATGCAACTGAAACAAATGATGCTTAGTAAAAAATTTGGGATACTGTTTAATTCTCATAATGCATTTACCTTGAATGTGTAGACCTACACGCTGCAACACTTCCCTTATTCGTACTGGGAGATAACTGCGTGGAGATTTGCCAGTCGTTTCGGAAAATACCGAAAGTGAGGGGACAATTACGTTTATTACGATGATGTAGTGGGCGGGGAAATGGGCGGAGCTTATTTATCAACATTGCAAACGTGTAAACCGGGATTAAGCGAGCCGAATCATGATGGTCGAACAATGTAAAGTTGCGAGCTTTAAAGCAAGAAGGCGTTTTGTAGTTTATTCAAAATGCATTTTGTTGAAATACGTATTTACAATGTTGCATCGGCAAATTCAGTCCAAGAATGTATCTCTGGAGTTTAAATACTAAGAAATTCAAATGAATTGTGTATTTTGTCGGAAAATAAACTGTTCAACTCAGATCAACAAGGCTGGATTTTTGGCAACGAATAGGCCCCATAGTAACCATCCATCACAGTAACAAGCTCCGTCATTAGGCTGTCAGATCACGTAGTCCATCATTCACACCCTTTTTCTTTCACATCAAGCCATCAGGGATGTTTATGTAACACTTTTTCTCAAATTCTGAAAGGACAACTGAGTAGGCCCTAACTGTAAATAATACGATTTCCCCAGTTGAAATTCTTATTCAGGAGTCATTTTAATGTCTGTGTTTTATATTTTGAAAAATACGCAGTTTCCATTTATTGTTATTAAGTATGCCCTCGAACCAATGATTTTCACTGAGTTCAATATTTATGTTTTAATATATAATGCTAATTTGTATGATAAAAAAAATGTTTTGATATACATTGGTTGAAGATAATATTCGTAAAATCGACAAAAAATGCTCTATATGAAATTCCCGCTACAAATGTTAACCTCAACACAAGGGCCTGTGTTACCAGCATGTTTATTGTATACAAAACAATTATATTGTTCATGCAACCCTTGTCTTGTTGTCTGTTTAGAAGTGACTCATAAACTCCCGGATGTGATTATTATTGCAGTGTTATTTTTTTTAAATAACATATAATAAAGATATATCCTTCCTGACATTTTAGACGACATTACGGGTTTCATCATAAACAGTCTAGTAATACGTGTGACACAGAACTTATAGAAACGCACATGTGTTTAAAGTGTAGGCAACAGTCACGTGTTTAAAACAGCTGTTTGTAGAATATGCTTTTTGATTGACTATCGGGTTTGTTGTAGGCATAACTGAGGGCATTTGTGGTCATTTAATAGTAAAGAAATTAACTGAGATGGGCAAAATACGTTCTGAAGAGTCACCAACCTGCTTTAATGTACTACAATGCACTAGGAGAAAAATTGTAGAATCTGATCCTTGCGTATAATATTAAATGAAATTATACTTCAAAGTTAGGATGGTTCAGTGATGAAACTTGCATGCACGGTGTTTGATTCATCAGCATGAAATTTTACGCCTCTACAATTTTTGTCTTTTTCCCTTTAGAGTTCTAGACAAAAAACCCAAAACATGTAATTCTATGTATTACAACCCGTAAACAAAAAGTCAAATGCAAACATCTAGTAAAAATAATTGAATTCGCTTCAAACTAAAAGTACTGTAGAATCATTAATTTTCGTGGGAACTAATTTTCGTTGATTTCGGGATAACTTTATCCACGAATGTTTATTCCACGAAAAACTGTTTATTCCATAACGCCATGTTCTCTAAACATTGTTCCACAATATAATTATTTACCAACTTAATTGATTTAAATCACAGATTCAATGAAATTTAATGTCAACGAAAATAAATGATTTTACAGTATTATACTTTTATCGTAGTATTTACCTAAAGAAGATTTTTTTGGTGGAAATAATGGACTAATTGTTAGATGGGGTTTATTAATTGCTTTGATAATCTCTATATATCATTTTTAAAAAAGAAAAATCTTTGGAAGCGGCTTATCACAAATTCGAAACAAGAGATGTAATACGCCCTAAATCGCTTATATACTCAGCAAAAAAACAATACTGTCACTAAGAATTTGACTAGTGACATCCGACAGGACCTTTTTATAAGACTTTTCAACCTTACTTTGATTATTTTATAATGTTATCAATTTTCTCCTCGAACTAATGATATTTGTTGTATTCATTATGCAATGTTTTAATACAATAAGGTTGTATTTGTAATTTATAATAATGTTTTGATATACATTGGTTGAAGATAATATTCGTAAAATCAGACAAAAAAAATTTCCTATAAATTTAAAAATAATGAATGAAAATACTAGTGACACAGACACTTAATAGTACGCACATTTGGGTTTTGGTTTAAAGGGAGGGGAACAGTCACGTGTTTAAAACAGCCTGTTTGAAGAATATATGTTTGATTGAGGAATATCGGATTTTGTTGTAGGCATAACCGATGCAGTTGCGTGCCATTTAACAGTAAAGAAAGAAAATTAAAATGAAAGGTGTAAATAATTCTGAAGGGTCACCAACCTGCTTTGAATTCATCAGCATGAAAATAAACGCCTCTACATTTCTTTTCTTCTTTCTTTTAGAGTTAAAGACAAAACCAACACAGTGTATACTACGTATTACACATATATCGTATTGTTACCTAAATAGATTTTCTGATGGAAGAACGTACTAATTGTTAGATCGAGTTTATTATTCTGCTTTTTGGAAAACTCTATATTTAGCCTTACGTTTAGTTTCTAGAAAAGAAAGGTTGCATGCATCTTTCGAAGCAGTAATTTTAAATTTGATAACAAGAGGGTAAAAAAATACCCAAGAATCGCTCATAAAACCATCAGCATAAAACAATATTGTCACAGAGAATTGACCAGTTGACATCCGACAAGAACCATTATAAAAGGTTTGTCAATCTTATTTGATTATTATCACGTATGAAATCTCGTGATTTAAAATTAAATTGATTTTAGGGGAATCACAAGTATACAATTTATCTAAAGAAATTTGAGATAGTTTTTATGCAAAAAAAAAAAAATCTTTACTCTATGCTTTAGAGAAAACTTGAAATGATATATAAAGATTTTATTTAAAAAATAGCTAAACACATAGGGAGATCATACTTTTAGAAAACAATTTTGTTTAAAAAAATTTTTGGAACATACCATTTTGAAATCATTTTGTAAATGAAATGAAATTATGAATTTTTTTTTTCAGATATGAAGACTTCATATATAAAAAATAAGAAAACCCGCTGATCCCCTCTGAGACCCCCTGTTAAATAATGAATAGGGAATCAAGTAACGGTGATGAAGGTAACTATTGTGCAAATAACAATCGTAGCTTCACAAAGCTATTGGGTTCGTATTTCTCCCGAAATCGCAGCTTGAATATTGCGTTATAAAACATTTGAGCCATTACAGCAAAAAACAAATATTGTACTTGCTCGCTTTTCAGATCTTATATATCTAAAATTCCCAACTCTCTTTTCTCTCTCTCTACTCTCTCTCCTTTTCTCTCCTCTCTATATATATATATATATATATATATATTATATATCTGAGGCTCGTTTAATAACATTTTTCATGAACTTGTTTAGTAAAATTTGATATGAAAAGACAATTCATGTCCCATTTTTTTTATCATATGACCTTTAGTGACAGTAAATAACATTATAAGAACAAACAAACAAAAACAAGAATGAACGGACTGTGAAAGTATTACTTTTGTAATCTAAAACCAAAAAATAATTTCAAATAAAAACTGAAAATAACGATTTAACCCGTGTATTTCTCATACATTTTCAACATTATATGAAAATGAATCAAACGCTAAAATCCAGCTGTTTTGAGATCAACACAAATATTCAATCATGTAGAATACACGCGCGTGACGCGGAGTAATGTAATTTTGGCCTAAAAGTTACATGTAACGTGTTAACTATAAGAAAAAAATGTGATGGATATTCGAAACAGGTTAACAATTGTTTTGAGCACAATGTCTATTATAAATAGTACTATAAATATAAATTTAGTATATTTAATAGTTTATATATGTAGTAAATTTCCTAGCATTTTTACCCTTTTCTACGCCTAAAATAAACTTGCTGGTTTGATTTTCTTTCACTGTTTAAAAAAGCATTTAGGCAATACTAAATCCCTTACCGGCAAAAAGAAAACTAAGAACCCGCCCCTTTTTCACGTTTCAAACAATCAATTATTTGATCAGTGCTCTTGAGAAAGTCAAAACGACAATAAATATCAGCTCCTCCCACCCCTAAGAGCTGGTGCATTTTGTACATGAATGAAAAATATAAACCATTTCGTTTCGGGTAAGTATCTTGGTGTGTTTTAAACGAAATTTTCAATTTAAATCCCAAAGGGCCCCTAATTTTGTAAAACAAGAGGCCCATTGATGGCCCTAAATCGCCCACCTGAGATAAATAGGTTGACCCAAAGGCCCCTCTGTACCAATTTATTTTAAAATCTGGCCAGTAGTTTTGAAGAAAAGATTTTTAAAGTTTTCATATTTTTTTTTTTTTGTTGGCATGGCAACCAGAGTTCTATATGGATCAAGTTTATTTTAGCAACTTTGTGAAGGGTTTACCCCAAAGGGTCATTCCTGCCCAAGTTTAAACAAATTCTGTCCAGTGGTTCAGAGAGATGTTGTTTAATTTTTTTCCTATATACATATAAGGCAAATAAGCCCCGCCCTGGTGGCCATGTTTTTTTAACGGATCGGAGTAAAATTTTTGCGACTTTTCAAGAAGTTGACCCAAGGAACATCTGTACCAATTTATTTTAAAACTGGCCATAGTTTTTTAAGAAGATGATTTTTAAAGTTTTCTTCTTCTTTTTTTTGTTGCCATGTCAACCAGAGTTCTACATGGATCAACTTTATTTTAGCAACTTTTGTGAAGGTTGACCAAAAGATCATCCCTGCCAAGTTTAATCAAATTCTGCCAGTGGTTCAGAGGAGATGTTTTTTTTAAAACGTTTCCCCTATCACATAAAAAGGCAAATAAGCCCCGCCCCTGGCGGCCATGATTTTTAACGGATCGGAATAATTTTAGCAACTTTGGGAGAGGTTGACCCAAGGAACATCTGTACCCAAAATTTAAATTTTAAATCTGGCCGGTAGTTTTGAAGGAGATGATTTTTAAAATTTTCAAATTATTTTTCTTTTTGTAGCCATGGCAACCAGAGTTCTTTATGGATCAAAATTTATTTAGCAACCTTTGTAGAGCCTCACCCAAGGAACATTCCTGCCAAGTTTCATTAAATATTAGTCCAGCGGGTTTTAGAGGAGATGTCGTTTAAAGCAAATTGTTGACGACGCACGACACCACGCACGAAAGACGACGAAGGGTGATCACAAAAGCTCACCTTGAGCACGTTTTGCTCAGTGAGCTAAAAAAAATCGGTAGACCGGGAAAGAAACTTGAATTTGGTCTGAAACTTATGGTGGTAGACTCACATACCATATATTAGATCAATATCTGCAAGCCTTTAGAAAAAAAAAACGGAAACGTGTGTGACGGACTGACGAACGGACCTACTAATTGAAAACATAAAACATGTAGTCCCTTTCGGCGAAGCCGGGGGGGGACTAATAATTCTTTTGTCTTTCAACTTCCATGGATATTTCTTTTTTGCGTTAGCCTTTTTTATAACAATATTAGATAACATTTACACGTCGTGAACAACTACATTTCGAATGAAATCTTATTTATTACGATTGTTTATAAGAGACGCGATTTAAGTATTAGCATAAATGCTTGCATCACTTAGAAAGGAATGATATAAATCATCTTGAAATAGAGATGTCAACGACCTCTCTAAATATGGAAAAAAAAAATTCTGAGAGTTTTCCCTTTTGTCTTTGTATTACGGGCTAAATGTGTCGTTTGTGCACTTTCAGCAACCTTTTTTATTAAATTTTTTTTTTTTTATTTTTTTATTTGAGAGAGGGGAGAGAGATGCCAGGTACTCGGTATCCTACATTGGTCTTTTCTCTATCCATTTACAGGGTTTTACATACGATAAACATACAACTATTTGAAATTTACAATAACTAAGTTTCATTTGTAGACAAAATCAACAAAAGCAAAGAGAAAATCTAATTAAGTGAATGCATCTGTAACCAACAGTATATTTGGATTCATTTTAGGACAACTTTAAACAATTTTTTTATCTTAAATGAAAACGCAAGGCCGAGGCATTATATCGAATATCGTTAGGATGATTAAATCAATATTTGAATCTACAATGTTAGGAAATCCAAAGCTTGAAATAAATTGGAAAAGAAAAATAGGAAATTGATTATAATTTATGGGGGAGTATGGGCTAAACATCGAACTCTCTAAATCATCTGTCGAAGCCAAGCAAATTTAAGTTTATATTTTTGCATAAAATCGTGTGTACTGAACACAAATTACAGATGGGGAATCTTTCTAACGGACTACTAGACTAAGTATCATATTTGCAAGATAAAGAGATCGTTCATTTTATAACTGCCTGTTTGTGAAACTTATAATTTCATTATTTGTTTGGGAAAAACAAATTTTAAACCCATATTCGAATTTGCAACGGATTTCCAAAAGATCACTCTGAAAATATTATATTTGAATATCTTTATTTTTTTTAAACTGTTACATGTAGTAATATGTCATCCATATATCAAAATTAGCGATTTTTAAGCATAGAAACTCGGAAAAGAGGTATGATATTTATGATATCGTCATTAAAGGAATACGCTCGGCTGAAATGAAAATTTAACCATCAATAAACCTTTTAGTGTAGATCACTTTGACATGACTTTCATTTTATACACGCTATATTTGTGAAGATATAGCTGTTTAAAGTTTTGATTTCGATCGGCTATGGCCGCCGCCATCTTTGTTCATGTTTACCTTTCTGTGACGTCACAAATACCCATTGAACCTATCCCGATCGAGAGTGCGATTAATAGGGGTTGTGATAAAAAGCATTAAGGAAATACAACTAGGTTTCAAATTTAAAGATATTGATGTAAATAAACCAAAATTTAAAATTTTTCATTTCATTGAATCAATCGTAATGAGAAAGAAATTGTAAGTTTTAAAAACGTCATTTAAACCAATTTGCTCCGCGATATTTTTATTTTTCTATAATACATTTTTTGTCATTTTTACCGGAAATGCTTGCAACTGCGGTTATTGAAAGTTGTGTGGTGTTAAACTGATTGGATAAGAAATCACTGGGAAGCCTTTGTAACAGAAATAAACGTCATATAAAATCGCACCCAGGGCCATAAACACGGCCATAAAACGAAGCGTGCGACCGAGTCACCATGTCAACAGAAAAATTTGATGTGCACGTTTTACTGAAACGGACATGTAGAGTATAATCATCACCACAAACATACTAAATGCATTATATAAATATGAAAGAAAAGTGTTTAAAACCACGTTTTATATTATAATAATCTATATTATGCTATTTTACGGTAAAGTCTGTTTAAATAAATATATATACGTAAAAGTATCGTATCCAATGAGCCATGTTATTGTGATATACAGAAAGTAGTTAGCATAATTTCATATTTTGCTAAATTGCGAGCAAATTTGGTGTGTTAATCATAATTACAACACGGTGTCCCTTTGATTCGTCTCTATAGTATTTCACAGTTACCGTCATTGCAATTAGATTTCTACTTACATATACCGCCCCTTTATATATTTATGTTTAATTAAAAAACTGTTAAAAATTGTAAAGATTTGCGCAATTAAAATAAACGATTTTGTGAGAATGTGCATAAATGATTGCGTGACAAGGGTATTTGACTTTAGTTATGGTTCGATCACTATAGCAGGAAGTTTAATGAAGTTTTTGAGATATTTCTTAAATGGAGTGTATAGTTCCTTACGACTTTGAGCCCGAATATACTGAGGAAGAGCTGCAACTGCTTCAAGACAATGAAAGTACGGGAGGAGAATATTTATGTGCTGAGGACTTTTGTCTGTGTGATAACTGTGGGTTTTTGATGCCATCCAATATGGAAAATGTATGTTGCAAATCGAGTGACTTGGTTTTTTGAAATTTAGACGAACTTACGTGCATTACGAACCATACGGGCGTTTCACACCTTTGTTCTGAAAGATTCTGTTTAGAAGTTGCATTCATTACCATTCTGGCATACAAAGGTCATAGGACAGGGCTCCAGACTCTCCACTCACGAGTAAGAAAACAATAAAATGTCATAGTTAAATCTTTTAAAAAATAATTTTTCATCATATTCAAATAATAAACATTTTTCAAACAATTTCTCCACAACACACGTAATTCCCTCTATATTTCAATGTATGGGACCAACCGGAAATGTGTCTGTGACGTCACGATTGTTGAAAAAAAGTCTCGCGAGACCACGAGACGTAAACAATTGTCTGCGCCCATGTCTCGGAGCAAATTGGTGTAAATAGACGTCTATTACGATTTATTCAATGAAATGAGTAATTAAATTGGTTTATTTTCATCAATACCTTTTAACATTTAATTTAATCTGTACAATCTACACTTATCTTCACATTCAGTATTAGGAAAATAATGAACAAAGATCAAAGAATTAAGATATTTTCGTTGCATTAAGTGAGCTTATGATAAATTTTGTAGAAAAACCTCTGATATTATAGAAAATGTAACGGTGAAGAATATTTGATTTGTTCACCTAATATTATGATAATCAGTTTTGCATGAATTCATGCGAGACTTGCAAGGTACACAGGATGGATTATTATGGTAAAAAACGAGGATCGGTTTGAACCTCAAAAATATCTTTAAAACAAGTACGCGTATTAGAGAAGTAACTCTAACTCTTCTATAAGAGTAGACCTAAACAAATGCCCAAATTTTTTTTTGTAACTATAAAGACCATCTAAAAACACAGCATCGAGAAAAAAAACTTCATTACTGTTTAAATCTACGACGTGCTTTTAAGCATTACATCATTCATTGAAACATTCCTATATACAGCAAAAGATATATTTGCTTAGTCGAATAGCAGCGAACATAAAAAAGAATCTCATTTTACATGTTTTAAAACTGATATTCAGATCGATTTATACGTCCTTAAAGACCAAAAGACACTATGTAATACGATGGATGCATTTCCCGTTGAACTGTTAGCATTCTTGTAATATGTTTGGTACAAGAAAAAGTGTGTTAAAAACGCAACGCTGTTCAGTGAAAATTCTTTCAAAATTTTAAATGAGCAAAACGTAAGAAGACTACTATATCCAAGTTCAAGGGAAAAGCTAATGACTCATGATAAGAAAGAAAGGTTAAGCACAAAACAGTATGATGTTCACACCTATGGGATTCGTTTCAATACCATCTAAATCTTAGCTACATTTTTCTATGGTTTGTTAAGACGATACATTTCTACTCTAACTTTTAAGACGGCCATTCTTTGTCCACTTTCGCGCATGTCGAACTGGAGTAAGTATCCACACTCTACTAAAGTTTAAATCCCTGTAATGATTTTCCCCTATGTCTTGGACCACTTAACTTCTACCAAATTAACCAAGGTACCCTAATAAAACATTAAGAAACCTTAGTTATCTCCGTGAAAAAGGCCATGAAGTCCGAAATATAGCAGAACCATTACAGAAACTTTACCATAAATCTTCTGCAAGTAAAAACCACATGAAATTATATTACAGACGATGCAATTAAATGTATTTAATTTCATATTGTGATTGCCTTTTTAATACTTCCATTTTTTCTTGAGTTTGTTTACATTCCTGGAAAATAATTTTCAAAATTTTTACCCAAGGATTTTCAAACAGTGTAAAAATGGAAAAAAAAATGAAAGAATTATAATATAAGGAAAGGTAATAATTAATGTGACACATAAATTGTTTTTGCTGATACTTTTCTGCACCTGAGCTAGTGCTGTGAGAAATGGAATAGATATCCTTAGCGTCTGTAGGCTAAGTTTAAATTTAGGAGCGTGGTAATAAGTTATAATGTAAAATTAAAATGTGCCGATTTAAAAGTTCGTTCGCATCTGCGGAGACATTTAAAAAAACCAATAAAACATTGCCCCTTTGGTGAAAATTTCATCATCTTGCATGCATTTATTCAAGTATATATCATTTCGATGAGAATATTAATGTAAACATTATTTCTATTGCTAATATAGGTTACCTAATTTAGATATTTTTGTCCTTCTATTCTAAAAGGCTTTACAGAGGTATTAATTAAAAAGTCGTATGTTTTTTTGTTTGTTTTGGGGTTTAACGTCCCAACTAAATATTTCAGACTGATATGCGTTGATTTCATTGAGGTTTTTATCCCCTAACCTCCCCCCACACACACACCTAACACACACACACACTACACACACTTCCATTTTATAGTCATACGTTTCCTATGGAAGATATCCCACATTTCCTGAAAGTTTCATAACGACGAACTTCAATGTCAACGAAATTGATGAATTTAACAATCACCGGTATGTCGGTAGTACTTGAATTGATAACGTAATGGTTACTCACTTTATACATTCTGAGTTTGAATTTCGGTCTTGCACTTGAAAGTCCGTTTCGACAACTGATTTGTCTGGTACTTTATGAGCTTTTCAACATTAATGATTAGAGACGCTGTCAAACTGGGGAGTAAACATTGTTTGACAATCCTTACTATAACCATAATAAAGTAAAGAAACACTTTTTTCAGAAGTTCTACTTATAACCTGCCTAATTGTTTTGAACAGGTGAGAGATTTACAAAAATTTCAAATGATTTATTTTCCTTTATTTACATCAAAATCGGGTTATTTTCAAGATATCATTTTCACTATAAATAAGATGTTCGAGTATGGGAACAATACTCCAAGCAATTAGCATGTGATTGAGAACTAAAAGGAAGTTAAAAAACTTAAAGACGTTTTTAATAGTGGAAAAGAGATTAATTTATGCATATAATGCAAACTAAAAATTGGGGTTTTTTTTAAAAAATTCATTACTGATAATGTGGTATGAAATCAAAGTTGTACATATGTATTGATTGTTGAAATATTGATTGCAGAAGATCAACCTAACAAAAAAAATTCACGCACCATGGTTTTAAACGTTTACAGTTTTGTGCATTTTATATAAAACCAACAACTGCTTGAATGAGACACCGACATCTCAAACTCATCGGCCCAATGTACTTTCGTATGAAGCCCGTGTCCCGGAGGCGTCACCCTGGGTGATCAAACGCCACACAGTGATCTCCCTTGCCCAAAAAAAAAAATCACTGCGTCACAAAAAGTCACGTGATGATGGTAATTTTAAAAAAATGGCTCCTCCGTCTGCTGCACAATAACAAAAATATTTTTAAATGAAAAATTTTTTACCACGAGGCGATATTTATGTTTATTAAGGAAAACATCCTTAGGAAATGACACTCGCCGTAATTTCTTTTTTTTTTTTTGTTGTTGTTGTTTTAAAATAGGTTAAAATTAGCTAAATTCTGTTAATTTTTACTTGTGGTGGCAGTAGGTTATCTTACAACTGTAAGGGGAGGGAACTACTGCGTGGAGTTTGCCATGTGATATGACATGGCGCGTTTTATTTTTACAACTGTATGCCACGCTTTCCTGACTTGCAGCTCACATGTTGAGAAAATGTTGAGGAGCAGAGTTCATTTATTACATGTTCAACAGAACGTTGCATGAACTGCAACCAATACATGGGGCTGCCTTCTATCAATGTTTCATACAAAGAACACTGGTCGATGCGATGTAATGTGTCGGGTTTTCATTAAAAAAAGTGTTGGAAAATACAATGCACCAAATTGTGCATATTTTTTCAAAACCCCGGTGTGACTTTTTTTATAGTGATTTTTCTTACCAATATTTGGAAAAAAAAAATGCATATACACCTTAAATACTGTGTTATATTTTAACTAATGAATTGTTTGAAAGAAAATTCGGAACCAAAGGTGTTGCTTGCTGTGCTTTATGAATTTTTCTTTGGGATTTTAGAGCTATTACGCTAAAAGCTGAAAAGTGTCCGAGAAAAAATTAAAAAAAAACATCCCTCTTCCTACAATCGTTACGATTGAAAACTCCCTATAAGCGTTTCCCTGTCAAAAGCATGTTTTTTAGTAAACAATACAATATCATTGTTCATGCAACGCTTGCCTTCTTGTCTAGGACAACAAATCAACCCTACATACGATAGAGATTGCTGTTGTATTATTTTTAAATAATATATAAAATAAAAAAAAGTTCTGGTTTTTGAGGCGACAGTATTGTTTTCAATATAAACTATCTAGTACACGTAGTGATACAGACAGTTATAGTACACACATAGTAGCGTGTCGGTGGAAGCGAATAGTCACGTGTTTGAAACAGCTGTTTGTAGAATACGCTGAGGCTGATTCAGAGACCTGCCCAATAATGGGGCTTGATATCAATGATTGGGGTATCGGTTTTGGTTTTAGGCGCGGCAGAGTGCAGTTGAGTGTCATTCAAAAGCAAAGCAAGTTAACCGAGAAAAATCAAAATACGTTTCTGAAAATGTCTCCAACATATTTTCATGCACGATTAGACGGATTAGGGGTAGACATATTTTTTTTTTTGAACCGGCATATAATAAAAAGCGAAATTTCAGGTATACTGAATGTGACGAGCCAGGGAAAGTGCTGGTATTTGTGGAAGAACCGCGGCCAAAACGTAGTGTGCCTTGGTACCACCGGGGCTCGGCCCTTTCCCTCCACGACCCCGTCCCCGGATAATGCTTGGTTGACCGTAAGAGAACTTGGCAGACCTAAAACAACTTGAATGAAGCGAAGACAAAAAAGAAACCCACGGGGCACAACGTTTTCAGCAAACAGGGCTGCCGTGATCGCTGTGAATATAGTTTGAACGTGCGTAAAGCAGTTAAGTGTCAGGATGGTCTAGAGATGAAACTTACACAAATGGTAACTTAACATTTTTTTAAAACTATTGAGTGCCCTCAGCGTGAAAATATAACATCTTCTAAATTTTTCTTTCTGAAAGAGTTCAAGATTAATAATAATATATATATATTTGAATTGCCCCCATACACAAACAATCAAGTGCATTTCACAATAGCGAACATGAGTGAGAACAGCTGAGTATCGCTTCAGATTTAAATTTTCCCTGCTAAAAAAAGTAATCATGAGTTTTCTGATGCAAGCAAAGAGTGAATTCATGGTTTGATGAGATTTTTTTTATTTGCTTCGATAATCTCAAAACTTTGAAATCTAGTACGCTTCTTTGGAAAACAGTTAACAACAATTTAAATTTGATACAATATTGTAGATTTGTAGCTTGTAGATGTAACTGGTATAGATAAATTTTTTTGAGTGCCTCCCATATCTGTGAAAAATATCGTACTAGATAAAGGACCGCCATCTGCTAAGAGACTAAATAAGTCAGGGTAACTATCATTGACATGTATTGCTATAGCAGTCACCTGTATTTAGTGGTAAATCTGTATTTAGCGGTCAACCTGTATTTAGTGGTAAATCTGTAATTAGTGGTAAATCTGTATTAGCGGTCAACCTGTATTTAGTGGTAAATCTGTATTTAGCGGTCAATCTGTATTTAGCGGTCAACCTGTATTTAGTGGAAAATCTGTATTTAGCGGCCAACCTGTATACTATAATAGAACATTCATGTATAGTATTGGACAACTGTTCCTGGATAGAATATTCATATATAGTATTGGACAACTGTTCTTGATAGAATATTCATGTATAGTATTGGACAACTGTTCTTGAATAGAAATTCATGATAGTATTGGACAACTGTTCTTTAGAACTGGACAACTGTTCTTGAATAGAACATTCATGTATAGTATTGGACAACTGTTCTTCAATAGAACATTCATGTATAGTATTGGACAACTGTTCTTCAATAGAATATTCATATATAGTATTGGACAACTGTTCTTCAATAGAACATTCATGTATAGTATTGGACAACTGTTCTTCAATAGAATATTCATATATAGTATTGGACAACTGTTCTTGAATAGAATATTCATGTATAGTATTGGACAACTGTTCTTGAATAGAATATTCATGTATAGTATTGGACAACTGTTCTTGGATAGAACATTGAATAGAATATTCATGTATAGTATTGACAACTGTTCTTGAATAGAATATTCATGTATAGTATTGGACAACTGTTCTGGATAGAACATTCATGTATAGTATTGGACAACTATTCTTCAATAGAATATTCATGTATAGTATTGGACAACTGGGTTTTTGGATAGATATTCATGTTTAGTATTGGACAACTGTTCTTGAATAGAATATTCATGTTTAGTATTGGACAACTGTTCTTGGATAGAACATTCATGTATAGTATTGGACAACTGTTCCTGGATAGAATATACATATATATATTGGACAACTGTTCTTGGATAGAATATTCATGTATAGTATTGGACAACTGGTTCTTGAATAGAATATTCATGTATAGTATGGACAACTGTTTTTTGGATAGAACATTCATGTATAGTATTTGGGCAGCTGTTCTTGAATAGAATATTCATGTATAGTATTGGACAACTGTTCTTGGATAGAATATTCATGTATAGTATTGGACAGCTGTTCTTGAACAGAATATTCATGTATAGAATTGGACAGCTGTTCTTGAATAGAATATTCATGAATAGTATTGGACAACTGTTCTTGGATGGAACATTCATGTATAGTATTGGACAACTGTTCTTGAACAGAATATTCATGTATAGAATTGGACAGCTGTTCTTGAATAGAATATTCATGTATAGTATTGGACAACTGTTCTTGGATAGAACATTCATGTATAGTATTTGACAACTGTTCTCGAACAGAATATTCATGTATAGTATTGGACAGCTGTTCTTGAATAGAATATTCATGTATAGTATTGGACAGCTATTCTTGGATAGAACATTCATGTATAGTATTGGACAACTGTTCTTGAACAGAATATTCATGTATAGAATTGGACAACTGTTCTTGAATAGAATATTCATGTATAGTATTGGACAACTGTTCTTGGATAAACATTCAATGTATAGTATTGACAACTGTTCTTGAACAGAATATTCACGTATAGTATTGGACAGCTGTTCTTGAATAGAATATTCATGTATAGTATTGGACAACTGTTCTTGGATAGAACATTCATGTATAGTATTGGACAACTGTTCTTGAACAGAATATTCATGTATAGTATTTGACAACTGTTCTTGAATAGAATATTCATGTATAGCATTGGACAACTGTTCTTGAATAGAATATTCATGTATAGAATTGGACAGCTGTTCTTGAATAGAATATTCATGTATAGAATTGGACAACTGTTCTTGAACAAAATATTCATGTATAGTATTGGACAACTGTTCTTGAATAGAATATTCATGTATAGTATTGGACAACTGTTCTTGAATAGAATATTCATGTAGAGAATTGGAAAACTGTTCTTGAATAGAATATTCATGTATAGTATTGGACAACTGTTCTTGAATAGAATATTCATGTATAGTATTGGACAACTGTTCTTGAATAGAATATTCATGAATAGTATTGGACAACTGTTCTTGAACAGAATATTTGTTCATAGAATTGGACAGCTGTTCTTGAATAGAATATTCATGACTGTTCTTGAATAGAACATTCATGTATAGTATTGGACAACTGTTCTTGAATAGAATATTCATGTATAGTATTGGACAACTGTTCTTGAATAGAATATTCATGTATAGTATTTGACAACTGTTCTTGAATAGAACATTTGTTCGCAGAATTGGACAGCTGTTCTTGAATAGAATATTCATGTAGAGTATTGGACAACTGTTCTTGAATAGAATATTCATGTATAGTATTGGACAACTGTTCTTGAATAGAACATTTTTTTTTTTTTTTTTTGAATAGAACATTTGTTCGCAGAATTGGACAGCTGTTCTTGAATAGAATATTAATGTGGAGTATTGGACAACTGTTCTTGAATAGAATATTTGTTCTCAGAATTGGACAACTGTTCTTGAATAGAATATTCATGTAGAGTATTAAATGAAAACAAGAAATATCTCATCTTTTACTACTTATATACTTAAAATCGGAATAAATATTTAGACGTTGCATAATATGCTTCCCCTCCTATATGGTAAACGTTGTGTTACAGTTCTGGGTGTTATAATAAAAAATGGCGGAAGTGATTTTAAGTAAAATTCCCATAATGATCCATATGTTTTTTTTTTCTTTTTACCTTTTTTGTGATGCTGAACTTTATTTTTCAGACGTGTGATAAAACCTTAGAAAATGGAAAAAAAATGTTGCATATTAGAACTTCATTCTATCTAATAAATGCACATATACCGCAGTTTGATACAGTGACTTTTTGTCATCGGAATGAAATAATTTGATTTTTCAGGCGGTTCATGGTTCCTAAACAAGTGAAAGAAAGAAAGAGAGATTTGTAATTGTGTTTTGGCACTTAATCTTGTTTAATCAATATAACTGTCTGTCTGTCCTCCTGTATGTTTGTCTGTCTTTCTTATTACAAGAAGGGCTGATAAATTGTAGTGATTATTTATTTGATTGGTCTGATAAGGCTCACACGGTATTAATTATTATAGGATAGAGCCTCTTTTTAGCTATCACAGTGACTTTTACCTTAAGCCAGATGCAGGGCTGCCACATTGCATAGTGTCAAGCCGTAAACAAGTAGAGTAGTGCTTAGTTACACAGACAAGTTATTCTGACCTCTGGCTAACAAATCGTGACTTTATCCTGAGCAGAGAGCTGACAATAACAGATTTATCTATTAACTTATAGGCACACTCCTCTATCAAAATATAAAATTTATTGATGCTTTGGATGTTTCTTTTACATTTAACTTTGCGATACTGTAGCTGGGAAATAAGTCGCAAGATCTTGTTGTCCGACCCAATATGCCTAAACAAGAAAAAAAGTAAAAATAAAAAAAATGATGTTGCGTGTATAGTCTATTTCATGATGTTTCCGGGAGATTTATATACACTTTTAAAATACATTTTAAATGTTAGTATTATATGCATCTTAGATGTATCAATATATGATTATTTGGAGATTCTAGGACAGGCAGATGCTTTGCGACACGAATACAGCAAACGTTCACCTTATTTAAACTTAAACATTCCTGCTTACATCGTTACAAAAGCAATAT
>CM037789.1:37210221-37260221 GCA_021229015.1 Solen grandis
TCCTGACTTATTTGTAAGCTTTGTAATGCGTAAATATATTTTGGGTCCAAAGTTCGAAACTTTGTTTCACCATAGAACCTTAGTCTTTCAGACACAGGTACTTGAGGACAGGACCCTAGCTGTGACCCCCCCCCCCCCCACACACACACAAACGCTTTGAATATAGCGGTTTTCAACTTTAATTCGCCATTTACATTGAGTTTATGTATCAAAATATTCACATCCAGATAAATCGAACGTTTACTATCCATGTCTTTATAAATAAAAAAAATCACTATAATTATATAAAACAACAAGGTAACCAACTTCAGCAGGATACTGAAGAGCACCCATCAGGAATTGGTGTCAAAATATCTATGAAAAATGTGCCCATCGGTAATACTGGCGAGTTCCCACTGTCAACGGATAATTTTCCTTAATAACTGTTCACATGAAATACAGATATAATTATTTCTAATGTCTAAAATGTCAAGATTTCGAGTGGGGATTTAGTGATTTAACTCCATTCCAACCTCGATCAACGGAAGTGAACCCAAAACTATATCTATGAGGTCAGCGCTGCGATTTGTTTATGTACAGAAGGGAACGGTAAGAGTATTCCGAAGTTATTTTGTTTACAAATATTTTCGGAGCACTCTTACTTTTTCGTTCTTTATCATATACAATCGCAAAATCTTTTTCTCAGTCTGAGTTGACCTTCATGGGCGATGACGTCATAGATGTCATTTTGGGTTCACTTCCGTCGATCGAGGTTCCAGTCGGTTAAAATAGTCAAATCTCGAGTAGAAATTAAGAAATTTCAGGCATTTAAAATGATAATATCTGTATATCATGTGAACAGTTATGGAGGAAAATTATCCGCTGACAGTGGGAATTCCCCAATATTATCGATGTGCGCATTTTCATTGATTTGGTGACACTTATTTCCGATGGGTGCCCTCCAGCATCCTGCTGAAGTTGGTAACCTTGTTGTTTATTATGTATAGACTATCGTGATTTTTTTTTCTTATTGATAAAGACAGGGTCCTGTCCTCAAGTACCTGTGCTTTCAGAGTCTCGAAAAATATATATGGAGGCAAACATCTAGAACGTAAAATATATATTCTGTGAAATTATCAGGCTATTCCATCAAGAAATAACGATTATTCGGAATAAAAATCCAATGGAAATTTCAGTTTGTGAACGTGCATGTCTGCGTTTTCATTATGCTGTGAAAACCACCTATTAGGTGTACATATATACTATTTGCCAGTTATGAAAAGTAATGAAAATATATCATGATATACTTAGGTGCTGCTGTTGAACATAATCATTCTACCATGTCAAACAATGATACATATTTTTACCATCTATTTGCTGCTTCAGGTAGCGTTGCATGCCGGTGACGAATGCGATGATATGGAATGTACTAAAGATCTGACACCTGGGTTTATCTGCTGGCACGTGCATATTATGCAACCTGTCAGACATCGATTAGCAATAATCAACATTGCCGGTGGGACACACGTTGCCCAACCCAATCACGAAAAAAGGTTTGAAAAACTTGCCTGAGCCATCACTCCAGGTGCCTCCGCAAAATAAACTTTGTTACTGACCCAGATATCATTGATAATAAGGATGTTAATTAGTTCACAAACATTTGTGAAATTTGACTTCGAAATAAAAATTGAAAAATGTACATGAACTGCGACCTCGGGATCAGGATTTTTACTTCGAAATAGCTAAAAAAATTGAAATAGTGAAATTCGGATTAAACATTTTATTTTTAGTTAAAATAAGAAGGAAAGAAATCGGGACCGAAAATAAACTTCCAAATGGCAAAAATTCCGTTTAATGATGTTTGGTTTGGCGAGGTTCTACTGTATTTTAACAACAGCAGAGTTGATATATACAACAAATGTCAATTCCTTACAACTAAAGAATGAAACAATTTTACGTCTGATACAGAAACTGACGTAGACAGCAAACTGTAATACACATGAAATGTACATTTCATTACATAAGTCTATTTAAAATCAAGTGACCCCTGGGGCAAGACCAATTTTGACCCCAGGGCCATGATTCCAACAAACTTGGCAGAAGTTTATAAGGCCATATCACACACCAAATATCTAAACTCAAGGCCTTGTGATTTCTCATAAGAAGACCTTTCTAGTTTTTCCTATGTTAGCCTATGTAAAACAAGAGCTGTCAGAGGACAGCACGCTCGACTATTCAAAATGCTTGCTGGTAAATTAAATGACATCTGTTTCAGTTCTTGCCCTTCACATACCCTGTCAATAATAATAGTCAACAAGAGCATCGCATGCGGGTGCCAATGCTCGTCTGTTTTTGCCAACGTTACACATTTTTGTTAAACACTTAATAAAGTTGACCTTGAAAATCACAACTAAGACTGTAAGCCTTTAAATGAAAAGTTGAAGTATCATACCCTTTAAATTTGACCTTTGACCTTGAAGGATGACCTTGACCTATGCATGGAATAGAATGTATACCACACAAAGATGTAAAATACGTAAACAAAAAATCACAATTGCTAATCCATTGAGTTTTTGATAATCAACACAAAACTGTAAAATTTGAAGACATTTAAAAAAAAAAAAAAGTTCTTTTTTATCTGCCTAAAGATCATGACCAAAATTACACCTGCACAGGTTCATATGATGACAAACCAGTATACAAAGTTTTTTTTCCAAAAAAATATTGAAAAATGACAAAGAGATATCTATTATAAAACTTGTCCAAAGTCAGGGTTCGACATTAACTTTTTTGAGAGCTAGACCAGTGGTCCAGTAACTTAGAAAACCTACGAGACCTGACCTTAACAGAACTAGACCAAAGTGTAAAACACATACCTGTCATACTTCAGGATATCTTACAATGTTTTTTTCATGTTTACCTTTAGAAATGAATAAAGGTCTACAAAGACAATACTAGAATTTCTCTTGTGTTACATGCTTTTAATTAACATTGTATGAACACCTTGGTTGTACTTACATGGAAATCCCCATATATGCGAGTTCCGGATAATGTCTATTATTTAATGATTTTCAAGCAATTCCATTTAAAGCAATACAATCTGTTTCCTGTCATCTATTCATACAGTTTCTTTGATTCCTCTTTACAGTCTTCATTCATTACTGACATTGTCTTTTTTGTCGGTTGAAAAGGCTGTTTGACATTTATTGTATCAGCTGCACATTGCGGCAAAACAAATCGGAAAAAGGTCTATTGTCGATATACATGGGATCCCAGTATAATAAAAAGATAAGTGTTCATGCATTAACTTGCATCTCTAGCATTTTTAAATTAAATTTTATTCATTATAATACGAAGATTTCATAAACATTATAAAATGAAAAGTTAGATGAAGAAATTAGCATTCTTAGCTTAGTATTACGACATTGAATTTTGCAAGCGCGGGGCGGAGGGGTGGGTGGGGGGCATCATTCTGAAAACATAAACCAATGAGTGAACGCGTGTCAAGGTTGTTACTGAAAATGCCACTAAATATAGCACACACGGGTTTTCCAAGAACCTGTTTCAACAAAGGTCAGTAGTTTAATTTCTGTGAACTTTGACCAATTAAGAATACAGCCAGTCGGTCATGTTAGCCTAGGACCTAGCTGGACTGGACCATCAATCTACTAGTGAATGTCATTCGATCGGGCCTTAATGTCGAACCCTGAAAGTTATGGCAAAATAAGGTCAAAGGTCAAGGACGATAGATAAAATATTGAAGTATATCTGAAAAACCATTGTTATGATAAATATGCATACCAAATATAAAAGATGTATGTAAAAATAAAGATAGTGAAAAAGTCCAAAAGTGTAACATTGATGGAAAGGTCTTGCCAGAAGGAATTCACATGTGAAATATCAGTGCCCTGTTGGTAATGGTTCTGAAATGACAGGCATTTTAAAGTTTTCAAATTAAAGGAACAAGAGGGCCATGATGGCCCTGGATCGCTCACCTGATATCATTAGGCTATGTAAAATCAAGTGACCCCTGGGGCAGAGCCAATTTTGACCCCAGGGTCATGATTTGAACAAACTTGGTAGAGGTCTGTTAGCCCATGTCACATACCAAATATCTTAACTCCAGGCTTTGTGATTTCTGAGATTTTTCAGGTTTTTCCTATATTAGTCTATGTTAAATCAAGTGACCCCTTTGGTGGGGCCAAATTTGACCCAATGGTCATGATTTGTAAAAACAGTAGACAATGCTACATACCAAATATCTAAACTCCAGGCCTTGTGGTTTCTGAGAAGAAGATTTTTCAAGTTTTTCCTATATTAGCCTATGTTAAATCAAGTGACCCCTGGGGCGGGGCCAAATTTGACAATCTTAGTAGAGAGTCATAAGATCATGCTACATATCAAATATCTAAACTCCAGGCCTTGTGGTTTCTGTGAAAAAGATTTTTCAAGTCTTTTTCTATATTAGCCTATGTAAAATCAGGTGACCCTTTGGCGGGGCCAAATTTGACCCCAGGGCCATGATTTGAACAAACTTGGTAGTGATCTACTAGACAATGCTAAACACTAAATATCTAAACACCAGGCCTTGTGGTTTCTGAGAAGAAGATTTTTCAAGTTTATCCTATATTAGCCTATGTTAAATCAAGTGACCCCTGGGGTGGGGCCAATTTTGACCCCAGGGTCATAATTTGAACAATCTTGGTAGAGAGTCATAAGATCATGCTACATATCAAATATCTAAACTCCAGGCCTTGTGGTTTTTGAGAAAAAGATTTTTCAAGTTTTTTTTCCTATATTAGCCTATGTTAAAGCAAGAGACCACTGGGGCGGGGCCAATTTTGACCCCAGGGTCATGATTTGAACAATCTTGGTAGAGAGTCATAAAATCATGCTACATACCAAATATCTAAACTCCAGGTCTTGTGGTTTTGGAGAAGAAGATTTTTCAAGTTTTTTTTCTATATTAGCCTATGTAAAATCAGGGACCCCTTGGCGGGGCCAAATTTGACCCCAGGGCCATGATTTGAACAAACTTGGTTGTGATTTACTAGACAATGCTGCACACAAAATATCTAAACCCCAGGCCTTGTGGTTTCTTTTTAAATCATGTGACCCCTGGGGCGGGGCCAATTTTGACCCCAGGGTCATAATTTGAACAATCTTGGTTGAGAGTCATAAGATCATGCTACATACCAAAAATCAAAAGGCTTGGCCTTGTGGTTTTGTAGAAGAAAATTTTTAAAATGTTCATTTTTAAAATCTATTTTTAGCTCCTGTGACCTAGATTTTTGACCAATCAAAATAATTTTAACAACTTTGGTAAAGGGCCGCATAATGAACATTCCTGTGAAAGTTTTATTAAAATCCAGTGAGCAGTTTAGAAGGAGATATTGTTTAAAGAAATTGTTGACGACGGACCACGGACAAAAGGCGATTACAAAAGCTCACCATGAGCATGTTGTGCTTAGGTGAGTTAAAAAATAGGTCAAAGATCAAAGGTCAAGGTCAAAAGTGTAACATTGCTGAAAAGGTCTTGCCACAAGGAATTAACATGTGAAATTTCAGTGCCCTGTTGGTAACGGTTCTGAAATGACAGGTATTTTAAAAATTACAGTAAAAATAGGTCAAGGGTCAAGGTCAATAGGTGAATAATTTGCATATGTCTGGATAGGCCTTGTCAAGATGAATATGCAGGCCAAAAATGAAAGTTGTATACGGAATAGTAGAGAAGTTATGGCCAACCTTAAGATTCGGACAATGTCTGACGACGACAACAACGACAACGTGGACGCCCGAGTTACGACAATAGCTCGTATTTTTTCTTTGAAAAACAGACAAGCTAAACATGATATACCTTGATAGTCTGATACCCCTTTATATTTTTATGAAGTCTAAAATCAATCCCATGCCTAGTTATTGAGACATAAGCATACTAACACTGTGCATGCAAAACTTTAACCAAATATCCAAGTTAGAAAAGGGCCATAATTTATTTTTTCTTTGAAAAACAGACAAGCTAAACATGATATACCTTGATAGTCTGATACCCCTTTATATTTTTATGAAGTCTAAAATCAATCCCATGCCTAGTTATTGAGACATAAGCATACTAACACTGTGCATGCAAAACTTTAACCAAATATCCAAGTTAGAAAAGGGCCATAATTTATATAAAATTCAGTCCAAAAGTTATCCTCTTTGGTTTTCTGATCACCCTGAATACATTCCTTAACTTTCCAGTCAATACCATAAACAATTTCTGAGATATAAGTTGGATAGTAGCTTGAATGCAAAACTTTAACAAAATTTCTAAGGTAAAAGGGGGCCATAATTTGTAATATATTCCATCAAGTGTTATCTTCCTTAATAGTATGATATCCCTAAACATATAAAAGATGTTTCAAATCAATCCCATGCCTGGACTCCCAAGATATGAGCATGAGAGTACTTGCATACAAGACTTTAACCAAAATATCTAAGTTAAAAAGGGGCCATAATTTGTAATATATTCCATCAAGTGTTATCTTCCTTAATAGTATGATATCCCTAAACATATAAAAGAGGTTTCAAATCAATCCCATGCCTGGACTCCGAGATATGAGCATGAGAGTATCTTGCATGCAAAACTTTTAACCAATTTTTCTATTGCATGCAAAACTTTAACGAATATATCTAAATTAACAAGAGGCCCATGATGGCCCTAAATCGCTCGCCTGAGATAAATAAATTGACCCAAGGAACATCTGTACCAATTTATTTTAAAATCTGGCCAGTAGTTTTGAAGAAGATGATTTTTAAAGTTTTCATTTTTTTTTCTTTTTGTTGCCATGGCAACCAGAGTTCTACATGGATCAAGTTTATTTTAGCAACTTTAGTGAAGGTTGACCCAAGGATCATCCCTGCCAAGTTTAATCAAATTCTGTCCAGTGGTTTCAGAGGAGATGTTGTTTAAAGGTTTCTCAATATACATATAAGGCAAATAAGCCCCCGCCCCTGGCGGCCATGTTTTTTTACGGATCGGAATAATTTTAGCAACTTTGGTAGAGGTTGACCCAAGGAACATCTGTACCAATTTATTTTAAAATCTGGCCAGTAGTTTTGAAGAAGATGATTTTTAAAGTTTTCATTTTTTTAAATTTTTTTTTGTTGCCATGGCAACCAGAGTTCTACATGGATCAAGTTTATTTAAGCAACTTTTGTGAAGGTTGACCCAAGGATCATCCCTGCCAAGTTTAATCAAATTCTGTCCAGTGGTTTCAGAGGAGATGTTGTTTTCAGGTTTCTCTATATACATATAAGGCAAATAAGCCCCGCCCCTGGCGGCCATGTTTTTTTACGGATTGGAATAATTTTAGCAACTTTGGTAGAGGTTGACCCAAGGAACATCTGTACTAAATTATTTTGAAATCTGGCCAGTAGTTTTGAAGGAGATGCTTTTTAAAGTTTTCTTTTTTTTTTTCTTTTTGTTGCCATGGCAACCAGAGTTCTTCATGGATCAACTTTATTTTAGCAACTTTTGTAGAGCCTCACCCAAGGAACATTCCTGCCAAGTTTCATTAAATTCTGTCCAGTGGTTTCAGAGGAGATGTTGTTTAAAGCAAATTGTTGACGACGCACGACGACAGACAACGGACGAAGGGTGATCACAAAAAAAAGGGGCCAAAATATATATCATATTCAGTCAAGAGTTATCTACCTTGGTTGTCTGATGCCCCGTAACATATTTATAAACTTTCAAGTCAATACCATAAATGGTTATTGAGATATAAGGTTGATAGTAACTTGCATGTAATACTTTAACCAAATGCTGCAACGCCAACGCCCACGCAAGGGCGACTACAATAGCTCTCATATTCTTTGAATATTCAAAAGGCCCCCTGGGGCAGGGCCAATTTTAACCCAAAGGCCATGATTTGAACAAACGTAGTAGAGTCCACTAAACAAGCCATAAACTAAATATCTTTGCCCTCAGTCTTGTGGTTTCTGAGAGCAAGATTTTTAAGATGTCACTTTTAAAATCTATTTTTATCTCTTGTAACCCAGATATGAATGGACAATTTGAGCAGATTTGGTAAAGCTTCATGCAAAGATGAGATGATGTTTGAAACAATTGATGACATCTGATGATATCTGATGGAAGGACAACAGACAGCCATTGACCCTAAAAGCTCATTGTACTTAGGTGAAGCCTGAAAGGGGCATAGCTATGTTAAAATTCATGAAAGAGTTATGTACTCTTGCCTGACCCCTAACACAAGTATGCAATTTCAAGTGTGAATTATGAGGGACATCCATGGACATTTGGAGATAATAGCAATGTTAAACAAGTAACTGGTGTTGTATGCAACACATAAAGTCCCCTACCGGCTCCACCTTGACTCAATATGGTAATCAATCCCATTTTTTGCCATATTTTCACTATTTCCGTTACCATAGCAACCACAATTTTAGTCGAAGAACAAAAATAAAATGATGTGCATAATCTACACATTGCCATCTAGTCATATACCAAGTTTCATCAAGTTAACTTGCTTAGTTATCGCGGGATCCCATTTTTGCCATATTTTCACTATTTCTGTTACCATAGCAACCACAATTTTAGTCGAAGAACAAAATAAAACGACGTGCATAATCTACACATTGCCATCTAGTCATATACCAAGTTTCATCAAGTTAGCTTGCTTAGTTATTAAGTTATCGCGGGATCCAGATTTGAGCGGACAGACGGACGGACAGACGGACGGACGGACAGACAGACGGACGGACAGACGGAGGGCAAACCTATAGTCCCCTCTGGTGTGAACACCGGTAGGGGACTAACAAAACTTTAAAACTTTTTCCAAGTCTAACAAGAGCTCTGGTTATCGCAAAATACGCCCATCCTGCCATTTTATCAGTTCAAGGGTCATAACTCTAAAGTCGGATATTCTGACTGGTTTTCAAACTCAATCGAGTTACTGTGCCAATACACATTGTGACAAACTTTGGTAAATTTTTTTAGAGCAGGCACAGTTAATTCAGCAATTTTTCATCAATTAAAGGGCCATACAGTGGTGCTATCGTATCAGTTGTCAAAAAATATGATTAATATACGATTGAAATACGAACGATATGCGATCTGCGATATGCGATAGCAAGTTTGATTTATCTGTATGAAAAGAGCCATAAATATGCAAAAATATTGCCTGTTTCTACTAGTTGGTCTGATGATGATAAACACACATGTAAAATTTGAGGACATCCATCCAGTTGTAGTGGAGATGGTGTTTCTTGAGATGCAGATGCTGATGGGACGTTAATGCCTTGGTGACTACAATAGCTCATCCTATTCTTTGAATAGTCGAGTCAAGCTAAAAATGATAAAATCATTAATGACATACCCAAACTGTTTCTCTTCTATAATTTCACCTCTTGCTATTTTATCAGCTAGTATAGCTTTCTTCCTTTCAATATTTTCTGTTGTAGGGAAGTTCCTGAAATAACAGAATCACAAACAAATTTCAGGATTGTGTGGAAATAATACTTTAAAGTTCAAGGTCATGTAAAAGTCAGTCAGTTTTATACTGAAATGTAAAGCTGTTGAGTAGATGAATATCATGGCTGAAAAAAAAAATATATGTGTTAAGTGAACAAGTACAGGTGGGATAATAATAAACATAATGTGTTTAGCAAACAATTACAAGACAACAAAAAATACTTTAATTAAGCATATACAGCTTATTACACTTACAATAAATCATTTTCATTTAAATTGAAGGCAATGACATTTTTCTTTACAACAAGAGGGCCATATGGCCCTAGATAGCTCACCAGAGTACATAAGCTTATTTATAAACAATTCAAGTCACTTTATTTTACCTGGTTTCTTCCAGCAGCAACCTGCTGTGCATTCAGTAAAGGTGACCTTTGGCTAACAATAGCTAACAGTTGTGATTTGGTATCCTACTTAAATTCTTTAAACAGCGATAAAACAGGAGTGCAACCGCTCACTTTAGCTATTGTTAGGCTCACTGAAAGCACAGCAGATTCAAGTTTCAGATACAAAGATTCAGTCAGTCTATCATCTGAAGGCCTCAATTTTCAAGAGATCAAAAATGCGTCTGCAATTATGGCATGAAACTATGAGGTTATCATTAGTGTAAAATATGAATTAGTTCTGGACATTAGTTCAAGAAAAGAAATTTTCTATATCCTTTGTGAACCTGTAACGTAGTGAAATGGGTAAAAATATTGGTGCCTCAGAAACTGGCCAATCTTTACAGTGAATGCTTGTAACATATTTACACAGGTAAAGTTTTTCTCTCCTCAAAACCTGACCCCACTTTAGCATAGGCACCCTAAAAATATTTAATTTTAGAAAAATAATTGCCAAACTGATGTATCTGAATAGTCTTATTAAAATAACTTAAAATGTAATTTGATATTCGTGTTATGTAAGCATTTCCATTTGTTTTTTTCTGCAGATATAGGATATATTGAATTTAACCAGAAAAAAACCCAATAAAAATGTAAATTTGCAAAGTTTAAGGCAAAAAATATATGGTGTTTGTTTCCAATAACATCTCTACAAAAACATAGGGTTGGTTGGGTTAGTTAGAAAGAATTTTCAAATTTATACAAAGGACTATGTTCACTAAGTAAAGAAAATGGCCTAAGCTCAGAACTTAATGATTTTTGGACAAGTAAGAAGCAACACCAGACTGATATTAAAAGTGATGATTTCATTCACATAAAACATTCTTCTGTCACCATGGCAACAAGGGTTGTAGTAATGTTTTGGTTACGTCTGTCGAAGATTTCCAAGCTGTAATTTTGTTTTGGGTGGTCAGATTTTTACATAAATTTGTAAAGATGTTCACTATGGTGTGAAAGTGTGTCATGTAAATAAACCGATGGGTTATTCAAGGTCAAAAATATGCAAAAATCAGACTTTCAATTTAATTTGGGTTACTGATGTGTTACCCAATTTTAACATAAATTGGTTAGAATGTTCACTATGATGTGAAAGTATGTCAGGTAAACTGAACTGATGAGTTCTTCAAGGTCAAGGTCACCAATGAAGGTCATAATGGTCAAAATTATGTAAAATTCTGATTTTCCGGTGACAGTTTAGCTTAGCCATGGGTTCTTATAAGTTACCAGATTTTAGCAGAAAATGGTAAAAATGTTCACTATTATGTGAAAGTATGTAAAACAAGAGGGCCATGATGGCCCTGAATCCCTCACCTGATTATAAATGACCAAACATATATTGGATTTTTCATATTGACCTACTTTTTGACCCCACATGACCCACTTTCTTACTTGTCCAAGATTTTATGGAAACAGACATTCCGACCAAGTTTCATAAAGATATGGCCAAAAATGTGGCCTTTAGAGTGTTAACAAGGTTTTTCTAAGATTTTTGACCTACTTTTTGACCCAAAAGACCCAAATTCTGTCCAAATTTTATGAAACAAATATTCTGACCAAGTTTCATAAAGATTGGGCAAAAAATGTGGCCTCTAGAGTATTAACAAGGTTTTTCAAAGATTTGACCTCGTTACCTACTTTTTGACCCCACATGACCGAAATTTGAACCTAGCCAAGACTTTATAATTCCTACCTCCTTTTTGACCCCACATGACCCAAATTCGAACTTGCAAGATTTTATGGAGAAAACATTCTGACCAGTTTCATGAAGATTGGGCCAAAAATGTGGCCTCTAGAGTGTTAACAAGGTTTACTAAGATTTGACCTTGTGACCTACTTTTTGACCCCACATGACCGAAATTCGAACTTGTCCAAGATTTTATGGAGACAAACAATCTGACCAAGTTTCATGAAGATTGGGCAAAAAATTTGGCCTCTAGAGTGTTAAGCCAAATTGTTGACCATGCACAACTGATGACGGACAAAGGGCGATCACAGAAGCTCACCTTGAGCACTTTGTGCTTAGGTAAGCTAATAAAAACTGATGTATTATTCAATATCAACGTCACCATGCAGTGAGGGTCAAAATTGTCATAAATATGTAAAATTCTGATTTTCCAGTTGATAGTTTAGTTATGAGTTTTTAGATTTTAACAGAAATTGGTATATATGTTTCATATGATTTGACTTTATGTCAGGTACATGGACCTGTGGGTACTTCATTGTCAAGGTCATCATAAATGGTCAAATTTGTCAGAAATATGTGAAATTATGATCTTCTGAGTTGTAGTTTAGTTAAGGGTTTTTCAATATGATTGACAGTTTGTCACTTAAATGAAATGTTGGATACTTCAAGGTTAAGGTTATTTTTCAAAGTCAGTGTTCAAAATATGTGAACTGTTTATTGTGTGCAAAATAACTTTGCAATTTGTTGCTGGCTTTTAAAGATAAATTACATATTTAGCAATAAAATTCCACTAATTTTTAGTTTTTTAAAACCTTAAAAGAATACATATTTTTAACATCTCTAATACTCTAATAAATCTCAGGTCAAAAAAAAAGAAGAAAAATTCCATTTCTTTTTTACAGACAGGAGGTTTTAAAGACTCACTTAGTAATAGCTATTATAAACCTCCTTTAAAAAAAAAGTTGATATGAAATGACAGAAATGACAACTTATATGTCAGATTCAGTATTATCACAATTTCATATGCAGATACATAAAACCAGAGACCAACCACAAATCAGCTGGAAGGTTTCCTGACTGGATTCGAACCAGCGGCCTTGAAAGCCTGAGTGGTATTAAGTCACCAACTTCACCTGCTAGGACCCCTGGTACTGGTGTATCGCATTTGTCAGATGCTCATCATGTTGCTCATCATATACATTTAAGTGTAGTTCAATGGTTTGCCAATTGTTGGATACTCATGGCTGCCTATATAATTTTATTTCATGTCAGCTATGTATGGAGGGTAATAGATAAATCCCTTGTGGGTGTTCAATGCTAGGTGTGGTATCGATCATGGTAAAAAAAAAAAAATAATAATAATCTTAAGAAAATCTGAACAAGAGGGCCATGATGGCCCTGGATCGCTCACCTGATATCATTAGGCTATGTAAAATCAAGTGACCCCTGGGGCAGAGCCAATTTTGACTCCAGGGTCATGATTTGTAAAAACATTGTAGAGACCCAGTAGACAATGCTACATACCAAATATCTAAACTCCAGGCCTTGTGGTTTCTGAGAAGAAGATTTTTTCAAGTTTTTCCTATATTAGCCTATGTTAAATCAAGTGACCCCTGGGGCAGGGTCAAATTTGACCCCAGGGCCATGATTTGAACAAACTTGGTTGTGATCTACTAGACAGTGCTGCACACCAAATATCTAAACCCTAGGCCTTGTGGTTTCTGAGAAGAAGATTTTTCAAGTTTTTCCTATATTAGCCTTTGTTAAATCAAGTGACTCCTGGGGCGGGGCCAATTTTGACCCCAGGGTCATAATTTGAACAATCTTGGTAGAGAGTCATAAGATCATGCTACATACCAAATATCTAAACACCAGGCCTTGTGGTTTCTTAGAAGAAGATTTTTCAAGTTTTTTACTATATTAGCCTATGTAAAATAAGGTGACCCTTTGGCGGGGCCAATTTTGACACCAAGGTCATAATTTTTACAATCTTAGTAGAGAGTCATAAGATCATGCTACATACCAAATATCTAAACTCCAGGCCTTGTGGTTTCTGAGAAGAAGATTTTTTCAAGTTTTTCCTATATTAGCCTATGTAAAATCAGGTGACCCCTTGGGCGGGGCCAAATTTGACCCCAGGGCCATGATTTGAACAAACTTGGTAGTGATCTACTAGACAATGCTGCACACCAAATATCTAAACCCCAGGCCTTGTGGTTTCTGAGAAGAAGATTTTTCAAGTTTTTCCGATATTAGCCTATGTTAAATCAAGTGACCCCTGGGCTCCTGTGACCTAGATTTTTGACCAATCAAAATAATTTTAACAACTTTGGTAAAGGGCCCCATAATGAACATTCCTGTGAAGTTTTATCAAAATCCAGTGAGTAGTTTAGGAGGAGATGTTGTTTAAAGAAATTGTTGACGACGGACGCACGGACGCATGCACGGACGATGGACGACGGACAAAAGGCGATCACAAAAGCTCACCATGAGCACGTTGTGCTCAGGTGAGCTAAAAATAGGTAGATTTTCTCAAAGGATATTTTTTGGTCTGAATATCAGGGTCCTGTGGTCTCACGCAGACATTATGACTGAAATACTGTTGGTTTAGCAGTAACCCACACGAAAAGCATTTACAACATGTTTTTCGTACATCTTTTGTTCTAGTTATACTTGTTTATTTTAGCTATTTATAAAGTTTTTAATGTCTTTAAAAAGATTCAAATGAGTTTTGCACTTGATCTACCACAGAGTGATAGACCACGGAGCTCTAGGTATTCACATCTCTGGATAGACCAACTACTTGACCTAAAACAAATTACAACAAGGCTGTGTCACAGACACGAAATCCCCCGCCGAATATATTTAGTTCATGAATGGGAGCTGTTTTTACAGAACATAAATCAGGGGCCGTAACTCCATTGTAAAAGATCAAACTGACGCAAAAAACTGCCAAAAAACTCACTCAAAACTATATTCCCCTCCCTATTTCATGGGTAGGAGACAAAAATCAAGTATGAAAAATAACAAAGGGCAATAACTCCAAAATTCGGCTAAGGAGAGTTATGGTTCTTGTGCACTGCACTTCTCTTCAATGAGATCTGTCCACCTGTGAAGTTTCAAAGCAATAGCTTGAATACTTTTGGAGTAATGCTCCGGACAAAAATCAAGTATGAAAAATAACAAAGGGCAATAACTCCAAAATTAGGCTAAGAGAGTTATGGTTCTTGTGCACTGCACTTCTCCTCAATGAGATCTGTCCACCTGTGAAGTTTTAAAGCAATAGCTTGAATACTTTTGGAGTTATGCTCCGGACAAAATTCGGACGGACGGACGGACGCACGGACACACGGACGGACGGACGGACGGACGGACAACGCCAAAACAATATCCCCCTCCCGATTTCATCGGCGGGGGATAATAAACATCAGGTTCCTTCAAGATGTTACAGACTTTACACAAAAGGGTTAACATGGATCTACACTAATTATTCTGAGGAGAACAGTGTGTAATATTCAGTGTGCATAATCAAATTTCAAACTTTAAAAGATATTTAAATTGATCTTTTCTACTAGTGTCATACTATCAATGAAGTAAAAAGAGTAGATCTACTGGGTATACAACATTTTTCCTTTGTTAATTCCACTATTTTGGTCAGGTACATATAGTGACTTTTATCATTCCAGGCGCAAAGTTTAATAGTGGGGTGACAATTGGCCAAAAAGTAGCTTATTTAAGGAGTAGGTGGCCATAAAAGTAGAACAAGCAATGTTATATACCAAAATGTTCGCCAATGTCTGTACTATATGAAACTGCCGGCATAAATTGCCAACGCCTGGTGCGGACTCGGAAATCCAAGATGGCGTCCAAGATGGCCACCATAAATCGCAAGTTCAGAGAAAATATTTTATCTGTTTGTTACAAATTTATTTACAGAGGTAGTTCAAAATATTTGCATGATTATTACTCCTTCCATAATGTACATCAAATTCATATAAAACAATAGCAAATTCAAGGTCAACATCAAGGTCATTTCAGGGTCAAAGTACAAAAAATACTCCAAAATTTGATATCTCCTACCTACTTTTTCTCATTTTATGCATTTTTTATACTCAAATGGATTACTTTTAGTGATAGAAATATTGTTATGTGTGTATTCTTTCATTTTAAACTGTTTTGTATGATATCTGTGTTTAGATTATGTATAAACTTTGGTAGTTTACACACATACACATTATCCAAGATGGCCGCCATTCAGTTGCTGTATCAATGATCATTGGATATTTCATTAATAAATACCATATATAAAGGTCAATCTTAAGTGTTTGAAAGAAATTACTTTATTTTAGCATGTATGCAAAACTTACAAATTTGATTGACATTTCAAAGTCAAGTTCAAGGTCATTCCAAGGTCAAAACACATAAATTATCCCCAAAATTTGATTTGTCTACCCTAATTGTTCTAATTTTAAGTATTTTTATGTTGAATTGATTTATTTAGTGAAAGAATATTGTGTAGCTTATGATTACAGGCCAATTTATAGGAAATTATCTAATTTAACATTGTTTTTTTTCATATAGTGTAGAAATATGTGTAATTTTATATTCTTATTATCAAAGTCAGTCATCATATGATATTTCAATGTATGTTTCAATGTTCAATGGAAGTTTAATTTAAGGATGTTAAAAAATCTTTGCATAGATTAGCATCATTCATGTTTGTAAATTCAGAGCTTTGACTATAGCCTCTTAAAGATCAAATTCAAGGTCATTTCACTGTTGAAATACATAGTTTAAATACCCCGAAAAAGAAAAAGATATCCCACCACTATATATTCTCTTCATTCATGCTTTTTATATAGAGATATGTTTCTTTATAAAATTGAATATGGCTAAATGTATACATTACACTTTCATTCTAAAATGTTTTGTTTGATAATATTATTTAGATAATGCATTATAGAAATGGTTTACACAAAAGCATACTGTTAATGATGGCCGCCATATATTTAATGAATGTTTCAATTGTTTATAATTGACAAAAAATTGAATTGTAAATGTTTCATTTGATTTTCATTCATTTCAGCATGCTTGTGAAATGTATTTAGATTGTTTGAATACAGGCATTTTTCATTTTTATATTATAAGTTTCTACAATTATAATCAAGAGATAAATGTATAACCAACAAAAAGGAAACTTTTTGGGAAAGGATATTTGTACTAAATAGGACAGTTGTATTATGTCAAGATAATCAATCAATAAAACATTTTTATTCCAAGTTAAAATTAGGTTTGAGATAATTAGGGCACTAATATTTGAACTGTTGATTCAGTTCATAAGACCATTAGGTGGCCCAGGTCAGAATTCACATTAAGGTCTAGTCATAATTTCAAACTTAAATTTTAATTAGAAAACTTAACTCTATTCTCCAGACGAACTAATCCATGATGCAGGGATTGTAACCTGTACTACCAGGAAATGGTCAGCAACAGAGACGGTGAACCAGGCAGAGAGCTCACTCAAGCATAAAGACATTGTTGGAATAACTGCAGTCGGATGTCAAGGTATCGGCACTACCAAGACATTACTGTGGAGGAAGTCAAACCAGAAAGAGAGGTTAGCCATGATCCAGTCAGAGGTCAGGAAAGTAGAAGAACATACAGACAGGCAAGAGTGGTGGAGATGGGATCACAGGAAGCATGGACTACGTGAAACACCATAGACAGGAAGTTAACTTGGGAAGAAATCTGGAAGTATAAACCACTAAGTCTGTCATTAATCATCAAGTCTGTCTATGATCTCCTACCATCACCAGCGAATCTCTGTCGATTGAGACTTAAGCCGACCCTAAATGCAGCCTTTGATAGACCAGGCACACTTGAGCATGTTCTTTCATCCTGTTCTTCATCACTGACACAGGGGAGATATAGATGGAGACATGACTGAGTCCTCAGAGAGTTGGCTGATTGGCTGGACAGTGAGAGAGAGAAAGAAAGAAAGAAAGAAAGAAAGAAAGAAAGAAAAGAAAGATGGAACATGGAAGAAGTAACCCCCAAATTGCCCTTGTCAAGCCAGGTGAACCAACGAAGAGAGCAAACCCACAGCAAGCATTGATCCTGGATGGCACCACCAGATGGAACATGGAAGTTGACCTCGGGAAGAGGCTTGTTTTCCCAGGCATAGTCTAGACCACCTTTAGACAAGATATTGTCCTTTGGTCCAAGATGGGAAAGAAGCTCATTGTCATTGAGCTTACAGTACCGTGGGAGACAAGATATGAGGAGGCCTATGAGAGGAAGAAGGCAATTTAAGTACACTGAGCTTCTAGACCTTTGCAGGCAATGAGGTTGGCGTACTTGGCTGTTTCTGTTGAAGTAGGAGTTAGAGGGTTCTGTTCACAGTCCATCTGCTGACTGATGACAGTTGTTGGAACTATTGGCGGAGAAAAAAGGATGGCTATCCAGAGACTGAGCCAAGCGACTGAACGTGTGTCTAGCTGGTTGTGGCTTAGACGTGAGGAGAAGAGCTAGATGTAATCAACCAACACACAGTGATTTTCAATGTGGGCCCACCCGTCACAAGAGTGTTCATGGATTAAAGGGACAACACTCAATGTCGGCGGACTCCATGCTGATGATGTTGGTTGAGGAGCAGTTTACACTGTATATCTACACATATAGTATTTTACTAGATAATATTGAAATTTAGGTTAGTGAATGTTTATTGCTTTGAAAATGATATGAATAATGTTATTTTCTGGGAAAAATATGTTTTAGTTTCTTGAAACCTCAAAATTGAGATTTTTGCATTAAATCAAAAGGTTTGGGTATCATATAAAAATATGTTGTGAAATATCAAGCTGTATCAAAGAGTATTACAAAAGTTATCGTATGACTTTTTCAATTTCTGGACACATACTGATACATGTAACACATTGAAAGGGAAAGTTTCTTTAATTTTTAATCTTTTAATCAGCTATGTGAAATTGAAGAAAAAGACTGAATTCTGATTTTGCAATATCAAATATCATTGTTTAAGATAGTCGTTTTGGTATATAATAAACAACTCTAGCTTTGTATTGGTAAAAGCTACTCAGGATACTTTAACTCAAAAAAGATAACTATTATTAAATATAACTAGAACTTCCAGTATCTGATATCATATCACCATTCTTTCCCTTTAGTTCTGATGAAATAATATCATCTTGTGTGAAGAAAGATAAACATTTTAAACATTTACCGATGATGACAGAAAATGAATTTCCTTATCTATTATAATCTTCATTAGATACTTCAAATCATCTGAGGTCCACTCTCCTATATTTGTGCTGAGATGGATTCAGTGAAATATAATATTGTCTGAGCAAACAGAGTGGACCCTGATCAAACAGCTCCTACCAGGAACTGTCTTATCTGGGTCTCCATTATGAGCCAATGGGTCAAAATGAGTTGATATGAGATAAAAGGGTTAAAAAATCACAAAAAGATTTAGAATTACCCAGTCAGGCCAATCTTTTCAAAGAATGCTTTGATTTAACTTGAACATTAAAATGGTCTACAGAGGAGTTATTATAATATCCCAGAAAACATATACATGTACTTATATTGTCCTACAATTATTCACAAGAAATCATTGTTTCATTTACATATTTTGAAAATGAAAATGTCTGTAAAGTTAACAACTGGTACTGATAAATAGAACTAGGTAATAAAATGGTGGAAGTGATTTTCAGAAAATGGCACCTTTGACCTAAAGCTGGTAAGCAAGGTAAATTTGAATTGTTCTACAGTTTTGTATCCTATACCACACAGCTTTACAAATGTATACAATCGGGTAAAGTTCGGGTTCATTTCTGTGATAAAGTTTGCATTATCATCTTCTAATTTTAGCTTCTATTTAAACTTTAAAGTCTTTTTGGACTGAATAAAAAAGAATAGGTATCTCAAGGCAAAGTTTAGTTACTTTAATAGATAATGAAATTGGTTGAAATTCTCAATTTGCTTCATTGTCATAAAACATTTCCCCCCCCCCCCCCAAAAAAAAAAAAAAATTAAAACCAATACCATGAAACACCAGTGAATGGTGACGATTCTGGACAACAGCTGAATGTATAAAATAGGCTGTGTTCAAGCAATGTAAAAATAAGACAATAACAATAACTAAAAATAAAATGATATATATTTAGCTATTTTTCTATTCTTTCAGATAATTATAAAAAAAAGTTAATAACAGAATCAATTTTGGGGTATTTTGTATTTTACTTGCAAACATGATTTTTTTTAAAGTAATTTTTTTTTCCTTCCGTAACATTTATGAACAAAAATTTCAGTGATCAATTGAAACATATATTGAAATATTGCCGCCATCATGGACAGAATCTATTTATGAAACCATACATATAGATGCATAATTTAATAACATTGTATAAAAAAATTTAAAAATCATTTAGTATCATAAATATATGATAATTTATTTTTTGACCTTGGAATGACCTTGAACTTGACTTTGAAAGGTCAATCAAATTTGTAAGTTTTGCATACATGCTAAGATAAAGTAATTTCTTTCAAACACTTAAGATTGACCTTTATATATGGTATTTATCAATGAAACATCCAATGATCATTGATACAGCAATTGAATGGCGGCCATCTTGGATAATGTGTATGTGTAAAAACTACCAAAGTTTATACATAATCTAAACACAGATATCATACAGAACAGTTTTAAATGAAAGAATACACACATAACAATATTTCTATCACTAAAAGTAATCCATTTGAGTATAAAAAATGCATAAAATGAGAAAAAGTAGGAAGGAGATATCAAATTTTGGAGTATTTTTTGTACTTTGACCCTGAAATGACCTTGACCTTGACCTTGAATTTGCTATTGTTGTATATGAATTTGATATACATTATGGAAGGAGTAATAATCATGCAAATATTTTGAACTACCTCTGTAAATAAATCTGTAACAATCAGATAAAATATTTTCACTGAACTTGCGATTTATGGCGGCCATCTTGGACGCCATCTTGGATTTCCGAGTCCGCACCAGGCGTTGGCAATTTATGCCGGCAGTTTCATATAGTACAGACATTGGCGAACATTTTGGTATATAACATTGCTTGTTCTACTTTTATGGCCACCCCAACCCCCAAAAGTCACTGATTGTCACCCCACTATAATGTTTATTTTCCCATTGTTCTAAGAGTTTCAAACTATTTTCTTTTGAAAATAATCAGATGAGTGAGAGGTGAATTTTTTCGGGTGTTTCTATTTCTATGAATTAATGATACCTTTAAGTTTAAGACACAGTGTAATGTCATCATCAACGACTCAAATAAACCGCCATGTAAACTATGAAAATCAATTATATCTACCCAACTTTTGTAAACACACATCTAAAAATAGATTTGAGCACACGTGCCTTTATGTGTTCATGTATACAATGAGTTAATACATACCACATGTTTGAAAATTTTGGGTAACTTTCTTTTCAGTATTAAATATTAAAAGGAATTATAAGAATCAAACTTACGTAAATATATAAAAGAAAGCATGTAAGCCATGGAAAATAGTTTGGTTAAATATCAACAGCGCAATCGGATAAATACTTTAGTATCCATGTACTTTGATCATTTGATGAAACGGTGTATAGTCAAAAATATTCTCTGTGGTTTCAACCGTTTTGTCATCGATTACTATGTTTCTATGATCTTACATGAGTTAAATATGTCGAAATAGTCAGAGAAACATATAAAATCAATGATAATGTTTACATAATAAAAGATGAGCGAAAATAAAACCATTAAAGTACATTTGTATCATCTTATTTATAAACCGGTGAAGATATAAAGCATAGAGCCGTTACGCGTCTCTGATCATATTTTGTTGAAATTCATATTGGCCGCATGCTTTGACAGACAAGATATTTTTACAGAATAAAGATTAATAAATTTAAAACAATATATATTTTTAATTATTGTCAACTATTTCAACAGGTATTTTCAATCAAATATTTTGTTCAACCTGACAAATGATAAATACTGATTATATCTGTTTTCGGTGATTTAAAGTTTGTTGTGTATGTAAAGTTGAAAAGACTTCTGAAATGCATATTAATTTTCCCGAAAAGTTTGGGCTAATTTTACCACTTAGTGAACATAGTCCTTTGTAATATAAGGAAATGGGCTTTGCCCACTGGCGACCATGTTTTTTGACCTATCCAAAAAATTTAAACTATCTTGGTTGAGTGACCCATTGTACATCTGTGCCAAAAAACTTTGAAATCCAGCCAGTTCTTTCGGATAAGAGGATTTTTCAAATTTGTACTATATACATGTAAGGAAAATGGACTCCATGTTTTTAAATGAACCAAAATAATGCAAACCATCTTGGTAGAGTGTGACCTTAGGAACATCTGTGCCATATAACTTTGAATTCCAACCAATACTTTCGCACAAGAAGACTTTTCAAATTTGTACTTTATACATATAAGAAAAATTTGTTCCACCCCCTGGTGGCCATGTTTTTTAACGGATCAAAATAATTTGAACAATCTTGGTAGAGAGTGACCTTAGGAACATCTGTGCCAAAAAACTTTGAAAGCCAGTACTTTTGCACAAGAAGATTTTTCAAATTTGTACTATATAAGGAAAATAAGCTCCATACCCTGGCAGCCATGTTTTTCAAGGGATCAAAATAATTTGAACACTCTTAGTAGAGATTAACATAAGGCACATCTGTGCCAAATAATTTTAAAATCCAGCCAGTGCTTTTGCACAAGAAGTTTTTTCAAATTTGTACTATATACATATAAGGAAAACAGGCTCCTCCCACTTGGTGGCATGTAGTTATTATAAATCTAAAACGAGAATTTAATACGATCGCTTGTCTCTTGATTCCTTCTTTAGTTCTCTTATTAACTAATGACGCATAGAGAAGTAGTCTATGGACGAAAACAACCGAGTTGACCGAATAAGCCGGCAGCGTTTGCATCGTGCATCGTTCGTATCGTGTGGACCGTGTATCGTGTATATGAACCAAACGTGTAACGTACGTGCACCGTGTAACGTGTTTTCTGTGTCCATGTAACGTGCGTGTAACGTGCGTTCCGTGTGCCAACTTGAATGCGAGCCGCACTGTATATACCGGTACATAAAAATTAAAAAATGTTATTTTAACTAAAGAAATAATAAGATTATACTACATGAAATAATTTATGATAAAAAAATACATATACGCAAAATGTTGAATTTAGAGACACGAAGAATAATTATTTTCTATAAAAAAATAAATAAATAAAGGGTGTCCCGAAACATAGACTGCCAAAAATCTTAGTGTGATTCGATACGATATACGTTATGCGATTTACGATATACGATATACCATTGCTTTACGATACGATGCGATAAGATTAATTGATGCGATTGGTATACTATACGATACGATGCGATACGAACGATATACGCTATTTTTGACACTGATACGTTAGCGCCACTGTAAATGGCTCACCTTCAGGTGAGCTTAAAATCTTAAACAACACTGCTGGTTTTGCCATAATTTACATTGTATTTAAAAAAAAAGAAACAATTTTCATGATATTTATGACAACAATATAAAAAGAGGGCCACGATGGCCCTAAATCACTCGCCTGAATTCAACTGCTACAGAGAAAATGCGTAAGTAAGGATAAAATTGCACATAATATATATAGTAATTAAGAAGCAAAGGGTCAAAACTTTATAAACAAGAAATATCTTTAAAAAAGATATTCGGCGTAGGATGAAAGAAAAACGAGATTTCCAGTCTTCTAGAACATTCCGAGGAAAAGCGCGCGAAAGACCGACGTACAACAAATTTAGTACGCTCTAGAAATAGTTCAGTATTTTTTCTATGAAATATACTTATTTATAGACGGTAATACAAAAAATTATATCTGTAAATAGGCTTGTTTGATATTTGTTCATATCATTATTGCATATGACAATTATGATATAAAAGCGTTATTAGTTGTTTTGGTTTTGGAGAATTAATTTTCAATGAGAGCATCTCGGCAGGCTGGAAGAATTCAATATACATAGTAATTAAGGGGTTTCATGTCATAACACGGTGGATTCTTTTTTGTCGTTTTAAATCATTTTCACAAAGTAGCATTCCTCAATTGATGGAAAAGGATTGTATTTAACTTACTGAAATCACTTTCATGTTTACATCAAAAAGAAAAGTAATAACACCAAGCTGAATGATATATACAAGCTGCACCCCTTATTTACAGTAATTTTATAGTCCATAACGATGCGTTAACCAATAGCAGGAGTCCTTTTATTCAGCTTAGAATTATTTACCGCTGTTAGCGTACATTTGATTGGTTTAAGATGCGAGTTGAAATCGAAATTATACAGCTACGCCGAAAAATGTGTTGATATGGACAACTGAATTTGATACTGATTAATCATGTTGGTGTGTGTGGCATGGCTACAGGTCTGTGTGACTGTGTGATGTGTCTAGTGCTGTGTGTTGTAGTGTAGTCGTAGTGGCTTGTGTTTCTTCCCCTACCGCTTTCAGCCTCAGCTGCAGGATAGTCCGTTAGGATGAAAAGGAAGCCAAGTGTGTAAGTCTCCCCTGCTGGTACACAGTCTCTCCATAGACAGACTCTAGTCAACCTCCTCATGGTAAACCATGGTATCTGGGCACCTTGCGGCCCAGGCTAGATGGCTAGGGATCTTGGAGCAGGTTGGAGCCCCAAAGGTGCAGTGTGCAGGGCCCACTGGCATGTGAACACGTCCTGGCGCTCATATGTCTAACCCCTACTCATGGGTTAAATGGGAGGGTAGAGTGCAGAAGAAGTGTGTGGTTGGTCTAGAAGAGGGGGGGGGCATCATCAGGAAACTTGGTGGTGGTACAAAGAAGTTGAAAGGGCAGTGAATGACAAGAAAGATAGGATCAAGATCACAGCAAAAAGGTCAGTTTGGGATGCTAAGGAGGAAAAATGCAAAGATTTTGCTGTGGAACTTAATTCTGAGAAAGGAAGAAAGTCATTCTTCAGGGTTGCAAAAATCATGGCCAAGGAAAGAATGGATATATCTGAACCAGTCTGTATGAACAAGAGGGCCAAGATGGCCCTGAATCACTCACCTGAGAAACATTGCCTTCATTGACAATTATTGTTTTATGAGTTATACTGAAAACATAATCCATGCAGAAGGACAGCAAGATCATATAAAGTCAACACGAAAACTGTACCTGCCATCCAAATTTTGAAGGTCATATCTCTAATAAGTCCATATCAAATCAAGTGATGGGAAAATGTCAGTCATAATCATACTTAGCTGAGAGATTATGACCATAAACATTACTGGAAAGTTTGAAGTAGATTGCTTGAGAAATATAGGATGCTAGAGTGTAAACAAGATGAAATCTGCCATCTTATTATAAATTAAGGGCCATAACTCCTGATCTAATTAACAAATATCTGATACAATCAAACATGACCAAAAGATTATGGCCATGAATATTGTCATAAGGTTTGGAGATGATTATTCAAAAAGAAATAAGCTAGCGTGTAAACATAGTGAAATCTGGCATTTATTAATATTAAAATGTGCATAACTCCTGACCTAATTGGCTGATATCAGCCATGATCAAACTTGGCTAAGAAATTATGGCTATAAACATTGTCATAAATTTTGAAGATGATTATTCAAAAAATGAAGAAGCTAGAGTGCAAACAAAGTGAAATCTGGCAAATTCTTATATTAAAAGGGGCATAACTCCTGACCTAATTGGCCATTCTCTGCCATAATCGAATTTGATCAAGAAATTATGGTCATAAACATTGTCATACAGTTTGAAGATGATTGTTAAAACAAGAGCTGTCCATAAGACAGCGCGCTCGACTTTTCTCAGTTGCTAAGACACAGTTTTATGGATTTTAATAGTATGGTACATATCAATGATGATATGTTCTAGTTATAGTAGAAATTATTCTATCACCTCCAATAAACAAATATGACATTTTTAATTGGTGAAATTAGCATGCAGAATCAATTTGAGAATGTGGTCTGCTGATTCACCAACTGCAGTGGTAATATCTGAAATTTGTAATTGGTGAAATTAGCATGCAGAATCAATTTGAGAATGTGGTCTGCTGATTCACCAACTGCAGTGGTAATATCTGAAATTTGTAATTGGTGAAATTAGTATGCAGAATCAATTTGAGAATGTGGTCGATCATCCACCAACTAAAAAATATCTAAGTATAAAAGGGTAAAATTGAAAATACACTGCATATAGGATTATGGGCCCTGCCAGTAAAGTTGAGGTAGTGTGGGTAAACAATAAATAAGTATTCCAAGTTATGGTGGAATACCTGTGATAGTATTGAAAATATACAACTTTTAAAAACTAGAACTGTCGCCTAAGGGCTTACTAATACCCCCCCGCAAGTGTTTTTGTCAAACATGGCTTTGGAGCATGAAATCAGAATTCTTGTATGCAACACTCCATCTTAATATACAGAGGACATATGTGCCAACTACATGGAAATCTAGTGATCCTTTGTAACACATACCTATGGATATACCTATGTCTATGGATAAATATCATTAAGATTCACTGAAATCTATCAATGGAAGAAAATTGTAAAACAAATACCATCAAAGGGACATATCTTTAAAACAGGGGGAGGGGGGGGGGGTAACCCAATGTTATATAGAAAAAGCGCTTCTACAATGTCTAAGGATGAATGGCAGCAAGTTTCATCAAAATCCTTCCAGTAGTTTAGGCGAAGTAGTCCGCAGAAGTTTGTAATGCAAAAATCATCAAAGGGGCATAACTTGGAAAATAGGGGAGGTAACCAAATGATATATAGATAACGCGCTTATACAATGTCTAAGGATCATTGCCAGTAAGTTTCATCAAAATCCTTCCAGTAGTTTAGAAGGAGTAGTCCGCAGAAGTTTGTAATGCAAAAATCATCAAAGGGGCATAACTTGGTAAATAGGGGAGGTAACTCAATGCTATATAGATAACGCGCTTATACAATGTCTAAGGATCACTGCCAGCAAGTTTCATCAAAATCCTTCCAGTAGTTTAGAAGGAGTAGTCCGCAGAAGTTTGTAATGCAAAAATCATCAAAGGGGCATAACTTGGTAAATAGGGGAGGTAACCAAATGATATATAGATAACGCGCTTCTACAATGTCTAAGGATCATTGCAGCAAGTTTCATAAAATCCTTCCAGTAGTTTAGGCGGAGTAGTCCGCAGAAGTTTGTAATGCAAAAATCATCAAAGGGGCATAACTTGGTAAATAGGGGAGGTAACTCAATGCTATATAGATAACGCGCTAATACAATGTCTAAGGATCATTGCCAGCAAGTTTCATCAAAATCCTTCCAGAAGTTTAGGAGGAGTAGTCCGCAGAATTTTGTGTCTACAGACGGACGGACGGACAGACGGACGGACGGACGGACGGACAGACGGACGGACGGACGGACGGACAACCTGATTCCAGTATACCCCCCCCTAACTTCGTTGCAGGGGGGTATAATTAACCATGATTTCGGCTGTTTTCTAAGTATGAAAGGGGCATAATTCAAGAAGTAGTACAGCCAGGGTTATGGGCCTTGCTAGTAAGGCAGAGGTAGTGATGGTGAATAAGTACTTGAAGTTTCAGTTGAAGAAACTATGTAAAAAAATTACCATGATTTTGGTTTTAAAAAGGCATAATTAAGAAGTAGTACAGCAAGAGTTATGGGCTTTGTTAGTAAGGTAGAGGTAATGATGGTGAATATGTACTTGAAGTTTCAGTTGAATACCTTAGATAGTATTGAAGATATACAACTTTGTAAAAACTTTAACCATGATTTTGGCTGTTTTGTAAGTATGAAAGGGGCATAACTCCAAAAACAGGGTAGCCAGGGTTGTGGGCCTTAGAAGTAAGGTAGAAGTGATGATGGTGAATAAGTATTTTAAGTTTGGGTGGAATACCTTTGATAGTATTTAAGTTATTGATGTTTGAAAAAAACTTTAACCTTGTGTTGCAACGCCAACGCCCGAGTGACAGTATAAGCTCTCATTTTCTTCGAAAAGTCGAGCTAAAAAATAAAGATGCTTGTGAGTAAACAAAGTGAGATCTGGCATCTTTTTATATCAAAAGGGCATAAATCCTGACTTTTTCTGGCTGATCTTAGCCATAATTAAACTCTCAGTTGAGAGATTATGGTCATAAACATTGTCATAAGTTTGATAATGACTATTAAAAAATAAAGATGCTAGAGTGTAAACAAAGTGAAATATGGCATTTTTTTATATTAAAAGGGCAATAACTCCTGAACTTATTGGCCGATCACAGCCATAATCAAACTTGATTGAAACATTATGGTCATAAACATTGTCATAACTTTTAAAGATGATTGCTTCAGACACTAGTGATTTGTTTTCGTAGAAAACTGATGTCTCCCCCACCCCCTTCCCCTCACACATATTATTATATACACTAAGGCACACAGTGACATATGCAAACAGTTAAAGTTAAAGAGCTGACTATATTGTTAAAGCTCTGTACAGAGTTATGGACCTTCCAAGGAAAAGTAGAGTCTAGAGTTATCTTATAGTTATGGACCTTGTGTGTAACACTTCCTCTCATCAATTACTTTCCATAACTGAAATTTTATTTCAATAGCATAAGTAGAACAAGAGATATCTTGCAGTCAAGAAATTGTGAAAGGGGGAATAACTCCAAAAATACTAAGGCCAGAGTCATGAACCTTGTGCATGACACTTTTTCTCATTGATTTCTGTCCATAAATGAAATTTAATTTCAGTAGCATGAGTCGAACTGGAGTTATCTTAAGGACACAAAATTGCATTAAAGAGGAAAAACTCCAACAAGAAAAATTGGAAAAGCAATTCTTGTCCATAAAGTCTACCCACCTATGAAGCTTCAAGATTATAATTATGCTCCAGACAAAACTTTATTGAAAATGAAATTAAACAACAGGCAATAACTCCAAAAATGATTTGCAGAATTAAGGTTCTTATGCACTGCAATTCTCCTTTGTGAGGTCTATTCACCCATGAAGTTTCAAGTTCATTTGTCTCATAGTGCATGAGAAATGCTTTCAAAAAAAGAAGAAAAAAAGTATGAAATTGAACAAAATACAGTAACTCCAAAAATATTATGTGCAGAGTTACGGTTCTTGTGCACTACACTTTTCCTCCATGTAATCTATCCTTCTATGAAGTTTCAAGGTTATATGTCTTATAGTGCAAGAGAAATGCTCTTGACAAAAAAGAAACCCCAATTTAAATAGCTTTGATATTTTGTGAGTTATGCTCCAGACAAAAATTAAGTTTTAAATTTGCAAAGAGCAATAACTCCAAAAATATGATGAGCAGAGTTATGGTTCTTTGCACTGCACTTCTCCTCCATGAGATCTATCCACCTGTGAAGTTTCAAGTTAATAGCTTTAATAGTGTGACAGACAGACAACTCCATTATAATAAACATAAAGATCATAAAGAAGACATAATAAAGATGCTAGAGTTTTAACACTAACAAGAATCGCTCACCTGAGAAATATTGCTTTCATTGCTGTTTACAACCTAGTCATACTGAATACAAAATCCATGAAGAAGAACAGCAATATAATCTTAATTCCACACATGAAGTTTATGTGTGGTCAATAAAACCAAGTTAACCCTAGCGTCGGACCAATTTTGACCCCAGGACCATGATTTGAAAACTTGGTTCAGGTCCACAAGGCTATAAAAACATATAGTCCAGTCAGTCTAAGGTTTGACCTCAAACAAATTGCAAAAGTAATAATTTAGCGTAAATTAATACATATTTTTATCCTTTAACTTATATAAAAAATCTAGAAAAATCTAAGTTCAGGGGAAGTAGACAAATAAAAGTTTTTTTGTTGGATTCATTTTTTGTTCTCTTATGGCTTCCATACTATACACCGCCTACTGTACACAAAAGTGTGGCAGCAATAAAAGAAGATGAAAATACAAGTGACATGTAATCAGTTAATTCCTACAATATTTAAGGCAACAACAAATTGTATATAATTACCATGTTACTCAAAATATACTTACAATAAGGTTGAATTGTGCTCAGTTAGAACTATGGAAGGCTATCTGGGATAGAAATCTCAATTATTTTCATTTTCATACAGAAGATAAATATCGCAAAAAATTGCAATATGATATCATTTAATGCATATTTTTTCACTGAAATTCAGGCCATAATGTTAAAATAAATACACAGTTTATCCTATTAAAGGTAAAACCATACAGTTATTTTTAAGTTATGCAAAATCCAATGTAATTTAATTTTGGAAAAGCCCTCACTCTAAGTCTGATGTCCACTTCCAATCCAGACCTCCATTAAAGATGTCTATTAACCAGTGATACATACCATAACTGGACCCAACATAAACTCTCAACTGTTTGGGATAAGCAAGGTGACAGCATTGAAGATTGTGGCACTTGCTGAAGTCTCCCTCATGTGAGCTTCAAAGGCAGATATTGTGATGTGTGAAGAGCATATTCTTGTTATTCTGTACAGATGATTGCCAGGTGAAGGTCTAGATTTGCTGTTTTATAATTTTCCATGAAGATTATATCAAGTTTGTTTCAAGTGCAAGTTCATTTCCCTGTTTTCATAGATTTTCCATGAAGATTATATCAAGTTTGTTTCAAGTGCAAGTTCATTTCCCTGTTTTCATAGATTTTCCATGAAGGTTATATCAAGTTTGTCACAAGTGCAAGTTCATTTCCCTCCCCAACAAATAATGCTGCAAGATTCCATAATCTGTGGTCTTCTACAATGGACATGAATGGGTCAGAGTAGTAAACGATCTTCTACAAATTGCATGGGAAGGAAAAAATACCTGAAACCGACTGATGCCCATGCAATCTGACCTTCCACCTAAAATGACTAAGACCAAGTAAGTTGTTCAATGGATCTTCAAAGTAGGTTTGTGCATATTGACAAAAAGTCAATTTTCAATTGATTTCCTTAAAAGTTTGCATGATTTCAGAAAATTAAACTAGAAACAAATTTGTAGGAAAAACTTGGGGGGTGAACATTCTAATTTTTGAGCTATCTGCCCCTGAAAGTGAGTTTTTTGGCACTTTTCTGGCATTTTCAAGGGCAGATAACTCAATATTATGGGCTAACAACACTTCATTTAACTGATGTTTGGTACTGTATTCTCTGTCACTGTATAAAAGTTTTAGAAATTCAATGCAATAAATTTTACAATTAAGTTGTATACAAAAATATATAGAAATGTTCTCATCTTTTTTTTTTTCTTTTTTTTTTGCCAGAAAATGCATATGTTTATTTGCTGAAGCATAGTGAAAAATCTATTGAACAGAATTGTTTTAAACTTTGCATAATGGCTGGAATTGAAACATCAAACAATTATGTGAAATAAAATAAAGTATCAATATCCTTGATTTTGAGTTTTCTGTCCTTGAAAATGACAGAAAAGAGCAAAAATACAAAAAAAACAACAAGAGCCATGTTAAGATGGCCATCCCCTCCGAATGCTTGCTCTTTAGATGAGGTGTTGGAGTGTAGAATATTTCATTTTTAACAGAAATTTTTGGTAATGAAGATTGATGTTTGAAGTAATGATAGATATGAAACCCATGTGAAGACCTACTAATTTCCCTATTTTGAGGTCTACAGGTAAAATGTCAAGGTCACTGTGACAAAAAAATTAAACCTGAAAAATAAACAAGAGGGCCAAGATGGCCCTGTGTCGCTCGCCTGAGTAAGATGGCTGTGTTAGGCATAATGACAAAAAATCTGGCATCTAAAGTGTTTTTCTAACATTTGACTCAGTGACCTACATATTGATCCTACCTGAATTTGCACTCAACTGGGAATTCATGCAGTCATCATTCATATCAAGTTTAATGAAGACTGGGACAAAAATGTAGGTCTGTAGTGTGTTCACAAGGTTTTTCTAAGATTTGACCTGGTGACCTAGTTTTTGACCCCACATGACCCAATTTTGAACTTATCTGAGATATTACGTAGAAAAATATCCTGACCAAATGTTATGAAGATTGGGCCAAAACTGTGGCCTGTAGCAAGGTTTTTCTAAATTTTGACCGGTGACCTAGTTTTTGACCCCATATGACCCAATTTCAAACTATCCGAGATATCATGTAGAAAACATCCTGACCAAGTTTATGAAGATTGGGCCAAAACTGTGGCCTTAGAGTGTTCAGAAGGTTTTTCTAAATTTTGACCTGGTGACCTAGTTTTTAAACCCCACATGACCCAAGTTCGAATTCATCCGAGATATCATGTAGGCAAACATCCTGACCAAGTTTCATGAAGATTAGGCTAAAACTGTGGCCTCTAGAGAGTTCACAAGGTTTTTCTAAGATTTGACCTGGTGACCTAGTTTTTGACCCCACATGACCCAATTTAAAACTCATCCGAGATATCATGTAGACAAACATCCTGACCAAGTTTTATGAAGATTGGGCCAAAACTGTGGCCTCTAGAGTGTTCACAAGCAATTGTTGACGACAGACGACGCACAACGGAAAAAAGGTGATCACAAAAGCTCACCCGAGCACAAGTGCTCAGTTGAGCTAAAAAAGGCAATAACTCAAAAATTATGAAAGGTAGAATTATTATTCTTGTGCAAAGCAATTTTCCTCTATAAGATCTATCCATCTATGAAGTATCATATTGATATCTTAAATACTTTTTATAAAAGGGCATAACTAAAAAATTTTGGAGGGTAGAGTTATATTCTTGTGCAGCATTCCTCAATAAGATCTATCACCTATGAATACAATTGATACCTTAAATACTTTTTGACTTATGCTCCGGACAAATATTAAGTCTGAAAATAAGAAAGGGCAATAACTAAACAAGAGGGCCAAGATGGCCGTTGATTGCTCACCTGAGAAAGATGATTGATTAAGAAATAAAGATGCTAGAGTGTAAATAAAGTGAAATCTGGCTTTTTATATGGTGAAAAGGGCATAACTCCTAAATTAACTAGTCACTATCAGTTATAATTGAACTCAATTAAGACATTATTGTCATTAACAATGTCATAAAGTTTGAAGATGATTGCTAAAAAAATAAGATGCTAGAGTGTAATCAAAGTGAAATCTGGCATTTTTTTATATTAAAAGGGGCATAACTCCTGACCTTATTGACTGATCTCAGCCATAACCAAACTCAATCGAGACATTATGGTCATAAGCATTGCCATAAAGTTTGAAGATGATTGCTCAAAAGATGAAGATGCTAGGGTGTAAACATGAAATCTGGCATTTTTTTTTATATTAAAAGGGGCTTAATCCTGACTTAATTGACCAATCTGAGCCATATTCAAACTCAATCCAGACATTATGGTCATAAGCATTGCCATAAATTTTTAAGATGTTTGCTCAAAAGATGAAGATGCTAGAGTGTTAACAAAGTGAAATATGGCATTTTTTTAATATTAGAAGGGGCATAACTCCTGATCTAATTGACCCATCTCAGCCATAATGGAACTCAATCAAGACATCAAGCATTGCAATAAAGTTTGAAGATGTTTGCTCAAAAGATGAAGATGCTAGAGTGTAAACATTGTGAAATCTGGCATTTTTTTAATATTAAAAGGGGCATAACTCCTGACCTAATTGACTGATCTCAGCCATAATCGAACTCAATTGAGACATTATGGTTAAACATTGTCATAAAGTTTGAAGATGATTGTTCAAAAGATGAAGATGCTAGAGTGTAAACAAAATAAAATCTGGCATTTTTTTAATATTAAAAGGGGCATAACTCCTGACCTAATTGTCCGATCTCAGTCATAATCAAACTCAATCGAGACATTATGGCCATAAACAATGTTTTTAAGTTTGAAGATGATTGCTAAAGAAGTAAAGGTGATAGAGTGTAAACACTAAAACTGTTGACGCCGCACGACGCACATACGGACGACGGACACTCACGGGATCACAATAGCTCACCATGAGCTATGCTCAGGTGAGCTAAAAATTATGAAAGGTAGAGTTATCATTCTTGTACACTGCAATCCTCCTCAATGAGATCTATTCACCTATGAAGTATCAAGTTGATACTCTAATACTTGTCATGCTCCGGACAAAAATTAAGTCTGAAAAATGTAGGATATCATTCTTGTGCTCTGCATTCCTCCTCTATGAGATGAAGTTTCAAGTTGATACCCTAAATTCTTTTTGACTTATGCTCTGGACAAAAATTAAGTCTGAAAAATAACAAAGGGCAATAACTAAAAAATTATGAAAGGTAGAGTTATCATTCTTGTGCTATGCACTCCTCCTCAATGAAATCTATTCTAGATTTTCCTATTTAAGCCTATGCAAAATCAAGTGACCCCTGGGGCGGGGCCAATTTTGACCGCAGGGCCATGATTTGCGCAAACTTGAAAGATGTCCGTAAGGCAATATTACACACCAAATAATTATCTAAACACACCAAATATCTAAACTTCAGGCCTTGTAGTTTCTGAGAAATTTTTTTTCTAGATTTTTCTATTTAAGCGTATGTATAATCAAGTGACCCCTGGGGCAGGGCCAATTTTGACCCCAGTGCCATGATTTGAACAAACTTGAAAGATGTTCATAAGGCCATGTTTCACACCAAATATCTTTACTCCAGGCCTTGTGTTTTCTGTGAAAAAGATTTTTCTATTTTTTTTCTATATAAGTCTATGTTAAATTAAGTGACCCCTGCAGCGGGGCCACTTTTGTCCCCAGGGCCATGATTTGAACAAACCTGATAGATGTCCATAAGGCTATGTTACACACCAAATATCTAAATTCCAGGCCTTGTGATTTCTGAGAAGAAGATTTTTCTAGTTCTTATCCTATATGAGCCTATGTAAATTCAAGTGATCCCTGGGGCGGGGCCAAATTTGACCCAAGGGCCATGATTTGAACAAACTTGGTAGAGATCCACTAGACAATGCTACACACCAAATATCTAAACTCTAGGCCTTTCAGTTTTGCAGAAGAAGAGTTCCAAAGTTTGCATTTTTAAAATCTATTTTTAGCCCCTGTGACCTACTTTTTCAACCAATCAAATTAATTTGAACAATCATGATAGAGGGCATCATAAGGATGATTCCTATCGCGTTTGGTCAAAATCCATTCAGCAGTTTTGGAGGAGATGTTGTTTAAAGGAAATTGTTGATGCCGGACACATGCACCAACACATGGACAGACGATGGACAAAGGGGATCACAATAGCTCAAAAGACAGACGATGCACATACGCACAATGGACATTCAAGTATCACAAAAACTCACCATGAGCTTCGCTCAGGTGAGCTAAACACCAACAGGAATGACAAGTTAAGGAGCAAACACTAAATTTTCAAGTAAGAAAAGGGGCCATAATTTGCATCAAATTCAGTTATTTACCTTGGTTGTCTGATGCCCCTGAACACACATCCTACAGTGGTTCTATCGTATCAGTTGTCAAAAGAAAAGATTGATATATGATTGAAATAAGAACAATATATGATATGCGATATACGATCTGCAATATGCGATAGCAAGTTTGATTTACCTGTACGATTCGATACGATACGATGCGTTTATAATTTGATACCATACGATATACTACATGTTGTTAGCTTTATTTATCGTCACCTATAACTGGTAAACTGTCCATCTGAAATAAACTTAGCAAGCAACAGGAAATGGGGACAAACTAAATTGCAGTCCCCCTGAAAAAGCGATGGACTCTGGCAAACTCCATCGAAACCAACATTTTGCATATGTAATAAGAGAAAGATTTTCTTAATGAAGAATATCTATAAATATATTTTCTATGATTAAATAAAAACAATAATTTACTGATAGTTTATCTAGTACTCTGCCACATGTGTAAATTAACACAATATCTTTTGAAGCATTTTTTTTAAGTTATACATTAACCCACCAAACTAAATAAAATGTACACATACTACAAATGATATACATGTACAAGGCATTAAGAAAGTATCTAACGAGAGATAGAGAGAGAGAGAGAGAGAGAGAAATAACGTATCTATTTTTCTCATTAACAAAACTTTGTAAGACTTGATTTTTTTTTTATTGTATTTCCAATATATATTAAGTGGCTGTCAAAGTTACTGATTGAAAATATGAATTAATTTATGAACTTTAATGAGGAACTCAGATAATCAGCTGCTATTTTAAAAACTTTTTAGTATTTTCTTCACCTGTAAACGTTTTTTTTGTTGTTTTTTTTCTGATTTGCATGCATGTCAAACAATCTAAACAGCTGTGATAAATTATTATTATTTAGACAGACTAAATCTTATCCATATTGGACATTATTAAATGTTCATGTTTAAATTTTGTGCATGTGATTTTGTCCTGTCCCTTTATTGGACAGGTCCTTAAAAAATTTCAATTCCATGCAGGAAATCATTAAATCAATAATGCAATCTTACGAACATCGTCTAGCGCTTGCGCTAATCTATGTGCTAATTGGTCCATGCCTTTTCATATAAGATCGCGACTGCTCAATTAACGCTTGTGAACCAACACATAGAAGTATAGTACGTGCTAGAGAACTGCTGGTTGACTGTCAAATAGCCGAAAAGAATGTAATGATGCATACACAACTGCATGTAACATGCTCCTTATGTATAGAAAGAAAGAGATACCCGTTCTGTCGCTTCTTTAAACAACAAGAGGGCCATGATGGCCCTGAATCGCTCACCTGAGTACCATTGCTTCAACTGATGTCAAGGTTTTTAAACAGACAAGGATTCTGATATAACTTAATCTAAAACATTTTACCCCTGACAATACTACACACCAAATATCTAAGCAATGGGCCATATGGTTTCAGAGAAGACTTGGGCGCAGGGTCATTTATCACCGTAGGGCCAAGACTTTGAAAATCTTTGTAATGAACCATTAGATGCTACTACATACCAAAAATCTTAGCTCTAGGCCTTATTGATTCATAGAAGAAGATTTTTTAAGATTTTCCTATATAACTCTATGTAAAACAAGTGACCCCTGGTGTGGGGTCATTTATCACCATTGGGCTATGATTTGTACAATCTTGGTAGTGGCCCATAAGATGATGCTACATACCAAATATCTAAGCTCTAGGCCTTATGGATTCATAGAAGAAGATTTTTTAAGATTTTCCTATATAACTCTATGTAAAACAAGTGACCCCTGGTGCGGGGTCATTTATCACCATAGGGCTATGATTTGTACAATCTTGGTAGTGGCCCATAAGATGATGCTACAACCAAATATCTAAGCTCTAGGCCTTATGGATTCATGAAGAAGATTTTTTAAGATTTTCCTATATAACTCTATGTAAAACAAGTGACCCCTGGTGCGGGGTCATTTATCACCATAGGGCTATGATTTGTACAATCTTGGTAGTGGCCCATAAGATGATGCTTCATACCAAATATCTAAGCTCTAGGCCTTATGCATTAATGGAAGAAGATTTTTTAAGATTTTCCTATATAACTCTATGTAAAACAAGTGACCCCTGGTGCGGGGTCATTTATCACCATAGGGCTATGATTTGTACAATCTTGGTAGTGGCCCATAAGATGATGCTACATACCAAATATCTAAGCTCTAGGCCTTGCAGTTTTGCAGAAGAAGATTTTCAAAGTTTGCATTTTTAAAATCTATTTTTAGCTCCTGTGACCTAATTATGCAATGGACCAGAACCATTTATACAACTTTAGTAGAGCTTCATCCAAGGAACATTCCTGCAAAATATTTTTCAAATTGGCCAAGCCGTTTAGGAGGAGATGTTGTTTGAAGCAATTGTTGACGCCGGACGCACGCACGGACGACGGACGCCGGACAAAAGGCGATCAGAAAAGCTCACCTTGAGCACGTTGTGCTCATGTGAACTAATAAAAAAAACAAAAACAAACAAGAGGGCCATGATGGCCCTGAATCGCTCACCTGAGTACCATTGCTACAACTGATTACAAGGTTTTTAAACAGACAAGAATTCTGATATAACTCAATCTTAAACATTTTAGCCCTGACAATACTACACACCAAATATATAAGCACTGGGCCTTATGGTTTCAGCATACCAAAAATCTAAGCTATAGGCCTTATGGATTCATAGTAGAAGATTTGATTTTCCTATATAACTCTATGTAAAACAAGTGACCCCTGGTGCGTGGGCATTTATCACCATAGGGTCATGATTTGAACAATCTTGGTAATGAACCATTAGATGATGCTACATACCAAATATCTAATCTCTAGGCCTTATGGATTCATAGAAGAAGATTTTTAAAGATTTTCCTATATAACTCTATGTAAAACAAGTGACCTCTATTGCGGGGGCATTTATCACAGTTTGGCTATGATTTGAACAATCTTGGTAATGAACCATTAGATGATGCTACATATGAAATATCTAAGCTCTAGGCATTATGGATTCATAGAAGAAAATTTTTAAAGTTTTTCCTATATAAATCTATGTAAAACAAGTGACCCCTGGTGCGGGGGCATTTATCACCATAGGGCTATGATTTGAACAATCTTGGTAATGAACCATAAGATGATGCTACATACCAAATATCTAATCTCTAGGCCTTATGGATTCATAGAAGAAGATTTTTAAAGTTTTCCTATATAACTCTATGTAAAACAAGTGACCCTGGTGCGGGGCATTTATCACCATAGGGTCATGTTTGGTACAATCTTGGTAATGAACCATAAGATGATGCTACATACCAAATATCTAATCTCTAGACTTATGGATTCATAGAAGAAGATTTTTAAAGATTTTCCTATATAACTCTATGTAAAACAAGTGACCCCTGGTGCGGGGGCATTTATCACTGTAGGGCTATGATTTGAACAATCTTGGTAATGAACCATTAGATGATGCTACATACCAAATATCTAAGCTCTAGGCCTAATGGATTCATAGAAGAAGATTTTTAAAGATTTTCCTATACAACTCTATGTAAAACAAGTGACCCATGATGCAGGGGCATTTATCACCATAGGGTCATGATTTGTACAATCTTGGTAATGAACCATTAGATGATGCTACATACCAAATATCTTAGCTCTAGGCCTAATGGATTCATAGAAGAAGATTTTTAAAGATTTTCCTATATAACTCTATGTAAAACAAGTGACGCCTGGTGCGGGGGCATTTATCACCGTAGGGCTATGATTTGTACAATCTTGGTAATGGCCCATAAGATGATGCTACATACCAAATATCTAAGCTCTAGTTTTGCAGAAGAAATTTTCAAAGTTTGCATTTTTAAAATCTATTTTTAGCCCCTGTGACCTACTTTTTTAACCAATCTGAATAATTTGTACAACTTTGATAGAGGGCATCATAAGGATGATTTCTGTGAAGTTTGGTCAAAATCCCTTCAGTGGTTCATGAGGAGATGTTGTTTAAAGCAAATTGTTGAAGACGGACGGACGCACGCACGGACGACGGACAAAAGGCGATCACAAAAGCTCACCATGAGCACGATGTGCTCAGGTGAGCTAAAAACGCAGACAGGAAGGCCATCTCGTTTGAAGAGAAGTATTTAGTGAAGAGGTCGCCAAATCTTTCCCAGCTTATACATAGTTCCCAACTTTTAGCAAGTATACGTGCCCAATGCCATATGCTGTCATGTTTGTGGTTGCATAAAAGTTAAACTGCTAGACTGACATCTATACAGGGGGAAAGCATGAGAGAAATAAATCAGTAGCCAATCAACTGTTAACGTAAAATTTGTTTCTATGTCTTGTGTGGCGTTTGACCTCAAATCCATTTTCCGAAGAAGATATCTGAAAATCTAATTAATCTGCAAACAAATTGTAAAGTGATCCCATGCTTTCAACCTTAAGTACAAATTATTTGTTCCTATAAATTAATTCTCACTACATTTTACTCACTATTTTAACAATCAAAATATTTTTTTATTTGTTTTATCCATCATAAGAATACTCTAAGACTTGTATATGATTTCTATATTTTTCTAAAAGTCTATTAGTCTTTTAGTTGTAAAGAACTGCCACCAGTATAGAAATATACTGATATATAGAATGTCTTCCTCTTAAGAATGTATGTATGTATGTATGCACACACACATAGTTATTCTAAGTTACTTGTAATTTATGGTATTAATATTAATTATAATAGAGGACCAGTGTTTGACTAAGCTACCCTGGTTCTTTCTTTGAAAATGTTCTCACAATAGGCCTGCAACCATCTTTCATGTTTTCTGTCATGTTAGTATCGGTAATAACATTCATGTTGACGTTGATTGTCCCTTCCTTGCCTTGGGGTGGGGATTGGGGTGAGTGACTATATACCGTTATCGGCGATACATAAAGGTGACATATACGGTCAAAATAAACACATGTTGTGCCCACTGGTAAATGTTACATATCTGGTCAAATAAACACATGCTGTGCCCGCTGATAAGAATGTATGGCACGCATCTGGTGTTATGAAATACAATTATGTTGATTAAATATACATATTCATGTAAAAATGAGAAAAAAATCAAAGATATATTTTACGCAAACTATACATGCAACAATAAAGAAGTTATAGATTTTTTCTCATTTAAGGTAGCGACACTGGGTAATGGACAACTATCAAATTTACTGGTTTTGAATAACCTGAGTATAAACATAGTTAGTACAAAAGTTATACCCCTATCTTATGTCAAGATATCTGTTCTCAGAGTCGACAAAATATAATTAGTACCTTTGTTATTCCCCATATTGCACACATTTTTCGAAAATTTCGGACAGCTATATCTAAGTCATTTTTTCACTAAATAACTTAAACTGTATCTATACAAATGAACTAGTGATCCGTGTCTCAAATTTCTTTTAAAATTTTCTGTTCAAAAGTTATTTAACTTAACTTTTTATTTTCGCTTCGAAACACGCCGCTCGTCAATTAATTAGCCATTGTAACAAAACTAAAACAATTATCGAAAAACTGAGACACGGATCACTAGACGGATCAAAGACCTTCCGACAGACGAAAACCGCTTTGAAATCGGACACAATCAACTTTGTAATCACTGTCCAAACACCCCCACTACAAGCTAATTCCAGTGTGTGGAAAATTAGCTTGAAAGATAAAACGATCAAAATGTGCTAATTAAATGGGATAATCGCATAACTGTTCAGCCTTAATTAAATTCTTTTTGCTCAGTAGTTTAGCTGTTTGATACATCGTCCATTATTCACACTTTCCGAACATATAAGTACCTAAACTTTTGGTTTACATCCCATAAAGTCATCTAGTGTCATAGTGTACACGGCATATAACACATAAAAAGTCACGTGACTATCTTCAAGCGTCGAGATAAGGGGCCCCACACAGGGAAATAATGGATACCGAAGCCGAGCAGTCATAGGGGCAGGGTATGATTGAAATGTGTTTTTTGCATTTATTAATTACATTTTGTTTCATCAGTCTGTATCTTCATTCTGGTACAGATCTCCAAAATTAATAGAAATAATCGATTATAATAAAATAACCATTATTTATGCTCCATGCACAGACGTCGTATATAGCGCACATCATAAAATCAACGTCACGCCTGTCTTTGAATAATAAGCAAATTTTCTCTTTTGTCGTTTTATTGATTCTTAACTGAAATCTTCACGACAAAAAAGTATGGGTTTTATCGGACTTTTGATTGGTTTGCTTATTTATCAACACTGTCTCATCATTTCTTACATATAAACGGTTTCTTATCCTGCTAACATGCAATATACGAACCCCAATATACCAAAAACTGTAAACTTCTATAACAATAGATTGATTTCTTAAAATTAGTAATTATAATGGTGTTTTTTTTTAATTGTATGTGTAAATATAATTGCAAATAAAAGCTTATAAAAAGCCATTGCGAGGGAATACTTTTAACTGAAAATAACCTTATTAATACGTATTGGCATATATAAAGTTTTGTTTACTACTTTTGCAACAATACAATACAAAAACTTTTCTATGACTGTAATTGCTATTGTATATTTAATCCACTTGTTATTACAACTTGTAATCTGTGGTAAAATAAAAGATATGTTCTGTTCTGTTCTGTTCAAAAACTTTGTGTTTAAAAATATTGTCTATATAGATTATGACTTGATTTGTCTGGGTCGGGTTAATCAGTGTTCCCTGAAAACTGGTTTCCTGTGTGTACTGCACGTGTGCTTTTATTACCTGCCTTTGGTCATATATCACACAGTTTACTGGACTCGGGGCCCGAGCTGTCACCTAATATATTACGTAATAGACTTCCTGTCCCCAGTGTAACTGGCTACATGTTGACAACTAACGGGCCTCTAATTTGTAACTATTTGGGTCTCTAAGAGACCGCGTGGAAACAATTGTACTGATAAAGTGTAATGAAAAAAAAATGAAGTTCATTTCGATATTCAAATAAAAGGACAAATACTTTAAGATGTTGAGTATATTAAGTACTATTGAAAAGATTTCTTTTATTTCCCATATTTACTTCAGGTGATAATAAACATTAACCTGCTGCTATAGTAACTGATAGTTATTTGACAAACGACAAACTAATATCTTCCTAGCGTATAAACTGATTTCCCTACACGGCGCCTCTGAAAGCCCCGCCTACTCGACGTCACGTGATCGAAATAGCGGACTGCTTTTTCGGCTATATGGGGTCTGGTTATTCAGGACCATAAATTGCATATTTTAAAGTGAGATATTGGTTTTTTGTTTTCACAGATCATTAGAAGAAGGTGTGAATTATTTTATTCCGTTAAAAACCTATTTTGATGCATTTTACCGTTATTACCCAATGTCGCTACCTTAACTTTTATTATGTAGTGAACTTCGTGTTTTCACGGATAAGGAGAGATCGGTAATTTTACTAAAACGCATGCCTCTATTTTCAAAGGCAGTATGTTAATCTTCTAATGAATGGGTTCTATTGTTTTTGCTTTGCTTATTTCAGCAAAAAAACCAAACAAAAAAAAACATCGGAAAAGACAGTGGTTATATATGAGGGAGTCCGGGTGCAATACCCTAGCTCATTTTGCAAAAAGAATTTTACGTGTCCGGGAATAGCAACGAATGATACACGGGAGACAAGTTCCTGGGTAGAAGCAGTACTGAGTTTTCCGAGCTCCCGTAGCAACCTAAATTTGCCAAGTGCAAGACAATGGCAAATCTGGTACAAATTTTATACGTCTTTGGTTTGACGCGATCACCGGAGGAATGTGCCCCAGTTAAGATTTGAATCCAAAACTTCCTGATATTTTTATTTCAAACTGTTAAGAGAGAGAGAGAAAAAAGAAAATATGTTCTGTGCGAATTATGATTGGTTCATTTTAATTCTTGCATGTGTGAAGAGAGAGAGAGAGAGAGAGGAAGGGGGGGGTGGGAAATAACATTAGAACTACACTGTAGGTACATGTGTAAGTTATGATTATCTTTTTCAATGTGTTTAATTTGAGCACGCGAGCGAATACTGCAGAAGAAAATGGTCCCGGAAAATTATTTATTCCACAGAAGCAACTCGGAGTTTGATTATGCATAATTAGGTCACATTTAAATTGTTAGTTTTCAGACATGCTAATCATGTAAATTTTGATCAAACACATCAACTTAACTTAAAGAACTGAATGTAGCCCAGCATACATTTAAATATGAATATGAATTCCAAAAATTAAAGTTGTATGTCAAATAGTAAATAAGTTAAGGCCAACATTAAAGTTTTTTTTGTTAAACATTTCAAATATAGGTCAAAGTTAAAAGGTCAAGGTCCAAAGTCCAAAAGTGTAACATTGATGGAAAGGTCTTGCCACAAGGAATTCACATGTGAAATATTAGTGCCCTGTTGGTAACAGTTCTGAAATGACAGGCATTTTAAAAGTTTTCAAAAGTTTCAGAAAAATAGGTCAACGGTCAAGGTCAAGGTCGACAGATACAGTGGTGCTAACGTATCAGTTGTCAAAAAATATGATTGGAATACAATAGAAATACTGACGATATACGATATGCGATCTGCGATCTGCGATAACAGGTCTGATTTACCTTTACGATTCGTTATGATGTGATTTAATCGTTATGCGATATACGATACAGGATAAGCACGGTATAAATGGCATTTTTTACAACTGTATACAACTGTTTAAAAATATGAAATATCAACTAAGCTTTTAACAATATTTATCACAAGCCGTGTTTTCATCTGAAATAAACAGCGGAAATAAACAAAACAGGAAACAGGAAATGGAGACAAACTAAATTGCAGTTCCTCTAGAAATGTTACGGACTCTGTTGTCTCCGTCAATAATAACCTAAGCACGTGTAATGAAAAACTGATTTTTTTCCTAATGAGGACTCATAAAAAAATGTATTAATTATGCTTTGTTATTATGTGTTTTGATTTTAATCACATTAAAAAAAAACAAATGATACCAGTAATCATCTAATATCTAGTACGCTGTCATTTGTGCTAATTAAAACAATATCTTCGGGCATTTTTCAAACTTTGCATTTAACCCATCAAACATAAATGTATATATAATTTATTGGATGTATCAAATATCAAAAGAACGCGAATGAGTGTTGGAGAATAGCACCGTATCTTTTTTCTTATTAGAATATTCGTATATATTACAAGTAAGTAACTGTCATAGGTATAGATTTAATGTAAATATGTTTTCATATACTTTAACCAGAAGCTCGGAAAATCCGCTATTGTTTTAAAAAGCCCTAAGCCCGAAGAATTGTTGTTGGAAATTGACCTTGGTAATTAAACAATTAAATACATGTACATTAACATGGGTCGAAAAGCTATCTTTGTCGAAAAGATGCCATGAGTGAAGAGGCCGCCGTTTAACCGGGTATTCATGAGAAATGTCATACGCCGCCATGCGTATACAGTTTAATATGATTTGTTTTGTTAATCCAGTACAAGAATAAAATAGTTGCCAAATCGATTATATCTCATTTTGACTACACCCAGTTCATCTACTGTATAAAGTTATTTCACACCTTTCCAGACATGTTTCCAGATTGTCTAACACATGCTACATGTAAAGGATGCCGGTATATAACTAACTGTCTCTTATTAAGTAGGGAAATATCATCATGTTTTGGGCTTTCAATATTTTGTAATGGTATCCATGTTTTTGACCAAGTATTATTGTAAAATTATTTAAATGTAAAGTATTTAATATTTTATTAAATATTTATGATATAACATTTATATTGTGTGCATATGTATCATCCCCGCACTAATTCACTGTGTCTTCCCCATAAATATGCATTCATCTCTCCTCCTCTCTCTCTCTCTCTCTCATCCTATACTTTGAGCTAATGGTCATTAATGTTATCATGTATGTGGTTTCGAGACACATTTTAATTTGCAGAGATTTTGATTTGTAGACACAATGGGTTTCAATCGGAAGAACAGATTAAAAAAAAGTCTATTTAAAATCTGTGTATTTTACTCGCCATTTTAACAATCAAAATATTTTAAATAATACCCTATGATTCGCTCATTTGTGATATAACAAGAGGGCCATGATGGCCCTGAATCGCTCACCTGAGTACCATTGCTTCAACTGATGTCAAGGTTTTTAAACAGACAAGGATTCTGATATAACTTAATCTAAAACATTTTACCCTGACAATACTACACACCAAATATCTAAGCAATGGGCCATATGGTTTCAGAGAAGACTTGGGCGCAGGGTCATTTATCACCGTAGGGCCAAGACTTTGAAAATCTTTGTAATGAACCATTAGATGCTACTACATACCAAAAATCTTAGCTCTAGGCCTTATTGATTCATAGAAGAAGATTTTTTAAGATTTTCCTATTTAACTCTATGTAAAACAAGTGACCCCTGGTGTGGGGTCATTTATCACCATTGGGCTATGATTTGTACAATCTTGGTAGTGGCCCATAAGATGATCTACATACCAAAATCTAAGCTCTAGGCCTTATGGATTCATAGAAGAAGATTTTTTAAGATTTTCCTATATAACTCTATGTAAAACAAGTGACCCCTGGTGCGGGGTCATTTATCACCATAGGGCTATGATTTGTACAATCTTGGTAGTGGCCCATAAGATGATGCTTCATACCAAATATCTAAGCTCTAGGCCTTATGGATTCATAGAAGAAGATTTTTAAAGATTTTCCTATATAACTCTATGTAAAACAAGTAACCCCTGGTGCGGGGTCATTTATCACCATAGGGCTATGATTTGTACAATCTTGGTAGTGGCCCATAAGATGATGCTACATACCAAATATCTAAGCTCTAGGCCTTATGGATTCATAGAAGAAGATTTTTTAAGATTTTTCTATATAACTCTATGTAAAACAAGTGACCCCTGGTGCGGGGTCATTTATCACCATAGGGCTATGATTTGTACAATCTTGGTAGTGGCCCATAAGATCATGCTACATACCAAAAATCAAAAGGCTAGGCCTTGTGGTTTCAGAGAAGAAGATTTTTTAAATTTTCATTTTTAAAATCTATTTTTAGCTCCTGTGACCTAATTATGCAATGGACCAGAACCATTTATACAACTTTAGTAGAGCTTCATCCAAGGAACATTCCTGCAAAATATTTTTCAAATTGGCCAAGCCGTTTAGGAGGAGATGTTGTTTGAAGCAATTGTTGACGCCGGACGCACGGACGCACTGACGCACGGACGCACGCACGCACGGACGACGGACGACGGACGCCGGACAAAAGGCGATCAGAAAAGCTCACCTTGAGCACGTTGTGCTCATGTGAGCTAAAAATAAGTCCATAAGTCACACACATGTGTGCCCGCACACTCCTTACAAATGTATTTTTGATACATGCATCATCATTATCATCATCATCATCGTGTACATTTAAGATTTTTTTTCTCTATTCGAAATATATTCTGTGCCTCATACCTAGATTGGAAACAGTTTTATTATTATTATTATTCTATGAATATTGGTGTGTTTAAAATAGAATTTCAAATTATTGCTAAAAATTGTAATCTTTTAGTACCGAAAATAACATTCACTCTGTGTACATGTCAAAAGTCTTCTCCTCTGGGGGTGGTATACTGGCAGCGGTGAGACATAAAGGTGACATATCTGGTCAAAATAAACACATGCTGTGCCTGCTGATAAGAACTTATGGCATGCCTCAGGTATTGCGAAACACACTTTTTTCACTTAATTATACATAAAAGATTAGGGATATGCAAGAAAATGTTCTAACCTATTATATCTCTAGCAAACTGTAATAATATGGAAATGAGATCTTTAGCGAACTGTAGTAATATGGAAACAAGATCATTTTCTTTTAACTATTATCATGTCAGTGAACTCTGTGTTATCACGGAATAAAATACATCAGTTATTTTATAACAAATCTTCCATTCCCATGTAGGTTTTATGTTTATTTTTCTATTGTTATGGCTTGCAATAATTCCTGGTTTATCATATTAAATATTAAGACATAGCAGTGAAGCATATCACGAAAATGTGGTCCTTTTAATAATTATTTTTTTTCCATATGAAAGAGACAGTTGTTGGATACAATTAAGTTCGGGTGTGATACCCATGCTAATTTCGCAAAAAAAAATGCTCTTTGAAATATACGTGTCCGAGGTATAGCACCGATATACTGTAAACATGTTCCTGTGTAGAACTAGTACTTAGAGCTCCGTGTTCTCAAAGCAATACCGATGCATCTTGTACACATCATATACGTATTAGGCTTTACGTGATCATCGGAAAAAATGCTCCGGTTTGGATTTTCAGTCTCCACCTACCTGAATTTTGATTATCTCCGTACTGATGAAAAAGGGGGAAAAAAGAAACATAATTTGCACTCATTCATCCAATTTTTTTGGAAGTGTGTGTGCGCGCGCGCATGTGCGTAATGAAAGAGAGATAGAGAAACCTAAATAAAATAGGAAATAATTAAATAAATAAACTATATTCGTAAATTACAAATATCTTTTGTTCACGAATTCATTAAATAATAAAGAAAAATGGGCATTCGAGTAAATACAGCAGCAAAAAATGTCCCGGGAAATAAATAATTACACGAAAGCAACATTTCGGACGATCTTGCATAAGTAGGTAAGTTTTAATTTGTTAGTTTTTAGACAGGTTAATAAAGCAAACATTGATCAAACATATCAATTACACATATTTCAAAATTGTTCCACTTTAATACTGATATAGTCACGAAGCTATATTAAAGGTATTTACGTCTCTGATATAGTACTTTTCACATGTGCATCAAATTATATAACATCGCATGGCATCTGCTCCTGAAAGTCACGTAGGCCATAACACATGTATAAAAATAATAAAGTAAAAGAAATATAACTATTGCAATTGGTAAAATATGAAAAAAATGTACTGCATAATGTGATTTAATGATCCACCATTAATAAACTTAAGCAAATATTAAATATAAAGACACGAACATTAATTATTTCTGAAATATCGATGGTGTCCCGTAACTTAAACTGTCCTAAACCACTGGGTGGTTCAATATGATATACGTTATGCGATTTACGATATACGATTACCGATATACGGTTGCCTTACGATGGATACAATCCGTTTATTATGCCTAACGATTCCCTACGTTACGATGCGATTGAGAAATATAATGAATAAAAGTTGTATGTCAAATAGTAAAGAAATTACGGCCAACGTTTTTTTTTAAAACTTTCAAAATAGATCAAAGTTCAAAGGTCAAGGTCAAAAGTCTAAAAAAGTAACATTGATGGAAAGGTATTGCTACAAAGAATTCACATGTGAAATATCAGTGACCTGTTGACAACGGTTTTGAAATGACAGGCATTTTAAAGTTTTAAAAGTTTCAGTAAAATAAGGTCAAGGTCAAGGTCAATAGGTTAACAATTTTCATATGTCTGGATATGCCTTGCCAAGATGAATATGCACATCAAAAATGAAAGTTGTATATGGAATAGTAGAGAAGTAATGGCCAACGTTAAGATTCAGGCCGACGCCTGACTACCACGACGACAGAGTTACGACAATTGCTCAAATTTTTTTCTTCGAAAAACAGACGAGCTAAAAAAATAAAAGGTGTCCCGAAACTTAGCCAAAAATCTTAGAGTGATTCAATACATTATACGTTATGCAATGTACCATATACAATTTACGATATACCACTGCTTTACGATACAATCCCGCTCATTTTTTCTAATACGATTGGATGCAGTGTTCCAGCTAGCCCTGAATAGCAGGGCGGATCGCTCGTTCCCCAAAACCACCCGCCCTGTTGCCCTTTGATTTACCCTGTCTTAGATCTAACCGCCCTCCTGCCCTTTGTTTCAAATAGGATGTTTGTTACATCAGTTCATTACTCGTCATTTGCACAGTTGCAGCTTGCCAGTATTGATTAACTGTCGTGTGGTAGCTCCGCCCTGACATACAATCAGACTCTAAGCTCTTGTCATTAGGATTCGCAAGCTATTACCTTGCGTAATCACAAAGTGAGTGTAATTATAAACAATCAAACTGATGAAAACAAGTACTTAGGGAAATAAGCAGGTAATTAATGCAGTTACTGAAAGGAACAAGGCAGTCCAAAGGACAGCTATATCCCCTGCCGCTGGCCAAATATTAGAATTTGTTTGGTCATAGGATTATGTTCACCTTAACCTGGCATGGTTGATGCAGACATAGAAGATCAGTTTAAGACAATTTAACTTTCCGGAGTTATGTATGAATCTCAGAATTCGGAGGCACATATATTAAAAGTTTACTGACAAGTTTTACATGGGAAACAGTACAAAAAGTGAACATCAATGAAGTATAGGATGTGTTAGGTAACCACAAAAAACATGTGTAACTCAATTAAAAACTTTATATATCATGACGAAAATGTGTCCAAGCGTTTATGAGATATGGAGCGGACACGAAAATAACATTTGACCTGCAAGTATGACCTTGACCTTGAGCCAGCGTGACCGCCTCATGCCTTCTGCACATCAGCTCAATGAGGTTAACATTTTAGCCGAGTTTGAAGAAAATGTGTCCAAGCGTTCATGAGATATGGAGCGGACACGAAAATAACATTTGACCTTCAAGTATAACCTTGACCTTGAGCCAACATGACCGCCTCATGCCTTCTGCTTCATGAGATATGGAGCGGACAGAAAATAACATTTGACCTTCAAGTATGACCTTGACCTTGAGCCAGCATGACCGCCTCATGCCTTCTGCACATCAGCTCAATGAGGTTAACATTTTAGCCGAGTTTGAAGAAAATGTGTCCAAGCGTTCATGAGATATGGAGCGGACAGAAAATAACATTTGACCTTCAAGTATGACCTTGACCTTGAGCCAACATGAAGCCTA
>CM037789.1:37260321-37287276 GCA_021229015.1 Solen grandis
TTTTGACGCATTATCAACTTGGTTTCGCCAAAAAACCCTTTCCCTTTTCGAATTTGGAAAAAGGGGAACCCCAAAAGCAAAATAAACCCTAACATACACTTCGTAAAATTTTTGATGAAAATGGGTCCAGAAATAATGGCTGTAGACCGTTAAAAACTTTTTCACATGACGTCGAATCTGACTTTTATATGACGTCATATTAATATAAAATTTTCATTGCAACCAAAAGCTCATAGTTTGAAATATATGCCATAAAATGTTCATTTTTCTGAGTCAATGGCAACACCTCGAATTAACACAAATATAAGAGGAAGAAAAAAGAATAATAACTAGATGTCATTCGTCTAAACGAAGATGGGACTTTCAGCAACCTGTGTTAATGCAAAAAGCAGGAGATAGAATTTTCCCATGTAATAACTCACCTCTGGTAGTATTTCAGTTCATGCTGAACAATTGACATTTATTTCGCAAAATAAGCTTTTAGTTACGAAGAAAAAAAAATAGCAGTAGTAGTAGTATGCTTATGACGTCATATGACGTCACCACTCAAAATATTTTAAGAAATTATGCAGAACTGAAAACTGTGTAAGTTTCTAATTTCTATCTCATCCCGAATTTTCTTTAACCCTAAAATGAAATTTTTGGTCCAAATTTTTCGAATCTTACTTCAGCCACAATACTTGGGTTTTTCGGAATTAAGGTTAGCTAAAAATATTCACCCCTTAGTTTCAAGATGTACCATCTGTAAAAATTGAAGAAAATCTGATCATAAATGAGGGCTTTTAGAGCGCAAACCCACCATTTTTCACTATTTTAAGCTCTGACGTCCGTGATGTCATAGGGTGCTGAAAAAGCTGTTGCTCAAAAGCGCATACTTTACTGCAATAACTCTGAAATTTTCATTATTCTGAACAATTTGCATCATGTCGAAATCATTGCCCCAAATTAAAATGTAACTGCAGACTGTGTAAGTTTAAACTTTCTATTCACCCCGAAGCTCTTTAATCCCAAAATGAAATTTTCGGTCCTATGTTCGAATCTTATTTAAGCCACAGAACTTCGGGCTTTCGGAATTTCGGTTAGCTGACAGGATATGCACACCTTAGATTCAAGGTGTACCATCTGTGAAAATTTTAAGAAAATCCCACCATAAATGACGGCTGTAGAGCACGAACACCATTTTTCACTATTTTTAGCTTTTGACGTCATGTGACGTCATAGGGGCTGACAAACATTGAAATCAAAATTATCTCACGGGACATAATAACCCATAAAAATTTTATCCCTCCTAGGACTATTGCAACATATTAAATTAAGCGTTTAGTTTAGGAAGAAGAAAAAAATAATAATAATAAAAAAATGACGTCACGTGACGTCATATGCTTTATTTTCACATAATTGTTAAGACACCCAGAGACCCACTAACTGACAAAATTTCAACTTTCTATCTCAAATAGCAAAAGTTTTTATAAGCATTTAAAAATTGACGTCCTTGGGGTTTGAAAACTTGGATCCGCCATAGGTTTCTTGGACTTTTCGAATTTTTTAAAAAAACGGACACCGGTATAACAATAAGAACGTAACATACACATTCTGTGAGATTTGATGAAAATCGGCCCCTTAATAATGGCTCGGACCGTATACAACTTTCGTAGTCAATTTCAAATGTGACGTCAAAATGACGTCAAAGTTTTCTGAAAATCTTGAAATCAAAATTTTCAGCGTTGAATCTTTTGTCTTAAATTTTCATTGCCCTTCGAAAATTTCAACATATAGAAATAATCTTGTTAGAATTAGAAATTCATTATCATATAATACGTCACTTGACTCATAGACATTTATTTTCACAAAATGTTTAAGGGCTCCTAAGTCCTATATACTGACCCAATATCATCTTTCTATCTCAAATAGGGGACCCATTTATAAGGGAAATTTTAAACTTACGACCTTGGTTCGAATCTTGGAATCGCTATAGAACCTTGGACTTTTCGAATTTTTAGAAAAGGACACCCCGATGCACAACTAGAACTATAAAATACAAAAACAGTGAAAATTTGATGAAAAACGGTTCACAAACAAAGGCTGTAGACCGCGTACAAACTTTTGTAGCATATTTCAAATGTGACGTCATTGACGTCATAGGCATATGAAAATCATAGAAATCAAAAAATCAGCATTGAAGCATGTGTCTTAAATTTCATTGCCCTTCGACAAATTTTAACATATAGAAATATTCTTGTTAATATTAGAAAAACATTATCATATATGACGTCACGTTACGTCGTATGACATTATTTTCACAAAGGTTAAACTCTGGGACCTAATAAGACTAATATCAATTTCTATCTTAAACAGGACTTTTTATAAGCATTTAAAAATTACGACCTTGGTTCGAATCTTGGATTCGCTATAGAACAATGGACTTTTCGAATTTTGAAAAACGGACACCGGGATGCACAACTAGAACTTAATATACACAATCTGTGAAAATTTGATGAAAATCGGTTCACCAACAAGGGCCCTGTAGCCCGCTACAAATTTTGTTAGCATATTTCAAAGGGTGGACGTCATATGACCGTCATAGGCATATGAAAATCTTTAGAAATCAAATTTCCTCACGTGACTATTAAGTCAAAAAAAATTTCATGTCCTAGGAGTATTGCAACTTGAAAAATAAGCGTTTTTAGGAAGAAAAAAAATGGACTTACTAAAAAATCACTAACCTATATTAATTAACACTGACTAACTTAGAGTTTGCCCCGCCCTATTACTACGTTAAATGCTGCTATATTAGAAGATGGCGCCTTTATAAGTGTTACGTAGCGTGTTGTAAAGTATTCACACACGTGCACCTGGCTTTCTAAATATGGATGTAACCACATACATTTTCGCGCTTTTTTTACCGTCGGCTCATTTCTTTTTCAGATTTCAATCAATTTATGTGATGGCTGTTTTTTTAATTTATTTATCTTGTTTGAATTAGTTGAGAAATCAGAAAATATCAACTGATTGACATTAAGGTAAGAACGAAATATGTAAAAATAATCGTTTAAAAAAAGTCGGTGTCGCGGAAGTATCAAGGCTGGAATACCCCGGAAATAAACCCAAAACAAAACGAGATAAACATGATCTGTAAGTTGTTTAAAAAAAAGTTATATCAAATTTTTCAATTGTATTTACCAAATTCGTAAAAATGGACTGTAAAAGCTCCCTTGTTAGGCGCTCAGCTTCATAAGGGTAGTTCTAGGACTGTGGCCCGGTGTCCGGATAATGTGACTGGGTGTGGTAAACATGGGCCCAAATGTCTACGACGTGTACTGTGCAGGTGCAACACCACATTTGTCTCAAGTTTGACATTGTCTCCCCAAAAAACTTAAATACGTCGGAGGGACGTTAAACCTAATAAACTTTACTTGTATTTTAGTATTTAATTTAGATTTTTTCTTTCCTCAGGAGTCCCTTTGCAAAAAATATTTCCGAAACTCCTCATTCTTATGTAAATTTTATCTATAAACAGATTATTTAAGCAACTTTTAAAAAATGTTTACAAAAGACGTCAACATGCGCCAGTGTGCACACCTCGTGTGTAGGGATCGGTGTAGTAAACATGCTATATATGATATCTGTTTTGTTTGTTGGGTTTAAGTCCCACCGACAGTAATTCGCAGTCACGATGTCTACTTCATGCGGGTATAGGACAACCACACTGCATATCCCCGCCCCTAGACATGTGGCATGATACCACACCAGTCACATCATCCTGATACCGCGTAACCAGTCCTGCAAATACTCTTATAAAGTGAGCGCCAAGCAAGGGAGCTATAACAGTACTATTTTTTACGACTTTGGTATGTCGGGTCGGGGATCGAACCCACGACCCCCTTTCCCCTCCGAGGCGGACGCTCTAACCATCGGCCACCGGAAAGGGTACGCTTGTTATTTAGAAAATATCAATATGATATAAGAAAAAAAGTTTTTTGAATTTATAGACTAATACAAGCTGTAAACTTACATTTTTTTCCGAAAAGCTTCAATTAACGTGAAAGCAAAAGTGGATATTTCTCGAAAATTCTTAAACTTGGGTTTAAAATGTATTTTTGATGTAATTTCCTTTATCTTTAATCAATTTTAAAACCTAGGTCCCAAAAATAATGTCTTAAAAATTTTTTAATTCACTTGTTAAGGTTTGGACTTATTTTAAGAGTTTTTGAGATATTGCCTAGAACTTAAAAACAGGAAAAATGCTGAAATTTACTTTTTAAAATTTTTTTTTTTGAGAAACCCCCTTATACTTGGGTCAATTTCAAAACCTTATACCAAAAAAATTTGTCCTAAAATTTACATTTCACAGTTTATTAAGGAATTTTTTTAAAATATTTTTTTGGAAACAAGCTCAAAACCTCCGAAAAAATCCCCAACGCTAAGCAAAAATTTCGTTTTTTCCCCATTTTCATGAATCTTTGGTAATCTTTTAACTTTAAGCATAAAAAGAAGGGCCAAACTTGCTTTACAAAAATTTTCATCATATATTTTAAAAATCAAAGGTTTTCGAGATACAAACATTTTAAACACAGGGGGGTTTAAAAAATTTTATTTTCCTCCAAATTTCAACCGATTCAACCCGTCATAAAAAACTAAATATATTGAAATGTTTTCAAAAAGCACTACAAAATTATACCCCTAGTGTCTCGATAAATATTTCCCTTTTTTGAGATTTTTAAGGGGAAAAAAAAACCCAAATTGATATTGATTGCCCTTTTGGGTTTTTCCCGGAAGGAAGTGCATGGTCAAGAATTCATACTGATTTCAGCAAAATTTCAAGAAATATACAAAAAATAAAGTACAGGTTTAAAAAAAAACCTTTAAGTTTTAATACGAAAGTTTTATTCATTATGAGTTGTCATCTTTTTAGAATTTAAAAAAAGACATAGAGACAAAAGCAGTCCAAATCTAGCTTTCTAGCTTTTCGGGAAGCGTTTTTAAAACCATTTGAAATTTGCTCATTTTTCGAATCTTGGATTGCCAAAAAAATTTTTGCCTTTTCTTTTTTGGAAAAACGGACCCGGGGATGCACAACTAGACCCTAACATAAAATTTCTGTAAATTTTTTGATGAAAAATCGGTTCATAAAATGGCTGTACCCCGGAAAAACTTTTTTACATATTTCAAATTAGTCTATGAGTCATAGGCATATAAAAAATCTGAAAATAAAAATTTTCCCTCACGTGATATTAATCATAAAATTTATCGTCCGGGATATTGCAAATGAAAAAAAAGGGTTTTATTAGGAAGAAAAAAAAGGGATTCTAAAAAAAACACTAATATTTTTAAATTAAACACTGACTAATTGGGTTTGCCCGCCCTATTACTACGTTTGGTATATTGAAGAGGGCCCCCATATAAGTGGGGCGTGTTGTTAAAATATTTTCCCCAAGTGCACCTGCTTTCTAAAAATGGGTGTAACAATACATTTCGGCATTTTTTTACCGTCGGTCATTTCTTTTTTGATTTTTAAACAATTTTTGTTGGGGTGTTTTTTTAATTTATTTATCTTGTTTGAATTAGTTAAAATCAGAAAAAATTAAGATTGACATTAAGGTAAAACAAATATGTAAAAAAAAAATCGTTTAAAAAGTCGGTGTCAGCGGAAAATTCAAGGAGGAATACCCCCGGGAAAAACCAATCAAAAGAGATAAAAACATGACTTAAGTTGTTTAAAAAAGTTATTCAATTTTTCAATTTTTATTTACCAATTGAAACATAGGTATGTTAAGCTCCCCCGTTAGGCGCCGCTTCTAAGGGGAGTTCTAGGACTGATGGCCGTGTCCGGATATTTTGGGTGGGTGTGGTATCATGCCAAGTTACGAGTGATAGGCGTGTGACAACATCATTTGTCTAATAACATTGTCTCCAAAAGATTAAAACTGTCGGGGGGACGTTAAACTAATAAATTTACTTGTTTTTAGTATTTAATTTAGCTTTTTTTTTCCCCAGGGTCCCCTTTTCAAAAAATATTTCCGAAATCCTCATTTTTTATGTAAAAATTTATCTATAAAAATTTATTTAAGAACTTTAAAAAATGTTTCAAAAGACGTCAACATGCGCCAGTGTGCAACTCGTGGGTTTGGGTCGGGGTAGTAAACACTGTATATATGTATCTGTTTGTTTTTGGGTTTAAGCCCCCCGACAGTAATTCAGCCGTCACGTTCTATTCATGCGGGTATAGGACTACCCACTGCATTTCAAGCCCCTAGACATTGGCATGATACCCCCAACCCCGTCCCTTCATCCCGATACCCGCTAACCAGTCCTGCAAATACTCTTAATTTTCTGGCGCCAAGCAAGGGGCTATAAAAAGAATATTTTTTTACGACTTGGTATGTCGGGTCGGGGGAACGAACCACGACCTTTTCCCCTCCGAGGCGGACGCTCTAACCCCCCCGGCCCCGAAAGGGGAGCTTGTTTAGGTAGTATATCAATAGAATAAGTAAAAAAGTTTTTTGCAATTTATATACTAAAATGCTGTAAACTTCATCTTTTCCCAAAGCTTCAATTAACGAAAGCGAAAGTAGGATATTTTTCGAAAAAATTTTTACACTTGGGTTTATATTCGTATTTTTGATGTAACTTCCTTATCTTTAATAAATTTTAAAAAAAATAGGACCAAAAAAAATCTCTTAAAAAATTTTTAAATTTACTTTTTTAAGTGGGACTTATTTTTAATGGCTTTTAGATATTGCGTAGAAATTGACAAAAAAGGGAAATGCTGAAATTTTACATTTTTAAAATTTTTTTTTGATGTAATCCCCTTTTAAATGGGTTTAAATTTTAAAACCTTAGGTACCAAAATAATTGTCCTAAAATTCTCTACATTTCACACGCTTTCATTATAGGAATATTTTTAATATTTTTGAGATACAAGCTCATAAACCTCCTGAAAAAATCACCAACGCTATATGCACGAATTTCGTTTTTTCCCATTTCTCCATGAATCTTAGGTCAATCATTAAACTTTTAAGCATCAAAAGAACGGCCAAACATTGCTTTACAAATAATATTCATCATCATATTTTCAAAAATCAAAGGTTTTCGAGATACAAACATGTTAAACACACTGGGGGTTACAAAATTTTCATTTTTCCTCCATATTCAACCGATTCAACCCGATCATCAAAAACTAAATATCATCTGAAAGTCTTCTAAGCACTACAAATTATACGCCTAGTGTCTCGATAGAATATTTACCGTTTTTGAGATATTTAAGGCGGAGAAAAACCCGATAATTGATATATGACTGACCTTTGGGATTTTCCGGAAACGGAAGTGACATGGTCCATAGAATCTCATACTGCATCTTCAGACAAAATTTCAAGCAAATCATACAAAAAATAAGCCTACGGGGATTAAAAACCGTTAAGTTTTAATACGAAATTTTATTAGCATTATGACGTCATGTCATCTTTTTAGAATTTAAAGAAGACATAGAGACTAATATGCAGTCCAAATCCCCAGCTTTCTAGCTTTTCTGGAAGCGTTTTTAAATACGATTTGAAATTTGACGTCATTAGTTCGAATCTTGGATTCGCCATAAAACATTTGCCTTTTCGAATTTGGAAAAACGGACACCGGGATGCACAACTAGAGCCTAACATACCATTCGTAATTTTGATGAAAATCGGTTCTAAACAATGGCTGTAGACCGCGTACAAACTTTTGTAGCATATTTCAAATGTGAGTCTATGACGTCATAGGCATATGAAAATCATAGAAATCAAAATTTCCTTAGTGACTAAAAAGTCATAAAAATTTCATCGCCCTTTGGAGTATTGCAACATAGAAAATAAAGCGTTTAGTAAGGAAGAAAAAAGAAAAATAATAATAAGAAGAAGAAGAAGAACTAGATGTCATTCTTTCAAAACAAATGATAGGACTTTCTGCAACCTGTGTTAATGAAAAAAGCAACAGATAAAAGTTTCATGTAATGACTCACCTCTGGTAGTATTTCATGTTCATGCTGGAACAATTGACACTGTATTCCGCGAAAAATAAGCTTTTAAAGTTACGTAGAAAAAAAAAGTAGCAGTAGTAGTAGTATGCTATGACGTCTTTATGACGTCACGACTCAAATATTATGTAGAAATTATACAGAACCGCAAACTGTGTAAGTTTCACTTTCTATCTCATCCCGAAGTTCTTTAACCCTAAAATGAAATTTTTGGTCCTATGTTCGAATTTTATTTCAGCCACAATACTTCGGTTTTTCGGAATTAAGGTTAGCTGACAAAATATATTTACACCTTAGTTTCAAGATGTTCCATCGTAAAAATTTGAAGAAAATCTGATCATAAATGGCGGCTGTAAAAGCGCGAACACCATCTTTCACTATTTTTAGCTCTGACGTCACGTGAGTATAGGGTGCTGAAAAATGTGTTGCTCAAAAGCGCATATTTACTGCAATAACTCTGAAATTTTCATTATTCTGAACAACTGGCATCATGTCGAAATTGTTGCCCCAAATTAAAAATAAGTGGTATGCTTATGACGTCCTCTGACGTCACGATTCAAAATATTTATAGAAATGCTGCAGAACTTGCAAATGTGTAAGTTTCAACTTTCTATCTCATCCTGAAGCTCTTCAATCCTAAAATGAAATTTTTGGTCCTATGTTCGAATATTACTTCACCCACAGATTCGGTTTTTGGGAAATTTCGGTAAGCTGGCAGGATATGTAAAACTTATTTTTCAAGGTGTACCATCTGTGAAAATTAGAAGAAAATCCGCCCATAAATGGCCGCTGTAGAGCGCGAAAACCCCTTTTTCTCAATATTTTTTAGCTCTGACGTCACATGACGTCATAGGGTGTGAAGATGCTTTTGTTAAAAAGCGCATACTTTACTGTCTAACTCTAAAATTTTTCATTATGCTGAACAACTGGCAGCATGTCGAAATCATTGCCAAAAATGAAAATTAAAAGTATGCTTATGACGTCACATGACAACGTTTGACGTTTGACTCAAAATATATTGAGAAGTTCTGCAGAACTGAAAAACTGTGTTTGTTTCACTTTCTATTCATCCTGAAGCATTTAATGCTAATATGAAATTTTCGGTCCTATGTTCAAAATCTTATTTCAGCCACGAATTCAGTCTTTCGGAAATTCGGTTAGTGACAGGATATGCACACCTTAGTTCCATGATGTACCATCTGTGAAATTTGAAGCAAACCGACCATAAATGGCGGCTGTAGAGCTTAAACACCATTTTTCACTATTTTTAGCTTGACTTTCATATGACGAAATAGGGTGCTGAAAATGCTTTTTTTTCAAAAGCGCATACTTTACTGTATAACTCTGAAATTTTCAAATTCTGAACAAATAGCATCATGTCGAAATCATTGCCCTAAAATAAAAATAAGAAGTATGCTTATGACGTCACATGACGTCATATGACGTCAGGATTCAAAATATATGTAGAAATTCTGCAGAACTGCAAACTGTGTAAGTTTCAACTTTCTATCTCATCCTGAAGCTCTTTAATCCTAAAATAAAATTTTTTCGGTCCTATGTTCGAATCTTATTTCAGCCACAAAAGTTCATTCTTTCGGAATTTCGGTTAGCTGACAGGATATGCACCCCTTTTAGTTTCAAGATGTACCATCTGTGAAAAATTTGAAGAAAATCCGACTGTAAATGACGGCTTAGAGCGCAAACCCCATTTTTCACTATTTTTAGCTGTGACGTCATGTGACGTCATAGGTGCTGACAATCATTGAAATCAAAATTTCCTCACGTGACTATAACCCAAAAAAATTTTTTCATCGCCCTGGACTATTGCAACATTTTAAAAATAAGCGTTTAGCTAGGAAGAAGAAAAAAATAATAATAATAAAAAAATGACATCACGTGACATCATAGGGACGTTTATTTTCACATAATTGTTAGCCCACCAGAGACCTACTAACTGACAAAATTTCAACTTTCTATCTAAAATAGGACAGTTTTTATCAGCATTTAAAATTGACGTCCTTGGTTCGAATCTTGGATCCGCCATAGATGCTTGGACTTTTCAAAATTTTGAAAAACGGACACCGGTATACAAATAAGAACGTAATATACACATTCTGTGAAAATTTGATAAAAATCGGCCATGAATAATGGCTTGGACGTGTACAAACTTTCGTAGTCAATTTCAAATGTGACGTCATTGACGTCATAGGCTTCTGAAAATCATTGAAATCGAATTTCAGTGTCTGAAAACATTTGTCATTAAATTTTTCATTGTCCTTCGACAATTTCAACATATAGAAATACTTTTTTAAATTAGAAACATTATATATAAGACGTCAAGTGACGTCATGTGACGTTTATTTTCACAAAATGTTTAAGACTCTCAGAGACCTATATACTGACCAAATATCACTTTTTTATCTCAAATAAATCCCATTTTATAAAGCATTTAAAAATTTACGACCCTTTGGGTTTGAATCTTGAATTCGCTATAGAAACCATGGACTTTTCGAAATTTTTAAAAAAAGGACACCGAGATGCACAACTAGAACTTAATATTCACATTCTGTGAAAAATTTTATGAAAACGGTTCATAAACAATGGCTGTAGACGCGTACAAACTTTTGTTGCATATTTCAAGTGTGACGTCATAAAGACGTCATAGGATATGAAAATCATAGAAATCAAAATTTCAGCATTTGAAGCATGTGTCATTAAATTTTCATTGCCTTCGACAATTTTAACATATAGAAATATTCTTGTTTAAAATTAGAAATACTTATCATATAATGACGTCACGTGACGTCATATGACATTATTTTCACAAAAATGTTTAAAATTCTAGAGACCTATATACTGACTAAATATCAACTTTCTATCTTAAATAGGACAGATTTTATAAGCATTTTTAAAAAATTTACGACCTTGGTTCGAATCTTTGGGTTCGCTATAGAACCATGGACTTTTCGAATTTGAAAAACGGACACCGAGATGCACAACTAGAGCCCAACATACACATTCTGGGGAAATTTGATGAAAATCGGTCCAGAAATAATGGCTGTAGACCGCGTACAAACTTTTTCACATGACGTCAAATCTGACGTTATATGACATCGTATGAATATAAAATTCATTGCATCCGAAAGCTCTGGTTTGAAATATATGCCATAAAATTTTCATTGTTCTGAGTCATGCAACACCTCGAAATTAACACAAATATAAGAGGAAGAAAAAAAAATAATAATAAGAAAAGAAGAAGAAGAACTAGATGTCTTTTGTTCGAAAAAGATAGGACTTTCTGCGACACGAGTCAAACTTGAGCGACTGAGTCACTTTGATCTTTTTACACATGCTATCTAAATATCAGTATCCTAGCTCATCTGGATAAGTGTTATGCTTGAAGGGATTTTGACGTTGTCTTCTTCCAAAGATTCTCATCATTTTTTTTAGTTTTGGAAGATGAAGACTGGGTGCACAACTACTTTTGTAATATACACGTTCTGTGAAAATTTTCATCAAAACCCGTCCAGAAATAATGGCTGTAGAGCGCAACAACCGTTTGTTAATAAAAGAAATTTTTTTCCCTGAAATTTACGTCATGTGTTCGCCCATATGACGTTCTTTTTCACAAAATGTTAAAAGTTATCCAAACGTACATATTGACAAAATATCAACTTTCTATATCATTTTAGAACCGATAATATAAGCATTTAAAATTGACGTCCTTGGTTCAAATTTTGGATATGCCATAGAACCTTGGACTTTCAAATTTTGAAAAAAGGGACACCGGAACGCACAACTAGAACCTATTATGCAGATTCTGTGAAAATATGATGAAAATAAAGTCTTTAATAAGGGCTCTGGACGGTGAACAAACTCTTGTAGTCAATTTCATAGTGAGGTCATGGACCATAAAAATCATAGAAATCGAAATATCAGCTTCTAAAGAAATATGTTCATGAATTTTCATTGCCCATGGACCATTGTATCATATAGATTTTTTTGTTAATATTAAAAATAGGTTTTCATGCAATGACGTATATGACTTTCTTTTTCACAAAAAAATCAGTCACCGAGAGACCTACATACTGACAAAATTTTCAACTTTCTATTTCAAATAGGACCGATTTAAAAAGCATTTAAAAATTGACGTCCTTGGTTCGAATCTTGGATTTGCCATAGATCCTTGACTTTTCGAATCTTGAAAAAGGGAAACCCCCGGGATACACAATAAAACCAATATACTATTCTGTGAAAATTTGATGAAAATCGGCCCATTAAAAATGGCTCTGGACGGTGTACAAAATTTCAGAGTCAATTTCAATTGTGACGTCACATGACGTCATAAGCCTATGTTAACATTGAAATCGAAATTTCAGCATCGATGCATATGTCTTTAAAATTTTTCCCATTGCCATTCAATAATTTAAACATATAGAAATATTCTTGTTAATATTAGAAAACTTTTTCCCATATAAAGACGTCATATGACGTTCATTTTAACAAAATCGTTAAGGCTACAGAGACCTATATACTGACCAAATATCAACCAAAATCTAAAAAAAGACCGATTTATAAGCATTTGAAAATTTACGACCTTGGTTCGAATCTTGGATTCGCCATAGATCCTTGGACTTTTCGAAAGTTGAAAAACGGCACGGGAAGCACAACTAAAACCTAATATCCCACATTCGGGAAAAAATTTGATGAAAATCGGTCCAATAATAATGGTCTGGCCCAGTGTACAAAATTTCGTAGCCAATTTCAAATGTGACGTCATAGGCATATGAAAATCTTGAAATCGAAATTTCAGCATCTGAAGCCTGTGTCATTAAATTTTTCATAGCCTTCGAAAATTTCAACATAAGAAATAATCCAGTAAATATTAAAAAATACATTATCATTTTAATGACGTCACGTGACGTCATATGACGTTAATTTTCATAAAATCGTTAAGACTCCCAGAGACCTATATACTGACAAATATCAACTTTCTATTTAAAAAGGACCGATTTTAAGCATTTGAAAATTTCGACCTTGGTTCGAATCTTGGAATCGCTATACAACCCTTGGACTTTTCGAATTTTAAAAAACGGACACCGGGAATGCACAACTAGAACTTAATATACACATTCTGTGAAAATTTGATGAAAATGGGCCCATTAATAATGGCTCGGACCGTGTACAAACGTTCGTAGTCAATTTCAAATGTGACGTCTATGACGTCATAGGCTTCTGAAAATCATTGAAATCGAAATTTTAGCGTCTGAATCATTTGTCATTAAATTTTCATTCCCCTTCGACAATTTCAACATATAAAAATACTCTTGTTAATTTTAGACAATACATTATCTATAATGACGTCACGTGACGTCATTGACGTTTATTTTCACAAATGTTTAAGACTCTCAGAGCCCTATATACTGACCAAATATCATCTTTCATTCAAATAGGACTGGATTTTATAAGCATTTGAAAATTTACGACCTTGGTTCGAATCTTGAATTCGCTATAGAACCATGGACTTTTCGAACTTTGAAAACGGACACCGAGATGCACAACTAGAACTTAATATACACATTCGTGAAAATTTTGATGAAAATGGCCCATTAATAATGGCTCTGGACGTGTACAAACGTTCGTAGTCATTTCAAATGTGACGTCTATGACGTCATAGGCTTCTGAAAATCATTGAATCGAAATTTTAGCGTCTGAATCATTTGTCATTAAATTTTCATTCCCCTTTCGACAATTTCAACATATAGAAATACTCTTGTTAATATTAGAAATTACATTATCATATAATGACGTTCCAGTGACGTCATATGACGTTATTTTCACAAGATTTTTAAGACTCTCAGAGACCTATATACTGACCAAATATCTTTCTTTCTATCTCAAATAGGACTGATTTTAAAGCATTTGAAAATTTACGACCTTGGTTCGAATCTTGAATTCGCTATGAACCATGGATTTTTTCGAACTTTGAAAAACGGACCCGAGATGCAAAACTAGACTTAATTACACATTCTGTGAAATTTGATGAAAATCGCCCATTAATAATGGCTCTGGACCGTGTAAAAAACGTTTGTAGTCAAATTTCAAATGTGCCGTCATATGACATCCATAGGCTTCTGAAAATCATTGAAATCGAACTTTTAGCATCTGAAGCATGCGGCATTAAATTTTCATTGCCCTTCAAAATTTCAACATATAGAAATAACTTGTTAGAATTAGAAATTCATTATCATATAATGACGTCACGTGACGTCATATGACATTTATTTTCAAAAAATGTTTAAGACTCCCAGAGACTATATACTGACTAATATCATCTTCTATCTAAAATTTAGGACCGATTTTAAAAGCATTTGAAAATTTACGACCTTGATTCGAATCTTGGAATCGCATAAAAAACCTTGGATTTTTCGAATTTTGAAAATGGATCCCGGGATGCACAACTAGAATTTAAATTTATACACATTCTGTGAAAATTTGATGAAAATCGGTTTTTTAATAATAGTTGGACAGTCTACAACTTTTTGTAGCATATGTCAATTGTGACGTCATATGACGTCATAGCCCATATGAAAATCATAGAAATAAAAATTTCCTCACGTGACTAATAAGCCATAAAAATTTCATCGCCCTAGGATTATTGCAAAATAAAAAAATAAGCGTTTAGTTGGGAAGAAAAAAAGAATAATAATAATAAGAAGAAAAAAAAGAAGAAGAATAAACGTACAAACCCAATAGGACTTTCTGCTTGAGGCAGAAAGCCCTAATAAAAAAACAGTACAAAACCCAATATGACTTTCGCCTGTAGGCAGAAAGTCCTAATAAAAAAACAGTACAAACCCAATATGACTTTCTGCCTGTAGGCAGAAAGTCCTAATAACTGGATGTCATTCGTTGAAAACGAATGATAGGACTTTCTGCAAGCTAGTTAATGCAAAAAGCAGGAGATAGAAGTTTCATGTAATGACTCACTCTGGTAGTATTTTATGTTCATGCTGAACAAATGACATTATTTCCGAAATTAGTGCAAATGATAAGAACTAAGTTTTCTGTGACGTAACATGATGTCATATGACGTCAGGACATGACTGCAAACTTGATTTCTAGTTTAAAGGTCCTATGTTCGAATCTTCCTTCACCCCAATACTTCGGGGCTTTCGGAAATAGGGTTTGCTGACAAAATATTCACACCTTATTTCAAGATGTACCATCTGTGAAAAATTTGAAGAAAATCGGATCATAAATGGCGGCTGTAAGCGTGAACAACAATTTTTTACTATTTTTGCTCAGACGTCACATGACGTATAGGGTGCTGAGATGCTTTTCTTCAAAAGCGCATACTTTACGTCGTAACTCTGAAATTTTCATTATTTGAACAACTGGATCATGTCGAAATCATTGCCCTAAAATGAAAATTAAGAAGTATGCTTATTTACGTCCATGACGTCATTTGACGTCACGACTCAAAATATGTTAAGAAATTATGAAGAACTGCAAACTGTGTAAGTTTCAAATTTTTTCAACCTGAAGCCTTTAAATCTAAAAAGGAAATTTCGGTCCTATGTTCGAATCTTATTTCAGCCACAGAACTTCGTCTTTAGAATTTCGTTAGCTGACAGGAAAAGCACATCTTGTTTTAAAGTGTACCATCGTGAAATATTTAGAAAAACCGACCATAAATGGCGGCTGTAGAGCGTGAAAAACACCATTTTCACTATTTTAGCTCTGAACGTCACATGACGTCATAGGGTGCTGAAAATTATTATTTCAAAAGCGTATACTTTACTGTCATAACTCTGAAATTTTCATTATTCTGAACAAACTGGCATCATGTCGAAATCATTGAACTAAAAAAATAATTAAGAATATCTTATGACGTTACATGACGTCCTTTTGACGTCACGACTCAAAATATATTAGAAATTCTGCAGAACTGCAAACTTTGTAAGTTTCACATTCTATCTCTTCTGAAGCTCTTTAATCCTAAAAAGAAAATTTTCGGTCCTATGTTTGAATCTTATTAAAGCCACAGAAATTCGGTCTTTCGGAACTACAGTAACTGAAAGGATATGCACACCTTAATTTCTGAGGTACATCTGTGAAAATTTGAAGAAATCCGACCGTAAATGACGGCTATAGAGCGTGAACACCATTTTTCACTTTTTTTAGCCCTGACGTCACATGACGTCATATGGTGCTGAATATTCTTTTTTTCAAAAGCGCATACATTTCTGTCATAACTCTGAAATTTAAATTATTCGTACAACGGGCATCATGTCGAAATCATTGCCCTAAAATGAAAATTAAGAAGTATGCTTATGACGTCATATGACGTCATATGACGCCCACGACTCAAAATATATGTAAAAATTCTGTAGAACTGCAAACTTTTAAGTTTCAACTTTCTATCTCACCCTGAGCTCTTTAATCCTAAAATAAAATTTTCGGTCCTATGTTCGAATCTTATTTCAGCCACAGAATTTCGGTCTTTCGGAACTTCGGTAAGCTGACAGGATATCCCACACCTTAGTTACAGGATGTACCATCTGTAAAAATTTGAAGAAAATCCGACCATAAATGGCCGTTTTAGAGCGTAAACACCATTTTTCACTATTTTTAGCTCGACGCATATGACGTCATAGGGTGCTGAAGATGCTTTTTTTCCCAAAAACGCATACTTTACTCTCATAACTCTGAAATTTTCTTTATTCTGAACAACTGGCATCAGTCGAAACCCATTGCCCTAAAATAAAATTAAGAAGTATGCTGATGACGTTACATGACATGTATTACACAAAGTTACTCCATTTGCGCTTTAGCAAAACGGACAAATTACTTGCAGCGTCTTGAACGGATGACAGTTGTTGATCTTTGTGTCAAACGTCTACACTTATACACGCTCATGGTATTCAAGCTGGCATTTAAATTACATTGTACTATAACATATATTTTCCATAGGTTTATTTATGAGTGTTTCAACAAAAAGTCGGGAAATTGCAATTTTCAACAACGGTCTAAATGGCATGTGTCAAAACGCTCAAATGATTAGGGGAAAACGCAATGCTGCAACTGATATGTATAAGTAACGTAAATAAAATGATTTGAAAACAACCTAAATCTTGTAAACGTTGTTTAGTTTGTTTGTTTATTGGGTTTTACGTCCCACCGACAGTATTTCAGTCATTTGGAGACGATGTCTACTTAATGCAGTTATTTGCTGCAACACTGCAGTATCCCGCCGTAGACATGTGGCATGATATCACACCCAGTCACATTATCCTGATACCAAGCCAAAACCCGTCTTGCAAAATACCTTATATGCTGAGCGTCAAGCAAGGGAGCTATAACATTACCATTTTTTACGATTTTGTTATCGAACCCACGACCCCCGTCCGAGTCGGACGCTCTAACCACTCGGCCACCGGGAACGGTACACTTGTTTAGTAGTAATATCAATATGATATATGGAAAATGTTTTTTTGTTTTTTTTTTTGCAATTTCTATACCTAATACATATCTGTAAACTTACATTTTCCGAAAATGCTTCAATTAAGGGGAAAGTGAAAGTAGAATATTTTATGAAAATTCTTACAATTGGCTTAGATTGGTATTTTTTATGTAATTTCCTTATTTTTTTATCATTTCAAAACATCTAGGTGCCAAAATAATCGTCTTATAATTCTCTACATCTCACTTGCTTAATTTAAGCACTTATTTCTAATGATTCTTAAGATATAAGCCGTAAAACTCTGACATGACGGCAAAATCGCTGAATTCTACATGTTTAAATTCTTATTTTTTATGTAACTTCCTTATACTTTGATCAATTTCAAAACTGTAGGTACAAAATAATCGTCTTAAAATTCTCTACATATCATTCGCTTAACGTGTTGACTTATTAATTATGAGTTTTAGATATAAGCCGCGAAACTCTTACATCACGACAAAATCGCTGAAATTCTAAATGTTTAAATTCCTATTTTTGATGTAACTCCCTTATACTTGGGTCAATTTCAAAACTTTAGGTACCAAAATAATCGTCCTAAAATTCTCTACATTTCACACGCTTTATCTATAGGAATATTTTTAATAGTTTTGAGATACAAGCTCTTAAATTTCATGAAAAATGAAAAAATCACCAAAGCTATATGCACGAATTCGTTTTTTCCCCATTACTCCATGAATCTTAGGTCAATCATTAAACTTTAGCATCAAAAGAAACGGCCAAACATTGCTTTACAATAATATTCATCATCATATTTTCAAAAATCAAAGGTTTTTCCAGATATAAACAGTTAAACACATGGGGGTTAAACAATTTTCATTTTTCCTCCATAACTCAACCGATTCAACCCGATCATCAAAAACTAAATATCATCTGAAATGTCTTTCTAAGCACTACAAATTATACGCATAGTGTCTCGATAGAATATTTACCGTTTTTGAGATATTTAAGGCCGAAGAAAAACCCGATAATTGATATATGACCTTGACCTTTGGGATTTTCCGGAAACGGAAGTGACATGGCTCCTAAAATCTAATACTGCATCTTCAGACAAAATTTCAAGCAAATCATACAAAAATAAAGCCTACAGGGCTTAAAAACCGTTAAGTTTTGAACGAAAGTTTTAATAGCATTATGACGTCATGTGACGTCATATGGCGTTCACCTTTTCGGAATGTAAAGAAGTCATAAAGACTAATATTCAAACTAAATATCAGCTTTCTATGCTTTTTCCTGGAAGCGATTTTATACGCATTTGAAATTTGACGTTATAGTTTGAATCTGGATTCGCCATAAAACCTTTGCCTTTTTGGATTTGAAAAACGGACACCGGGATGCACAACTAGAGCCTAACATACACATTCTGTGAAATTTTGATGAAAATCGGTCCAGAAATAATGGCTGTAGACCGCGTACAAACTTTTTCAGCTGACGTCAAATCTGACATTATTTGACGTCGGATGAAATATAAAATTCATTGCATCCGAAAGCTCATGGTTTGAAATATTATACCATAAATTTCATTGTTCTGAGTCAATGGCAACACCTCGAAATTAACACAAATATAAGAGGAAGAAAAAAAGATAAGAAGAAGAAGAAGAAGCAGAAGAATAATAGATGTCATTCGTCTAAACGAATGATAGGACTTTCTGTAACCTGTGTTAATGCAAAAAGCAGGAGATAGAAGTTTCATGTAATGTATCACCTCTTGGTAGTATTTCCATGTTCATGGTGATTAATTGACATTATATATAAATAAGGTTTAGTTACGAAGAAAAAAAATAAAAAGTAGCAGAAGTACTAGAATGCTTATGACGTCAGAGGACGACACGACTCAAAATATAATAAGAAATTATGCATAACTGCAAACGGGTGTAAGTTTAAAACTTTCTATCTCATCCCAAAGTTCTTTAGCCAAAAAAAATTGAAATTTTTGGTCCTATGTTCGAATCTTACTTCACCCCACAATACTTCGGTTTTTTGGGAAATTTTAAGGTTAGCTGACAAAATATTCACACCTTAGTTTCAAGATATACCATCTGTAAAAATTTGAAGAAAATCTGATCATAAATGGCGGCTGTAGAGCGCGAACACCATTTTTCACTATTTTTAGCTCTGACGTCACGTGACGTCATAGGGTGTTGAAAATGCTGTTGCTTAAAAGCGCATACTTTACTGCAATAACTCTGAAATTTTCATTATTCTGAAAAATTTGGGCCCATCATGTCGAAATCATTGCCCCAAATTAAAAATAAGTGGTATCTTATGACGTCCTCTGACGTCACGATTCAAAATATTTGTAGAAATAATGCAGAACTGCAAACTGTGCAAGTTTCAACTTTCTAATCTCATCCTGAAGCTCTTTTATCCTAAAATGAAATTTTCGGTCCTATGTTCGAATCTTATTTCAGCCTCGAAACTTAGGTCTTTCGGAAATTCGGTTAGCTGACAGGATATGCACACCTTAGTTTCAAGATTACCATCTGTAAAAATTTAAAAAAAACCCCGATATAAATGAGGCTGTAGAGCGCAAACCCTTTTTTTCACTTTTTTTAGCTGTGCGTATGTGACGTCATAGGCTGTAAAATATTAAAATCAAAATTTCCTCACGGATTTTAACCAAAAAAAATTTCATGGCCCTGGACTTTTGAAACATTTAAATAAGCGTTTTTTTGGAAGAAGAAAAAAAATAATAATAATAAAATGCGTCCGTGACGTCATATGACGTTTATTTTCACATAATTATTAGCCCCCAGAGCCCTACTAATGAAAAAATTTCAATTTCTATTCAAATAGGACATTTTTATAAGCTTTTAAAAATTGCTTCTTGGTTCAATCTTGGATCCGCCAAGATGCTTGGGAAATTTTTCGAATTTTAAAAAAAGGAAACCCCCGGTATACACAAAAAGAACGTTTTTAACACATTTCTGGAAATTTGAAAAAAATTGGCCCATTAAAAGGCTCTGGCCGGTAAAAACTTCGTTCAATTTAAATTTTGTGACGTCTATGAGTCATGGTTTCTAAAAAATCATTAAATCGAAATTTTCAGGTCTGAATTATTTGTCATTAAATTTTCATTGCCCTTCGACAATTTCAACATTAAAAATACTCTTTAATTTTAAAAATACATTATATATAATGAGTCAATGAGTATGTGAGTTTATTTTACAAAATGTTTAAATCCCAGAGCCCTTTACTGACCAAATATCACTTTTCTATCTCAAATAAATCCGATTTTATAAGCTTTAAAAATTTTTCGACCTTGGTTCGAATCTTGAATTCGCTATAAAACCATGGATTTTTCGAATTTTGAAAAACGGACCCGAGATCACAACTAGAATTAATATAACTTCTGTGAAAATTTTGATGAAAATCGGTTCTTTAAAAAAATGTCTGTAACCCGCGTACAAATTTTGTTGCTTTTAAATTGGTCTATGACTCATAGGCATATAAAAACATAGAAAAAAAAAATTTCGCCTTTAAGCATGTGCAAAAAATTTTTCATTCCCCTTGACAATTTCAACATATAGAAATATTCTTGTTAATATTGGAAAATTTTATCTATAATGACGTCACATACGATATGACATTTATTTTCAAAAAAATTTTTAAAAAACTTTAGAGACCTTATACTGATAAATCAATTTCTATCTTAAATAGGACGATTTTATAAATTTTAAAAAATTTAGACTTGGGTTGAACTTGGATTCGTACAGAACCATGGACTTTTCGATTTTGAAAAAAGGACACGGGGATGCACAAAAGCCTAAATACACTTCTGTGAAATTTTAAATAAAAATCGGCCAGAAATAATGGCTGTAGCCCGCGTAAAAACTTTTTCGCTGACGTCAAATCTGACATTATTTGACGTCGGAGAAAATAAAATTCATTTCATCGAAAGCTATGGTTTGAAATATATCCATAAATTTTCATTGTTCGAGTCAATGGCAAAACCTCGAAATTAACACAAAAATAAGGGAAGAAAAAAAAAATAAAACTAGATGTATTCGTTTAAACGAATGAAGGACTTTTGCAACATTGCTTTTATAGTATATATGAAATGACATAATAGATAATTGTCCCAAATTGCAAATTTCTATTCCCCCCTATTTTATATAAAATTGACAAATAGAACACATTTGTGAATTTTAATAAAAGTCCCCCCATATCTTGCACATGTAGTTTACTACAACATTTATACATGTCATATGACTGAAAGAAAAATGAAAAAAAGTGTTCAAAGTAAGTTTCTAACTTTCTCACACATAGAATTTCATCACTCCGCTCATTTTAACCTTGTTTTGTTTGCCTCATTAGGAAGAAGTATTGAATTTTGTATAGTGCTATATCCTTTCGACCCTGTAAAAGTATTAAACGTTTTTGCGATTTTGGCGGTTTGGGCTTCCGTAGTTTTGCCATAAAAAATTCCTGGGAAATTTTGAACTAGGTGAATTTTAAAGGGGAACATCCCCGCCTACAAAAAGATGCAATTGAATATCTTAGCATAAAAATGCAGTTTTTAGAGGTAAAAAGTGGGGCGCGTGTGAATTTTTTAGGTTGCAAACTGCTCGGCTACATAGTGTTGCAAATACGGATTTTTTTCTTGTGCCGTTTTACATGTTTTAATTCAAGCTTTTTTGGAAAAAAGTCAATTTCGACAAAAAAAAAAAAAAAAAAAAAAAAAAAAAAAAAATCAAAAAAAATCAAGATATAGCCATCAATTGCAATTTGATATTTTTTTTTTTTTTTTAAAAATAAATATTTTTGGAAAAGTCAATTATTCGCTATAATTTTTTTCATACATTATTTACAAAATCGATTTTACTGGATATGGCTCTATATGCAGTAGGGGGGAAATCAAAATTTCCACGTGCCTAATAACCCCTAAAAAAATTTACGTCCTGGACTATTTAAAAATATTAAAATAAACTTTTAGTTAGGAAAAAAGAAAGAATAATAAAAATAAAAAATGACGTCACGTGGTCATTGAGTTTATTTTCACATAAAGTTAAGACACCCCGAGACCTACTAAAATGACAAAATTTCAACTTTTCTATCTCAAATAGGACAGTTTTTATAAGCATTTAAATATTGACGTCATTGTTTCGAATCTTGGATCCGCCATATATGCTTGGAATTTTCTAATTTTGAAAACGGACACCGGTATACACAATAAGAACGTAATATACACATTCTGTGAAAATTTGATGAAAATCGGCCCATTAATAATGGCTCTGGACCGTATACAAATTCTTAGTCAAATTTTAAAATGTGACGTCATATGACGTCATAGGCTTCTGAAAATCATTGAAATCAAAATTTCAGCGTCTGGGTTCATTTGTCATTAAATTTTCATTGTCCTTCGATAATTTCAAAAATATAGAAATACTCTTGTTAATTTTAGAAATACTCTTCATTTATAGACGTCACGTGACGTCATATGACATTTATTTTCACAAAAATATTTAAGACTCCCAGAGACCTATATACTGACCAAATATCACTTTTCTATCTCAAATAGGACCGATTTTATAAGCATTTAAAAATTTACGACCTTGGTTCGAATCTTGAATTCGCTATAGAATCATGGACTTTTCGAATTTTGAAAAACGGACACCGGTATACACAAAAAGAACTAATATACACATTCTGTGAAAATTTTTATAAAAATCGGCCCATTAATAATGTCTCTGGACCGTGTACAAACTTTTTTAGTCAATTTCAAATGTGACGTCATAGACGTCATAGACCCTTTTGAAAATCATTGAAATCGAAATTTCAGCATCTGAAGCATGCGGCATTAAATTTTCATTGCCCTTCAAAAATTCCAATATATAGAAATAATCTTGTTGAATTAGAATTTTATTATCATATAATGACGTCACGTGACGTCATATGACATTTATTTTCACAAAATATTTAAAAACTCCCCGAGACCTATATACTGACCCAATTCATCTTTCTATCTCAAATAGGACCGATTTATAAGAATTTGAAATTTACGCCTTGGTTCGAATCTTGGAATCGCTATAGAACCTTGGACTTTTCGATTTTTAAAAACGGACACCGGGATGCACAACTAGAACTTAATATACACATTCTGTGAAAATTGATGAAAATCGGTTCATTAATAATGGCTCTGGGCCGCGTAAAAAACTTTTGTAGCTTATTTCAAGTGTGACGTCATATGACGTCATGAGATATGAAAATCATAGAATTCAAATAACATTTTTGGCGAATATGACATCAAAATTTCATTGTCCTTGGACCATATTAACATATATAATTATGTGTTTAAAAATTAGAAATTTGATGACGTCATATGACGTCACAAGACGTCCATTTTCACAAAATATTTAAATCTATCGGAGATCTATATAAATGACAAAAAAATCAACCTTCTGTCTCAAATTTGGGACGATTTTATGAGCATTTATCAATTTGACGTCCTTGGTTTGGGAAACTGCATTCGCCATAGAACCTTGTGCTTTTCGAATTTTGAAAAACGGACAACGAGATGCTTTACTAAACTTAATATACAATTCTGTGAGTATTTTATAAAATCGGTTCATTAATTATCGCTCTGGACCGCGTACAAACTTTTGTAGCAAATTGCCAAGTGTGACGTCATATGACGTCATAGGCATATGAAAAAATTTTAAATTTTTAATTACGCATATGAATATTATGCCATCGAAATTTCATTCTCCTAGGACGATTGCAACATATGAAAATCCGTGAGGAAGAAAAAAAATAATAATAATAATAAAATAAAAAAACATAACAAACCCAATAGGACTTTACTCCTTTAGGCAGAAAGTCCTAATAATAAGAAGAAGAATAATAAAAAAACAGTACAAACCCAATATGACTTTCTGCCTGTAGGCAGAAAGTCCTAATAAAAAAACAGTACAAAACCCCAAAAGGACTTTCTGCCTGTTGGAATCGTTACATGCATAACATTGTAGAATACATGAACAATATCACGAAAAGATATCCGCATTTAATCTTTGCAATAAGAAAAAATAAGCAATACATTCCACAAACATCACTATGCATGCTTTTTAACTGTTTAGTATTTACAACTACATTTACAAATTTGGAAAAATATTCAGGAAAATAGCTATTATAGAAACCAACAGGCTTCCCGTAACTATCAAAATATTTACAGTCGTGAGTTTGGGAAGAAAAAACTAACCCAATGTAAACCTGAATGATCATCTGTATTAGCAGCAAACAAATGGATTTAATTTATAATCTCCAGATAATGCATTTGATTTCAACAAAAGCTACAACGATCTTATTAGGCTTATGTCCTTAAAATAATTTATCCATGTAAACATTGTATTTCCAGTTGCAATGGTTTGTGACCGACACTCCAACCTGTCGAATGGATTATTTTGCTGTCTGGTCTTCGCTTTCAGCATGAGCCACGATGAGTGTGGGATTGACTCGTACTTTTTTGACTAGTAAGTAAATATCAATGTTTTTACTTTGTAATCGGGTGATGCATCGTTTGATGAAAGACAAAATGCGGGGCGAACTGCGATACAGTTTCAGTTTTACATCTTCTTGATTTAAATAAATATCGTTTCATTGTAAAAAAAACTGTGATATATCGGTCCTTGAAGGTCAACTACTTTTGAATTGGCGGTGTATTTAGCTCTTTTGTATAAGCCGCTATTAGAGCCATTCCATCAGGAAGGATAGGAGAGAGAGAGGGGAAAAACACAAATCGTTGTACTGTGTTTTTTTATTAAATAATCGGCAAAGTTATTTTTTCTGTGACACCTAAAGGTTTTTTATAACAATAAATGGGATATGTAAAGGATTTTATTTTTGAAAGATTGAACTTTTGGGGTGTAAAAAACAGATTGAACATCTGGTGCCAGTGCCACTATCGTCTTTAATGAAAAGTTGAGAGGATAATGGGAAACTGTTGCATCATAACCCTCCTGTGTTAAATTGTGTATCATTGCAATATAAGGGTTATAGCTGGATGTAATGACAGCTTTGGTTTGTAATGACACTTCAGTGGCTGAAAAAAATGCCTGCAAAAATAAATTCACCGGCCCCACTTTATTGCTGGTAATATCACTGCCATCGGATTGGTCACCCTTTTAAATTAACACACAACTGTGTTCCCTTAAATCGAGACAGTCCATTGAAGTCTGTCCGCTAATTTGGAACTCGATAGGCGTGTCGTCTTTCCACCTGTGACAATGGTCGAATTCTTGATAATACACATCGTTGACAGCCACCTGTTGGGGGTAAATCAGACAGTAACAACTCGTTTGGTACACCTTCAGAAAATCCGTCTTGTGTAAAATATGACATTTTAATTACTAATATGTCCCAAGTTGTAATTGGGTTTTCTTTTTCCAACTGTTTTTGTCTCTTTTTAGTTAGAATTTTCCTTTTTTTTGTTGACTTTTTTGTTGATTTCTACCCTTTTTTCAAAGATTTATTCCCTTTTTTCAGGATTTCTTAACCTTTTTAGTTGCTTTCTTGTCCGTCTTGTCAGTTTTTGTCTCTTTTTCTTGTTTAATGTTTTCACCTTTTGAGCAGCTAATGGCTTTTTCTTGTTACTGTTTTCACCTTTTGGGCAGCTAATGGCTTATGCACAAGTGAGGTTATTTCTGATGTTTTTACCCTTCTTTCAGCCCATCCCACCCGATCCACTGTTGTTCTGCCCGGGGTACTGGTGAATGGAAACACCCTTAGAGGTAAGGGATTCCTTTTCTTTTTGTTCCGATTTGCCCCGAAAAAATTTTTCCATTTTTTTTGATTTGGAATATTTAAAATTTGACTGATTTTATTAAGATAAAAAGGACATCGTTTAAAAAGAAGTGCCATGTACATGGGAAACCAGAAATAGGCAAACTTTCCATCGGTCGATTTTTTATGAACTCGATTTTTGAAAATTTTCCTTTTTTAAAAGGAATAAAAAGGTGTTCGAATATTTTTCCAAATTGATTTTTTATTGTTTCTATTCTTCTTAAATAGAGCGCTCACCGCCATCAATTATACTCTTTTACATATATTTGATAAAACCCGCAAGTGGTTTGTAATGGTTTTTTGATTTTTTTGGTTTGATGTGATTTTTTCAAAATACCTTCCTTTGCCCTCAATGTTAGTGGGAATTTCAACTGTTTTTAAAGTGTGAGGTATTATTTAAATATGTGGTTACTTTATTATCTCTGATAAACATTAATAGTGTGTAGGGGGCAGTATGGGACCTGGTACATAAAAAAAAAAATTTGGTACCGAGGGTACCTACTGCCACGAAAATTTATGGTACCGACGAAATTTATGGTACCTTGAGTATATACGAAAAAGATTTTGGTAGCGTATGTTGATGTAATAAAAAAAATGTCCTACCGTTAGATCTAACTAGGAACTTTAAAATTGATAGAGAGAAAGAGTT
>CM037789.1:37287376-37332318 GCA_021229015.1 Solen grandis
TAGTGAAAAATGGTATTCGCGCTCTACAGCCGCCATTTATGATAAGATTTTCTTCAAATTTTTACAGATGGTACATTTTGCAACTAAGGTGTGAATATTTTGTCAGCTAACCTTAATTCCTAAAAACCGAAGTATTGTGGCTGAAGTAAGATTCGAACACAGGACCTTTAAACTAGAAATCAAGTTTGCAGTCATGTCCTTACGTCATATGACATCATGTTACGTCACAGACTAATACTTAGTTCTTATCATTTGCACTGATTTCGGAATATAATGTCAATTGTTCAGCATGAACATGAAATACTACCAGAGGTGAGTCATTACATGAAACTTCTATCTCCTGCTTTTTGCATTAACACAGCTTGCAGAAAGTCCTATCATTCGTTTTCACGAATGACATCTAGTTCTTATTCTTCTTATTATTCTTTTTTTCTTCCTCTTATATTTGTGTTAATTTCGAGGTGTTGCCATTGACTCAGAACAATGAAAATTTTATGGCATATATTTCAAACCATGTGCTTTCGGATGCAAGGTATTACATATTCATATGACGTCATATAACGTCAGATTTGACGTCAGGTGAAAAAGTTTGTACGCGGTCTACAGCCATTATTTCTTGACCGATTTTCATCAAATTTCACAGAATGTGTATGTTAGGCTCTAGTTGTGCATCCCGGTGTCCGTTTTTCCAAATTCGAAAATTCCATGGTTCTATAGCGAATCCAAGATTCGAACCAAGGTCGTAAATTTTTAAATGCTTATAAAATCTGTCCTGTTAAAGATAGAAAGTTTGATATTTAGTCAGTATATAGGTCTCTAGATGTTTTAAACATTTTGTGAAAATAAATGTCATATGACGTCACGTGACGTCATTATATTATTATGTATTTCTAATATTAACAAGAATATTTCTATATGTTGAAATTGTCGAAGGGCAATGAAAATTTAATGACACATGTTTCAAATGCTAATATTTTGATTTCTATGATTTTCATATACCTTTGACGTCATATGACGTCACATTTGAAATATGCAACAAAAGATTGTACGCGGTCTACAGCCATTGTTTGTGAACCAATTTTCATCAAATTTTCACAGATTGTGTATATTAAGTTCTAGTTGTGCATCTCAGTGTCCGTTTTTCAAAATTCGAAAAGTCCATGGTTCTATAGCGAATCCAAGATTCGAACCAAGGTCGTAAATTTTTAAATGCTTATAAAATCGGTCCTATTTCAGATAGAAAGATGATATTTGGTCAGTATATAGGTATCTGGGAGTCTTAAACATTTTGTAAAAAGAAACGTCATATGACGTCACGTGACGTCATTATATGATAATGTATTTCTAATATTAACAAGAGTATTTCTATATGTTGAAATTGTCGAAGGGCAATGAAAATTTAATGACAAATGATTCAGACGCTGAAATTTCGATTTCAATGATTTTCAGAAGCCTATGACGTCATATGACGTCACATTTGAAGTTGACTACAAAAGTTTGTACACGGTCCAGAGCCATTATTAATGGGCCGATTTTTATCAAATTTTCACAGAATGTGTATATTACGTTCTTATTGTGTATACCGGTGTCCGTTTTTCAAAATTCGAAAAGTCCAAGCATCTATGGTGGATCCAAGATTCGAACCAAAGACGTCAATTTTTAAATGCTTATAAAAACTGTCCTATTTGAGATAGAAAGGTGAAATTTTGTCAGTTAGTAGGTCTCTGGGTGTCTTAACAATTATGTGAAAATAAACGTTATATGACGTCACGTGACGTCATTTGTTTATTATTATTATTCTTTTCTTCTTTCTATCTCAATAAATATCGGTTTTTGTAAATATATGTATGAATAAGAATTATAGCTGAATAATTGACGTTTCCAAAAATATTTAGTTTATTAAAATTGGTTTACGCAATACAAAGTTATAAGCAAAAAAAAAAAAAAAAAACTAAATAAAATGAAGCTTATTTTGCTGATAATATGCTGTTTTTTGAGGTTTAACAGTCAATATCTCAGAAACGACTGAAGATAAGTTTATACATTATGCGTATAAAATGTAGCATGTTTTAAGAACTTTCTAACGGTACCAAATTTATTGAAATTGGACTTCATATAAGAAAGTTACATGGAAAATAAGATATTTCATAATCATGCATCATAAAAATATGGAAAAGGTCACGCGCAGGGGTCACCAAGCTTAAATACTTGCGCAACGACTTAAAAAAAAAAAAAAAAAAAAAAAAAAAAAAAAAAAAAAAAAAATCAAATTGCAATTGATGGGCTATATCTTGATTTTGTTTTTGTTTTTTTGTCGAATGTTGACTGTTTCCAAAATAAGCATTGAAGTTAATACATGTACAACGGCACAAGACAAAAATCCGTATTTGCAACACTATGTAGCTAGCGAGCAGTTTGCAAGCCTTGAAAAATTCACACGCAGCCCCACATTTTAGACCATCTAAAAACTGCATTGTTATGCTAACGATACTCACATTGCATCAGTTTGTAGGCTGGGATGTTACCTTTCAAAATATCACCATAGTTCGAAATTCCAGGAATTTATGGCAAAACTACGGAAGCCCAAACACGCCAAAATCGCTAAATACGTTTAACTACGTTACAGGTGTCGAAAGGATATAGCACTATACAAATATTCAATACTTCTTCCTACTGAGGCTAAAATTAAACAAGGTTACAACTGAGCTGGAGTGATGAAATTCTATGTGTGATGAAAGTTAGAAACTTACATTTGAACACCTTTTCATTTTTCTTTCATGTCATATGACATAGTATAAATTTTGTATGTAAACTACATGTGCAAGATATGGGCGGACTTTTATTAAAATTCACAGAATGTGTTCTATTTGTGCTATTTTATTTAGAAATAGAGGAGATAGAAAGTTGCAATTTGGACAGATTATCTATTATGTCATCTTCTATATATATACTATATAAAGCAGATGTTGCAGAAAGTCCTATCATTCGTTTAAACGAATGACATCTAGTTCTTATTCTTTTTTCTTCCTCTTGTATTTGTGTTTATTTCGATGTGTTGCCAATGGCCCAGAACAATGAAAATTTTATGACATATATTTCAAACCATGAGCTTTTGGATGCAATGAATTTCATATTCATATGACGTAATATAACGTCAGATTTGACGTCAGGTGGAAAAGTTTGTACGCGGTCTACAGCCATTATTTCTGGACCGATTTTCATCAAAATTTCACAGAATATGTATGTTACGCCCTAGTTGTGCATCCCGGTATCTGTTTTTCAAATTTCGAAATGGTAATGGTTCTATGGCAAATCCAAGATTCGAACCATTGACGTCAAATTTCAAATGCGTATTAAATCGCTTTCAGATAAGATAGAAAGCTGGTATTTGGACAAAATATAAGTATCTACGTCTTCTTCATATTCTGAGAAGATAAACGTCATATGACGTCAAATGACGTCATGAAGTGAAAATAAATTTCTAATTTTTACGTGTTAAATTCTACATGTTACAAACGTACGAGCACAATGAAAATTTAATAGCTTATGTTTCACATTTAACATTTTGTGTTTCTATAATTTCATTTGCCTATGACGTGCTTTGACGTCAAACTTGACGTCGTCTAAAAATGATTGTACGCGGTCTACAGCCATTATTTCTGGGCCAATTTTCATCAAAATTTCACAGAATGTGTATGTTACGCTCTTGTTGTGCATCCCTGTGTCCGTTTTTCCAAATTCGCAAAGGCAAAGATTTTATGGCGAATCCAAGATTCGAACCATTGACGTCAAATTTCAAATGAGTATAAAATCGCTTCCTGATGAGTTAGAAAGCTGATATTTGCACAGATCATAAGTCTCCAAGTGTCTGTTACATTCTGAGAAGATGAACGTCATTTGACGTCATATGACGTCTTAAGGTAAAAAAGAACTTTTCCAAATTTATATATGTTGTAAAGTTTCCAGGACCATGGAAATGTAATTGCATATGCGTCAAATCATGTTCTTTGGCATGCATTGAATTTCATATTCATGTGACGTTATATTACGTCAGATTTGACGTCAGGGCAGAAAGATTTTACGCGGTCTACAGCCATTATTGTTTGACCGATTTTCATCAAAATTTCACAGAATATACATGTTACGCTTTAGTTGTGCATCCCGGTGTCCGTTTGTCCCAATTCGAAAAGTCAAAGGTTAAATGGCAAATCCAAGATTCGAACCATTGACGTCAAATTTTAAATACGCATAACATCGCTTCCAGACGTATTATAAAGCTGATATTTGAACTGAAAATTAATCTTTATGACTTCTTTTTATTCTGATAGGCAGAACGTCATTTGACGTCATATGACGTCAAAAGGTAATAAAGAATTTCTAATATCTACGCGTTTATTTCTATATGTAGCAAAAGTCCCAGGGGCATGAAAAATTAATGGCGTATATTTCAGATACTGAATATTTCATTTCATTGATTGTCTTATGCCTATAACGTGCATGGTGACCTCCGTTCCGGAAAATCGCAAAGGTCATATATCAGTTTTAGGTGTTTTTATTCGGCCATCAGTATCTCAAAAACGAAATATATTCTACCTAGACACTATAAGTAAAATTTGTAGTGCTTTGAACGTCCTTTAAGGTGATATTTAGTTTTTGAAGATCGGGGTTCAAACGGTTGAGTTATGGCAGAAAAACGAAAAGTGTACTTTTAACGAAATTGAAACGCTGTAGCTTCATGAACTTAGAGTCAATTATTATGATTTTTTCAGGATAAACAAACTTAAAAGTGAAGTGATGTATACTGCAAGGAATATTTGCTTAGTCACGTGATTATGACGATATGCATATTTTAGCAAGAATTATTAAAAAAATCGCATAAAATCGGCAAGTTGATGTATGAAGTTGAAATTTGTACAAATGCCGACGCTTACGAGGTGCAAAAAGTCCTGAAAATTTCAAGTGATTCCGTCAACAAACATTGAAGATATTCATGTTTTTTGGATAAGGGCTTGTATATGAAAATCTAGCCATTTGAAGTAAGAGAAGAAGGCGGTTATTGGGTTGGTTACCCTGTATCCGGACGTTCCTACGCAGGAAAGAGTGCCCGTGTTGAAAGGTGAATTGCGATGCGTATTTGAGAGAATGGGGTGCATTTTAGGATGCAATGGTGTACACCAGGACCGATAAGCATATTGCTTTTGTCATAACGGCTTTTTTCAAACTTTTATTAGGACTTTCTGCCTAAAGCAGAAAGTCCTATTGGGTTTGTTATGTTTATTATTATTATTCTTTTCTTCTTCCTAACTAAACGCTTATTTTTATATGTTGCAATAGTCCTAGGACGATAATATTTTTATGGCATATTAGTCACGTGAGGAAATTTTGATTTCAATGATTTTCAGCACCGTATGACGTCACATGACGTCACAGCTAAAAATAGTGAAAAATGGTGTTCGCGCTCTACAGCCGTCATTTACGGTCGGATTTTCTTCAGATTTTCACAGATGATACATCTTGAATCAAAGGTGTGCATATCCTGTCAGCTAACCGAAATTCCGAAAGACCGAAGTTCTGTGGCTGAAATAAGATTCGAACATAAGACCGAAAATTTCATTTTAGGATTAAAGAGCTTCAGGATGAGATAGAAAGTTGAAACTTGCACAGTTTGCAGTTCTGCAGAATTTCTACATACATTTTGAGTGGTGACGTCATATGACGTCATGTGACTTCTTAATTTTCATTTTAGGGCAATGATTTCGACATGATGCCAGTTGTTCAGAATAATGAAAATTTCAGAATTATGACAGTAAGGTATGCGCTTTTGAACAAAAGCATCTTCAGCACCCTATGACGTCATGTGACGTCAGAGCTAAAAATATTGAACAATGGTGTTCGCACTCTACAGCGGCCATTTATGGTCGGATTTTCTTGTAATTTTCACAGATGGTACACCTTGAAACTAAGGTGTACATATCCTGCCAGCTTACCGAAATTCCGAAAAACCGAAGTTCTGTGGCTGAAGTAATATTCGAACATAGGACCAAAAATTTCATTTTAGGATTGAAGAGCTTCAGGATGAGATAGAAAGTTGAAACTTGCACAGTTTGCAGTTCTGCATTATTTCTACAAATATTTTGAATCGTGACGTCAGAGGACGTCATAAGCATACCACTTATTTTTAATATGGGGCAATGATTTCTACATGATGCCAATTGTTCAGAATAATGAAAATTTCAGAGTTATTGCAGTAAAGTATGCGCTTTTGAGCAACAGCATTTTCAGCACCCTATGACGTCACGTGACGTCAGAGCTAAAAATAGTGAAAAATGGTTTTCGCGCTCTACAGCCGCCATTTATGATCAGATTTTCTTCAAATTTTTACAGATGGTACATTTTGAAACTAAGGTGTGAATATTTTGTCAGCTAACCTTAATTCCGAAAAACCGAAGTATTGTGGCTGAAATAAGATTCGAACAAAGGACCAAAAATTTCATTTCAGGGCTAAGGAACTTCGGGATGAGATAGAAAGTTGAAACTTACATAGTTTGCAGTTCTGCATAATTTCTTAATATATTTTGAGTCGTGACGTCATATGACGTCATAAGCATACTACTACTACTGATACTTATTGTTTTTTTTCTTCGTAACTAAACGCTTATTTTTCGCGTAATATAATGTCAATTAATCATCATGAACATGAAATACTACCAGAGGTGAGTCATTACATGAAACTTCTATCTCCTGCTTTTTGCATTAACACAGGTTGCAGAAAGTCCTATCATTCGTTTAGACGAATGACATCTAGTTATTCTTATTATTCTTTTTTTCTTCCTCTTATATTTGTGTTAATTTCGAGGTGTTGCCATTGACTCAGAACAATGAAAATTTTATGGCATATATTTCAAACCATGAGCTTTCGGATGCAATGAATTTCATATTCATATGACGTCATATAACGTCAGATTCGACGTAAGGTGAAAAAGTTTGTACGCGGTCTACAGCCATTATTTCTGGACTGATTTTCATCAAAATTTCACAGAATGTGTATGTTAGGCTGTAGTTGTGTCTTTCGGTGTCCGTTTTTCTAAATTCGAAATGCAAAGGTTTTATTGCGAATCCAAGAAGTGTTAGAAAGCTGATATTTGGACTGAATATTAGTCTCTAGGTCTTCTTGACATTCTAAAAAGATGAACGCCATATGACGTCCCATGACGTCATAATGCTAATAAAACTTTCGTATTAAAACTTAACGGTTTTTAAGCCCTGTATGCTTTATTTTTTGTATGATTTGCTTGAAATTTTGTCTGAAATTTTGTCTGAAGATGCAATATTAGATTCTATGGAGCCATGCCACTTCCGTTTCCGGAAAATCCCAAAGGTCAAGGTCATATATCAATTATCGGCATTTTCTTCGGCCTTAAATATCTCAAAAACGGTAAATATTCTATCGAGACACCATGCGTATAATTTGTAGTGCTTAGAAAGACCTTTTAGATGATATTTAGTTTTCGATGATCGGGATTGAATCGGTTGAGTTATGGCGGAAAAACAAAAATTTGGTAACCCTCAGTGTGTTTAACGGTTTATATCTCGGAAACTTTTGATTTTTGAAAATATGATGATGAATATTATTTGTAGAGCAATGTTTGGCCGTTATTTTGATGCTTAAAGTTTAATGATTGACCTAAGATTTATGGAGTAATGTGGAAAAAACGAAATTCGTGCACATAGCTTTGCTGATTTTTTTCTTTTTTCAGGAGGTTTAAGAGCTTGTATCTCAAAAAGTATTAAAAATTTTCCTGTACATAAAGCGTGTGAAATGTAGAGAATTTTCAGACAATTACTTTGGTACCTAAAGTTTTGAAATTAGTCAAACAATAAGTAAGTTACATCAAAAATAAGAATTTCAACATGTAGGATTTCAGCGATTTTGCCGTTATGTAAGAGTTTCACGGCTTATATCTTAATACTCATATGAAATAAGTCAACACATTAAGCGAGTGAGATGTAGAGAATTTTAAGACAATTATTTTGGTATCTAAAGTTTTGAAATTGATTAAAGAATAAGGAAGTTACATCAAAAATACGAATATAAACCCCAAGTGTGAGAATTTTCGAAAAATATCCTACTTTCGCTTTCACGTTAATTGAAGTATTTTCGGAAAATGTAAGTGTACAGCTAGGTATTAGTCATATAAATTGCAAAAAAACTTTTTACTTATATCATATTGATATTTCTAGCTAAACAAGCGTACCCTTTCGGGTGGCCGAGTGGTTAGAGCGTCCGCCTCGGGAGCGGAGGTCGTGGGTTCTATCCCCGACCACGACATACCAAAGTCGTAAAAATGGTACTGTTATAGCTCCCTTGTTTGGCGCTCAACATATAAGGGTATTTGCAGGACTGGTTAGCTCGGTATCAGGATGATGTGACTGGGTGTGGTATCATGCCACATGTCTACGGCGTGATACTGCAGTGTGGCAGCCCTATACCCGCATGAAGTAGACATCGTCTCCAAATGACTGAATTACTGTCGGAGGGACGTTAAACCCAACAAACAAACAAACTTAACAAGTGTTGACAATGATTTAATGTTGTGTCAAATCATTTTATTTACGTTACTTATACATATCAGTTGCAGCATTGCGTTACCCATAATCCTCTGAGCGTTTTGACACATGTCATTTAGACCGTTGTTGAAACATTGCAATTTCCCGACTTCATTGTTGCATCAATCCAAATTTATGATAAATGATAAGCTATGTGAAAATATATGTTATAGTACAATGTAATTTAATTGCCAGCTTGAGATACAATGGGCGTGTATAGTGTAGACGTTTGAAAGAACATGATCAACACATATCATCCGTTCAAGACGCTGCAAGCTAATTTGTCCGTTAGCTAAAAGGGCGAAATGGAGTAACTTTGTTTAGAGTTTTCCCGCTATTTTGAGCCCAAAATTTCAAATTCCTGGTCGATTAAATTTGTTAAGAGTTCGAGATTTCGCGAGACTTGTCTATTTAATTTTGATTTAACTGTTAAGCGTTTACGGCGAAATGCGCATGTCATTATTTCAAATTATTCTCCGCCCTATTCACGTGATATCATATATGGCAGTGTTTTTCTACACCGATCTCTACACACGAGGTGTGCAAACTGGCGGATGTTGACGTCTTTTGTAAACATTTAGTACAGTTGCTTAAATAATCATGTTTATAGATAAACATTTACATAAGAATGAGGAGTTTCGGAAATATTTTTTGCAAATGGACTCCTAAGGAAAGAAAAAAAAATGCTAAATTAAATACTAAAATACAAGTACAGTTTATTGGGTTTAACGTCCCACCGACAGTATTTAAGTCTTTTGAAGACAATGTCTACTTGAGACAAATGTAGTGTTGTCACACTGCACAGTAACACGTCGTAGACAGTTGGCATGATACCACATCCAGTCACATTATCCGGACACCGGGCCATCAGTCCTGGAACTACCCTTATTAAGCTGAGCGCCAACCAAGGGAGCTATACCAGTACCTATGTTTACGAATTTGGTAAATACAAGAATTGTAATAATTGATATAACGTTTTCAAACAACTTACAGGTCATGTACTAACTCGTCTGATTTGGTATTTCCGGGTATTCCTAGCCTTGATATCTTCCGCTGACACCGACTTTTTTAAACGATTATTATTTACATATTTCGTTCTTTCCTTAATGTCAATCAGTTGATTTTTCTGGTGTCTTAACTAATAAAAACAAGATAAATAAATAAAAAAACAGCCATCACATAAATTGATTGAAATCTGAAAAGAAATGAGCCGACGGTCAAAAAATGCGCGAAATTTATGTGTTATATCCATATTTGGAAAGCACGTGCACGTGTGTGAATACTTTAACAACACGCTGACGTAACACTTATATGGCGCCATCTCCTAATATAGCAGCATAACGCAGTAAACTCTAAGTTGTCAGTGTTAATTAAGTATAGATTAGTGTTTTTTTAGTAAGCATTAATGAAATTAAATCGGTCAGGCGCGGCGAAGCCGCGCGACCGATTTAATGGACTTAATGCTTACTAAATAACACTAATCTACTTAGTTTTTGAAATTATGTTTTGAAATTTAACGCAGTCGCACATTTCAAATATAGTATTGATTATTTAGACTACGCCCTATCAACCTGTTCCCAGCGTGAATTACATCACGTGACATGTAACATGTTATGTCAAAGGTCAATGCGTCGCTCTAGCTGTGTATAGCTGTGTAGATGTACGCTCTAAATGAGCATTGAACCGGAAGCCGACTTTGATCTCTCCGGTAAAAAAAGTGGTGATTGAAATTTGAATAAAAGGTACTGTTTAGAAAGGTTCATATATCTACACCTATATATGTTGTGTTTTGGACATTATTTATTTTTTTCATTTAAGTAACCCTTGTTTGTTAGTGTTTTTTTTTTCTTCTCTTCTCATTATTAATATACATTTTTCAATTTGAATTTATTTAATCGGATATTTACTTGATTGCTTTGTTTAGTAATTAGTTATATATTCCCCATTCTGTGTTAACATGTGTAGACATTGAAATTACACAAGTGTCTTTAAAGCGATGACCGATACTAATGTTGTTAGAACTTGTGGTCAGACCCTCTTACTTATTTTTTTAAAATCGTCAATGTTACATCATCATTACTTAGGCAATAATACATGTTTAAACTAAACTAAACGGAAGGGTAGAGTTCTTTTGTTATTTTGGATTAATCAGAATGCTAGTGAGTAAATGTTTGTTCTCTATGGTTGCTGTGTATTATTTTTTGTCGATGTTCATGCGATCACATCAAAAATCCCTGTAACACGTTACACATGCGTGATATGGACTAAGACCACAATTTAAATTTATTATATGTTCTGTATAAGCATATATACAAATGACAATTTCTGTAAGGGAAATTGGTATCCAAACTTACCCTCATTAGATAGATCTATTCAAGAGAAATAATTCTGTACATTTTAAACATGGGGTCACCTGACTACTTTTTGACCTATTTAAGGCCAAGTAACATGCGTATGAATTTAGTGCACCGGTCGGTCATTTCACACCATTTTTCTCAAAAATTACCCTCTCAGTAATGCTAAACTATTAAGATTGTTGTGCAATAATGCCTCCAAATTGGGCATTTTATGACTATTTAACTGTGTTCTATAGAATTTAATTCTTTATTGCATGTCTTTCAGTCAAAAACTCACCTTAATTAAGCATTAAATAGGGTCACTGTTTTCTGTGTAGGCACATCCGGATACCGGTAATTGCATTCAAGCAGCCGTACCGCAAGATCCCTCCTGGCATGTATGAGGAGGTTAGACAGCATCTCAGGGACATGCTTGAATGTGGTGCCATTCGAGAGAGTGACAGTCCTTTCTCATCCAATGTTGTCTTGGTCAGAAAGAAGGATGGCTCGTTGCGCTTCTGTCTGGATTTTCGGATGTTGAACTCCAGAACGCGTAAAGACGCCTATATGTTGCCCAGATTCGACGACACTGTTGATTCATTGGTCGGTTCAAGATTCTTCTCCAAGCTCGACTTGCGGTCTGGTTACTGGCAAGTTGAGATGGAAGAAGAAGATAAGCATAAGACCGCCTTCTCTGTTGGTAATTTGGGCTTTTATGAATGCAACCGCATGCCATTTGGCCTTACCAACAGTGGAGCAACTTTCCAGCGCCTTATGGAAAAGTGTATGGGTGATCTTAACCTTAAGGAATGCCTTGTCTTCATTGACGACATACTTATCTTTTCTGAAACTTTTGAGGAACATCTTTCTCGTCTGGAGTCGGTCTTTCACCGTCTTCAGACATGTGGCCTCAAACTTAAAGGTTCAAAATGCGAATTCTTTAATTCTTCTGTCACCTATCTTGGCCATGTCATCTCTGAAGACGGTATTTCTACTGATCCGTCTAAGACTTCTGCAATTTCTGACTGGCCCGTTCCCAAGAATGTCTCAGAACTTCGAAGCTTTTTGGGAACAGCTGGTTTCTATAGGCGTTTCATAAAGGACTATTCTAAGATCGCACATCCACTCAATAGTCTCCTGGAAGGGCATGGAACAACCAACTCAAAATCCAAATCTAAGACAAAGAAATGCAAGAAGAGTCCAGTACCTTGGTCTTGGCTCGAGGTTCATCAAAAATCGTTTGATCTCCTCAAGGAAAAACTTACTTCCTCTCCTGTTCTTTCTTTTGCTGACTTCAGCAAACCTTTCATTGTCCACACTGATGCCTGCGGTACCGGCTTAGGCGCTGTTCTACTGCAGGATCAGGATGGACAAGAGAGAGTTATTGCTTACGCGAGCCGTGGACTTCGAGCAAGTGAGAAGAATTATCCTGCTCACAAGCTCGAATTCCTGGCGCTGAAGTGGGCTGTTACAGATAAGTTCCATGACTATCTGTACAACAATAATTTCACTGTCTTCACTGATAATAATCCCTTGACCTATGTTCTTTCTTCGGCAAAACTTGATGCCACTGGTCACCGCTGGGTTGCAGCTCTATCTGCATACAATTTTGACATTGTTTACAAGTCAGGCAAGTCGAACACTGATTGCGACGGTTTAAGCCGTATGCCACAGATGTTTTCGGAAGCTGTCAAGGCTGTCTGTTCAGCAGTAACTTCCTCCTTTCCTGCTGTAGAAAGCCTGACTTGTGACAGTGATATCCTCCTAGGTGACGACATTGATGCAACCTCAGCCCCAGTCAACCCTATCGACTGGAGGCAGGAGCAGGCAAATGACCCCGACCTTTCCAAGGTCATCTCCATCCTGCGGTCCGGTTCTCGGCCAAGGGGGGAGGAGCTATCTCGTGAAGTTAAAAGTTTACTTCGCGATTTGTCTTCTCTTTCTCTTGACAACGGTATACTCTATCGTACCGCATCCTTGGATGGAGAACAGGTCATCCAACTAGTCATTCCTTCTTCCTATCGATCTGTTGCTTTCCGTGGTGTTCACCACGACGTTGGCCATCCTGGTCGTGACAAGACTCTTTGGCTTGCACGCCAGCGTTTCTTCTGGCCCGGCATGGAGTCTTACATTAAGGACCGTGTCGCATCTTGTCTTTCCTGTGTCTGTAGGAAGGAGCCTGTGGTTCCGCGGGCCGGGCTTGTACCCATCAACACTTCGAGGCCCATGCAACTTGTTTGTATGGATTTCTTGAAGCTTGAAAAGTCCAGAGGTGGGTACGAGGATGTCCTTGTCATAACGGATCATTTTACCCGTTATGCCAAGGCAATTCCCTGCCGCAACCAGAAGGCTTTGACTACAGCCAGGGCTCTTTATGAACAATTCATTGTTCATTACAGCTTCCCTGAACAATTACATTCTGATCAGGGTCGCAACTTCGAGTCCCGTGTGATAAAGGAGCTGTGCAAACTTGCAAATGTCCGCAAGACTCGTACCACTCCTTTCCACCCTATGGGAAACCCTTCGGCAGAGCGGTTTAACCGTACCCTTCTGCGCATGCTCGGCACGCTATGCGATGACCACAAGGCCAACTGGAAAGACTTCGTTCCAGCCCTTGTGCAAGCATACAATGCTACCAAGAGCTCTTCCACTGGGTTTTCTCCCCATTTTCTCATGTTCGGCTGGCATCCCCGCCTGTCAGTTGACGCTTTTCTTGGAACCAGCCCGGACAACTTCGGAGAAGTCCAGCATGGCAACTATGCTGCTAAGTTGCAGAAACGTATGCAATATGCATACAAAGTTGCCAGGGAAGCTGCGCAGAAGCGTGCTAGCCAGAACAAGGTCAATTATGAACGTAGTGTTCGCGAGAACAAGCTTGTAGTTGGCGACATTGTTCTGGTCAGAAATGTGAACCTTCGTGGTAAGCACAAGCTTGCTTACCAATGGGAACGGAATCCCTACGTTATTGTAGATATTCCTTATGAAGGTCAACCTGTGTTTAAAGTTCGACAGGAGTCTGGCAACGGACCTGTAAGAACTTTGCACCGGAACATGCTCCTGCCATTCCAGTCTATTCCTACAGATGAGGAAATGCCTGCTCCTCCAGCCACACCAAAAGCCAGACCAAAGACTAGATCTGTCCCCATACAAAAGGAGTATGACGCTGACTCCAGTTCATCAGAGTCAAGTTCTTCCCTTTTGTATGTCATCCCACAGCGTCGAGGTCATGACACATCTCTCAGTGCCACACCTCTCACTCGGCCAGCTTCACCCCGTGCGTCACGTTATCGACCTGATACTCGCACTGTCAGGTCAACCTCTACCGTGTGTCCCAGGAGTACAACAGGTTTTCGGAGCAGCCCCGTTCCTTTGGCTCGCCCTGATCTCGTTCTATCGGTACGACCCAATACTATTCCTGTAAATCCTCAACCCAGTCCTGTAACTCCTCGACACAGTCCTGTTACTCCTCGACCCAATCCTGTTTATTGCTCCAGTCCAGTCCCGATTGCTGAACCAATCCCTGTTGCTGCCCCAGTTCCCAGTCCGGAGTCTGTGGCGCAGCCCAGTACGCCTACACTACCTGTTCCGCGCCCTAGGCCACGACGCACTGTGCGTCCGCCTGACAGATATGGCGAATGGACCTGTCAGCAGACAGCTGAATATTTTGTTTAGTTATTATATTTACAATTAGTCATAATAATTTTTCTTTACTTTTAGAAATAGCGCTTTATTTGTTTGTAACTTGTTTTGTGGTCTTAGTCCATATTGGTGAACACATAAAGCTCCGCTTCTCGACACAACTCGACGCACATGCGCAGTGAAGGTGCTTGAAGCTGGTTTTAAACTGATCAGCTGATTTAGCAGAATAGTGTTTAGTAACAAGTTGATGCCGATTAAATGAATTAAATGGAGACAAAAAATTGAAAAAATGGAATGATTTCATTGGACAAAATATAATTTCAAACACTAGGAGAGAATTTAACAGTTAAGAAGCCGTCATTCGCTACGCTTGTTCTGGCTTCTTAACTGTTAAATTCTCTCTTAATAAACACTAACTATAACGAACTACAGTCGTCTCCATCGTATGTACAAGCATTATTGAAATTTAACTCACGTGACTACACGCGTCGACGAATCTATTGCATGGTAGCATTTACGGTTTTATTCCCGCGGCTGTACACGAAATTAAAAAAAAAAAGAATTTTGATATGCAGAATTAATAGGTTTAAGTTTAATTGCTTATATTTTGAAAACCTATAAAACTAGACACAAATATGCTACAATTGAATTGTAGGGATTTTCAGGACATATATTTTGGTACCTAGAATACTAAAATTGGAATCTCTCAGCCCCTCACCGCTGTGGGTTCGAATTCCGGTAGGGACTTCGGATTTATCATGTGAGGAAGCCTTCCAGCTGGCTTGCGGTAGGTCGGTGGTTCTATCCGGGTACCTCTGTGAACTCGGGGTCTTCCTCCACCTGTAATTAGCTGAACGTCTCTATATGATTGAAATACTATCACAACGACGGTAAACCTCAATACAACAACAACAACAATAACAACAACTAAAAACCGATATCAAAATAAAGATTTATTTATTTTTGACATATGGTTTATTTCACAAAATTCATGCATGAGAAAAAAATTTTTTCAAAATGTTGCAAAATCCTATCATCGTATCAACAATAAATCTAGTATTTTAAATTCGTTGATACGAATGATAGGACTTTCTGCTACATTTGACAAACACTAAAAGCGAAAAAAGTATAAGGATATCAAATTCCTTCCTTTAAATTGTTTTTGTAGGGCCATAACTTCTATATACTTTGAAAAATAAACCGATTAACTTGGAGGATATCTCAAAAGTAAATGAAAATCATTTTTTTTTATTTATTTCATTTAACTTGGCCTAAATCTATAAACTATGTAACAAAACAAATTTATTGAAAATGCTTACAATTCGATTGTTACATAATTCGGTCTAGCTTTAGAGGTTTTCAAGATATAAGCAATAACTGAATTTAAAATGGAGGTGACATTGTTCCATAGGATCAAATGCTGCACCTTCAGTAAGAATTAATGCAAATCAAACAAAAAATAAGGCATACAGTTCTTAAAAACTGTTTAATTTAACATAAAAAAATACTTTGGTCTTACAAGGTCACATGACGTCATATGACGTTCCTCTTCTCAGAATGTAAAGAAGACTTGAAGACATACTGAAATTTGACATCAATGCTTCTAATCTTGGATTAGCCATAACACATGTGCCTTTACGAATTTGGAAAAACGGATACCGATTGGCACTACTGGAGCGTAACATACACATTCTGTGAAATTTTGAAGAAAATCTGTCCAGAAATAATGGCTGTAGACCGCGTACAAACTTGTGAAGAAAACGTCAAGTTTGGTGTCATATGACGTCATAGACATAAGAATATCAATGATATAAAATAATCATTATCTTAAATATATGCAGTAAATTTTTCATGTCCCTGGGATATTTGCAATATATAGAAATTAACAGGCAGAAAGTCGTATTGAGTTTGTACTGTTTTTTTTATTAGGACTTTCTGCCTACAGGCAAGTTTGACCGTAAAACACGTCATAGTCAAATTAATAATATTGAAATGCAATCTGTTCTATCTGAAGCATATGCTATTAAATTTTCATGGTACTCAGACGTTTTCAACATATAGAAATTAACACGTAAAATTTAAAAAATTCCTTTTCACGACGTCATATGACGTTCATCTTCAGAAAATGTAAAGAAATCCTAGAGACTTATAACCTGACCTCATATCATCGGAAATTCAAGTTTGACGTCAAAACACGTCATAGTCAAATGGATAATATTTAAACGCAATATGTTCTATCTGAAGCATATGCTATTAAATTTTGGTGCTTGGACGTTTACAACATATTGAAATTAACACGTAAAATTTAAAAATTCTTTTTCACCTCATGACGTCGTATGACGTTCATCTTCTGGGAATGTAAAGAAATCCTAGAGACTTATATTCTGACCAAATATCATCTTTCTAACTTATCAGGAAGCGATTTTATACGCATTTGAATTTTAACGTCATTGGTTCGAATCTTGGATTCACCATAAAACCTTTGCATTTTCGAATTTTGAAAAACGAACACCGGGATGCACAACTAGAGAGTAACATACACATTCTGTGAAATTTTGATTAAAATCGGACCAGAAATAATGGTTGTAGACCGCGTAAATCATTTTTAGACGACGTCAAGTTTGACGTCAAAACACGTCAAAGTCAAATGATTATTATTGAAATGCAATTTCATTTGCATTTGCTATTAAATTTTCATGGTGCTCGGACGTTTTCAACATATAGAAATTAACACGTAAAATTTAAAAATTCCTTTACACCTCTTGACGTCGTATGGCGTCGTATGACGTGCATCTTCAGAGAATCTAAAGACATCCTAAAGACTTATATTCTGACCAAATATCATCACTCTAACTTATCAGGAAGCGATTTTATACGCATTTGAAATTTGACGTCAATGGTTCGAATCTTGGATTCGCCATAGAACCTTTGTCTTTTTGAATTTTGAAAAACGGACACCGGGATGCACAGCTAGAGCCTAACATACACATTCTGTGAAAAGTTGATCAAAATCGTTCCAGAAATAATAGCTGTAGACCGCGTACATACTTTTGTAGACAACGTCAAGTATGCCGTCATATGACGTCATAGGCATATGAAAATCATTGAAATCAAAATTATAGCATCTGAAATATACGCCATTAAATTTTCATCGCCCTCGGACTATTGCATCATATAGAAATTAAAGCGTAGAAAAGAAGAATAAAAAGAAGAAGAATAATAACTAGATTTCATTCGTTGATACGAATGATAGGACTTTCTGCTAACATTGAAAAATATAAAGATTAATACCGTTAGAAAGAATATATATTAAATTCCCTACCTTTAACTTTTTTTTCGTATGGACTTCTCATGCATGAACTTTGTGAAATAAGCCATATGGCAAAAATAAATAATAGAGGGTAAAGTCGCTGACTTTTAACCACTAACCGCGTGGGTTCGAATCCCGGCAGGGTCATTCGGATTTTCATGTGAGGAAGCCTTCCAGCTGAATTGCGGTAGGTTGGTGGTTCTATCCGAATGCCTCCGTGCATTCGGGATCTTCCTCCACCTGTAATTAGCTGGACGTCGCTATATGGCTGAAATACTGTCGAAGCGACGGTAAACCCAAATAGTCAAGTCAAGTCAAGTCAAAAATAAATAAATCTTTATTTTGATATCGCTTTCTTATAACTTGACAAATTTTAGTATTCTAGGTACCAAAATAAATGGCCTGAAAATCCCGACAATGCCATTGTAGCATGTTTGGGTCTAGTTTTACAGGTATTCAAAATATAAGCAATTAAACTTAAACCTCTTAATTCTGCATATCAAAATTCTTTTTTTTATTTTCTTGTACAGTCGCGGGAATGAAGTAGTAAATGCTACTATGCAATAGAATCGTCGACGCGTGTAGCCTCATGAGTTAAATTCCAATAACGCTTGTACATACGATCGAGACGACTGTATTACACAAAGTTACTCCATTTTGCGCTTTTAGCTAACGGACAAATTAGCTTGCAGGGTCTTGAACGGACATGTGTTGATCATTTTGTTTCAGACGTCTACACTTATACACGCTCATGGTATTTCAAGCTGGCAATTAAATTACATTGTACTATAACATATATTTTCACATAGGTTATAATTTATCATAAATTTGGAATATAGCTTGTACATCATTTATCGATTGATGCAACAATAAAGTCGGGAAATTGCAATGCTCAAAGGATTATGGGTAACGCAATGCTGCAACTGATATGTATAAGTTACGTAAATAAAATGATTTGACAAAACATTAAATCATTGTCAACACTTGTTTAGTTTGTTTGTTTGTTGGGTTTAACGTCCCACCGACAGTATTTCAGTCATTTGGAGACGATGTCTACTTAATGCAGTTATAGTGCTGCCACACTGCAGTATCACGCCGTAGACATGTTGCATGATGCCACACCCAGTCACATTATCCTGATATCGAGCCAACCAGTCCTGCAACTACCCTTATATGCTGAGCGTCAAGCAAGGGAGCTATAACAATACCATTTTTTACGACTTTGGTATCGAACCCACGACCTCCCGCTCCCGAGGCGGACGCTCTAACCACTCGGCCACCGGGAACGGTACACTTGTTTAGCTAGTAATATCAATATGATATGAGTAAAAAGTTTTTTTTTTGCAATTTATATGACTAATACATATCTGTAACCTTACATTTTCCGAAAATGCTTCGATTAAGGTGAAAGCGAAAGTAGGGTGTTTTATGAAAATTCTTACAATTGGCATTAAATTCGTATTTTTTATGAAACTTCCTTATTTCTTGATCAATTTCAAAACTCTAGGTGCCAAAATAATTGTCTTAAAATTCTCTACATCTCACTTGCTTGATGTATGAACTTATTTCTAATGATTCTTAAGATATAAGCCGTAAAACTCTGACATGATGGCAAAATCGCTGAAATTATACATGTTTAAATTCTTATTTTTGATAAATTGACTTTGATTAATTTCAAATTTTTAGGTACCAAAATAATCGTCTTGAAATTCTCTACATTTCACATGCTTTACCTATAGCAAGATTTTTAATATTTTTTGAGATACAAGCCTTTAAACCTCCTGAAAAATGAAAAAATCAACAAAGCTATACGCACGAATTTCGTTTTTTGCCCATTACTCCATGCATCTTAGGTCAATCATTAAACTTTAAGCATCAAAAGAACGGCCAAACATTGCTTTACAAATAATATTCATCATCATATTTTCAAAAATCAAAGATTTCGAGATATAAACTGTTAAACACACTGAGCGTTACCAAATTTTCATTTTTCCGCAATAATTCAACCGATTCAAACCCGATCATTAAAAACTAAATATCATCTGAAAGGACTTTCTAAGCACTACAAATTATATGCATAGTGTCTCGATAGAATTTTTACCGTTTTTGAGATATTGAAGGCCGACGAAAAACACGATAATTGATATATGACCTTGACCTTTGAGATTTTCCGGAAACGGAAGAGACATGGCTCCAAAGACTCTAATACTGCATCTTCAGACAAAATTTCAAGCAAATCATACAAAAAATAAAGCCTACAAGGCTTAAAAACCGTTAAGTTTTAAGACGAAAGTTTTAATAGCATTATGACGTCAAATCTGATGTTATATGACGTCGTATGAATATAAAATTCATTGCATTCGAAAGCTCATTGTTTGAAATATATGCCATGATATTTTCATTGTTCTGGGTCAATGGCAACACCTCGAAATTAACACAAATATAAGAGGAAGGAAAAAAGAAAAAGAAGAAGAAGAAGAATAAATAGAAGTCGTTTGTTTAAGATACAAACGAAGCGGCTTCTCGTTTGCTTATTTCAAAAGTATTGAATATATAAGTTAATACAAAGAAATGGAATAATGATGCTTAATGATGTAAGATTTAGTACGTAAATCATCATTATCATAAATATAAACTTAAGTTCGAAAATAAGCTTTAAATCTTTTTTTTATTTTCATCTTCTTAAAAAGATATTGATAAAGCATATATATGGATCTTATGTGATTACGCAACCGTTTACTTTCATGCAGAAAAAAACAACAGGAAAATTTTAAGATAATACTATCCTCAAGAATTTTTTCTTACGTTATTCAATCGATTTTATTTTTTTTTATTCTTTATTTAATATCTTTTTCTTCGTAAGCATATGACTAACCAAATATTCATTGCAATTTGATCCACAATTGAAATTGTAAAAAAGAAAAAAATACTTTGAAGTCCATGACTTTCAACCTTTAAATTGATTGAGTTTTACGTTTGCAAAAACAGATGGAAACAAAGGAAGAGGTGTAAGCAAAATCATGAAAATAATTTATTATTTCTATGTAATTAACGTTATAAACGTCTTGAAACTTTCAACAATTCATTTGCTTTATACATTTGCTTATTTTTACATATTAAGAAAAAGAAACTGTTTAACCTTTAGAAAACATAAAAAATCAATAGGTAGATACATGTATACATGTATTTGTCATTTTTTTAAGGTTTGCAGAAAGCCGTGAAAGCAAATGCAATAAGTTATCCGTATAGGTTTTCTGGCTCTAGTATAATTTTACTAATTCATCGTAAATGCGACTCTATTAGTAAAAAATGTACCACAATTCACGATTCAACGCAGGCACTCATTCCTGCAAAAGAACAATCGGATCTTGCTCAACCAACCCAATGACCGCTTTCATTTCTTTTTCAAATTAATAATTTTTTTCAGGAATTAACCCTATAAAGAAAAACATGAATAAATCATGTTTGATAACGTAATCACTTGAACTTTTCTGCGCATGTCAAGGCACGGCAATATTACTTATTTAAAGTTGATATGTCCAATCTTATGATTTTTTTAAATGTATTTTGCTTACAAATCAATCTTCATAAACAAGTCACACAATATAAATTCCTTAAGGTATGCTTTAGATTGCCACAATACTCATGACGCTGAAGCGCGAATACAAATTGAAATGAATGATTTTAATATTACAACCACGGCAAAATCAAGTTACTAAAGAAAAGTATCTGTTTTGGAAGGACATGATTAGCTAACGTTCTATTAATCCAGAAAAAAATATTTTCAAGAATGTGAACAGGTTTGTTTTTACATTTTCAAGTAAGCGTTCCATCAAACATGAATATCTGCCATGTTTGATGACGTAATAACTTAAAACTTTCAAACCCTTATGAACGTACTAATTATCGACATTCTTGAAAATTTCAAGTTCATTGATCTAATTGGCGATTTTATATAATGTTTTTTTTTCCAGATAATTCTTGCTTTAGTATTCATGACGTCATAACCACGTGACAAATAAAACATTTCTTGTTTTATGCATCACTTTAATTTTAACTCTATCAATTCTGAAGATTTCAATTAAGATTGATTCAAAATTCATAATACCAGAGCAAGAGAAATGTTAAAAAATGCCTTTTTGTCTTTTTAAGGACGTCATAACCACGTGACATTCAGAAAAAAAGAATGTAAACCTCTATGCCGATATGCTGTCCAATTTTCATGCTTCTAACGCATCAGGGGGCTTTGTAACATTAAAATGTAATTTAAGGACCTAAGTTCGAATCTCGGTTTTGCCATGATATCTTTATATTTTCAAATTTGGAAATTTGAATGCCAATGTGCAAATCTACATCCGGAAATACATCTTCTGTGAAAATATCAAGATAATCGGACCAGAATTGAAGGCTCTAGAGCGCGAACAAACTTTTGAACTGACGTCAAATTGACGTCATTTGAGTCATTGAAAATTAAAAATAAATTTTTTAAAATTTCAAAAAGAGCCATATAATTTTTTTTTAAAAAAGTTGCTTTTTGTCGTTTTTATGACGTCAAAACCACGTGACTTTAGAAAAAATCCTTTAAGAAATAGAAAGAAGACCTCTATGCCGATTGGCTGTCCAGTTTTCATACTTCTAACCCATTAGGTGGCTTTGTAACATTAAAATGTATTTTCAGGACCTAAGCTCGAATCTTGGTTTTGCCATAAAATCTTTATATTTTCGATTTTGGAAATGTGAATGCCAAGGTGAAAATCTACATCCTAAAATACATCTTTTGAGAAAATATCAAGAAAATCGGACAAGAATTGAAGGCATAAGAACGCGAACAAACTTTTGAAGCTGACGTCAAATCTGACGTCATTTGACGTCATTGAAAAGAAAAATAAATGAATTTATAAATTTAAACTTTTTAATTGCTGCAATACAATTTTCAAAAAGATTGAGTCAAAAGTAATTATACCAAAGCAAAAGAAATTTTTCAAAAATATGCTTTTTGTCTATTGTATGACGTCATAACCACGTGACTTGAGATAAAGTCCTTCAGGAAATAGAAAACAGACCTCTTGGCCAATACGCTGACCAATTTTCATGCTTCTAACGCATTAGGAACCCTTGTAACATTAAAAAAATATAATTTTAGGACCTAAGTTCGAAACTCGGTTTTGCCATAAAATCTCAATCTTTTCAAATTTGGACATTTGAATGCCAAGGTGCACATCTACATTTTAAAATACATCTACTGTGAAAATATCAGGAAAATCGAACCAGAATTGAAGGCTCTAGAGCGCAAACACTCTTTTGAAGCTGACGTCAAATCTGACGTTATTTGACGTCAATGAAAATTGAAAATACTTGATTTTAAAAATATATACTTTTTTGTCGAAGCATTTCAATTTTCATGTTGCTTGGACATTGGCAACATATATAAATTAACTCTTGAATTAGGTTGGAATAATAATAATAAGAAGAATAAACATAACAAACCCTATACGTTTTCCGCAAGTTTGCGGAAAGCCGTAAAAAAACAGTACAAACCCAATAGGACTTTCTGGCGAAAGGGCAGAAAGACCTAATAAGAAGAAGAAGAAAAAAATCAGTACAAACCCAATAGGACTTTCTGCCTGTAGGCAGAAATTTCTAATAAAAAAAACAGTACAAACCCAATAGGACTTTCTGCCGAAAGGGCAGAAAGTCCTAATTAAAATTTGATCAAATTGAAAATCAATTATACGGAATGCGAAGAAGACATTAAGAAATGAGAGTATATACTATACATTCTGTGTAAATTTTAGGAAAATCCATCCATGTATAATGTCTACAGAGGGCATACAAACTTTTTGACCTGACGTCTATTCTGACGTCATATGAATATGAATTCATTGCATTTAAAAATTCAGCATATAAAATATATGTTAAAAAATCTTCATCATTCTGTATCATTTGGATCACATCGAATTTATTGCGCGAGAAAGGAAAACATATAAGAACGTCATGACGTTAAAAAACGTCAGGCCTATGAAATTCTAAAGAAACCTTTAAAATTACAACATGAGCAAATTTCAATTTTCTATCTCATCTGGGGGCTTTAAGATATTTAAATTAATTTTGAGGTCATATTTTCGAACTTGGTTTCACCAAAGGACCTTGGTCTTTTCAATATTCTCTATTCAATATTTGAAAAGGAAAGTAAGGATGCAGGACTAAAGCGTAACTAACACCCATTGACAAAATTACAAGAAAATCCATTAACAAATAAATTCTGCAGAACGCGTACAAACGTTTTAGGTGACGTCACATCTGGCGTTATATGACGTCATATGAATTGAAAATCATTGCATTCGAAAAGACATGGTCTGAAATTTTTGCCATACAATTTTCATTGTTATGGGCCATTAAGAATTACATTTTCCGAAAATGTCTAAAATTAATTTACAGTTAAAATAGGATATTTTCCGAAAATGCTTTAACTTACAGTGTAGAAATACCAAGTGACCATGGCATCAATTATAAGACAAAACTGTCAACATTTGGCTCTGCTTGAACATAGAAAATTACCCTTAAGATTTTTGTTTCTTCGTCGATTTCAATGGGACAAGTGTATTTGTATTATTTAAATGCATAAACAGTGAAAAATGATGAAAATTAAACAAAAAATAAAATCAGGAGCTGCAAAAAAGAAGAAACATATGGATTTTCAATTGTTTGATAAAAGGATCAAACTTTGGACTGTGGTAATTTGATCAAATGAAGTCCGATCTTCAAAAACTAAACACCAATGTAAAGATCTCTTCACAAACTAAAACTTTTGTTCATATACATTTTTAAAAACATTTTTAGATTTGGAGTTATTTTGTGCCAATAAAAATAATAATAATTGGTATATGACCTTGACCTTTGCATATTATGGGCGATTTTTTTTCTATGATTTTATTTGTTTTATAAAAATGCATAAACAGTGAAATAATGATGAAGATTGAACAAAAAATAAAGTCAGGAGCAGCAAAAAAGAGGAAACATATGGATATACAATTGTTTGATAAGAGGATTAAAATTTGGACTGTGGTCATTTGATCAAATGAAGTCCGATCTTCAAAAACTAAACACCAATGGAAAAATCTCTTCACAGACTAAAACTTTTGTTCATATACTTTCTATAAAATATTTTTAGATTTGGAGCTATTTTATGCCGATAAAAATAATATTTATTGCTATATGACCTTGACCTTTGCATATTATGCTTGATTTTTTTTCTATGATTTTATTTGTTTTATAAAAATGCATAAACAGTGAAATAATGATGAAGATTGAACAAAAAATAAAGTCAGGAGCAGCAAAAAAGAGGAAACATATGGATATACAATTGATTGATAAGAGGATCAAACTTTGGACTGTGGTCATTTGATCAAATGAAGTCCGATCTTCAAAAACTAAACACCAATGGAAAGATCTCTTCGCAGACTAAAGCTTTTTTCATTAAATTTCTATAAAATATTTTTAGATTTGGAGCTATTTTATGCCGATATAAATAATAATAATAATTGGTTTATGACCTTGACCGTTGCATATTATGGGTGATTTTTTTTTCTATGATTTTATTTGTTTTATAAAAATGCATAAAACAGTGCAAAAATGATGAAGATTGAATAAAAAATAAAGTCAGGGGCTGCAAAAAACCTTAAAAGTCATGCTTTTAAAATGTGGATTTTTCGAAAATATTGGTTATGTTTGACTGCGTACTGTGGACAAACCATGCATTTCTCAAAATCGCCACACCATATATTTTGTGCGTATATGTCTTGCAAATCATATGCAACAAACAAAATTCTCCTATCTCATCTCTGAAAAAAATGGGGACTTTTTTCGTAGACCTACCTTTATTTCATCGTTTTTTCGAGATTCGAACTTTCAACCTCCTGTAGCACGAAAGTTTTATATACGCAAATAATTGAAACTTATGATATTTTATTAAGTTTCTGACAAGGAACACAATGCAAAAAAACACATTTGAATCGGACCTCAAATAACAGTGTTATTAGCCCTTAGTCATTTTTACAAAACGCCACCTAGCGGCAAAACTAAGACAAAAGTGAAAATTTTCTCAACGTTAGGATCAAATTCAGATCATAGGACAAAACTGGTAAAAAAATCAGAAATGTGACTTTTTTCTATCATGGTGATATGCCGTTCACAAAAAAAGGTTAGAAAAATAATAAAAACTAGAATCGCAATTAGAATTGCGATATCATCGGTTTTCGCAATTCAGTCTCATTCTTTTCAAACATTGCAATTCACGAATTGTATTACAAAAGCAAATAAATTTCTATGCGTGTGTTGATACTTAAAAATACAAAATTGCTGCTTTTATGTAAAAAGGTGCATAATATGTGATTTATTCAAAGATATAAGCTTTAATCGGACTTCGGTACAAAATTTGTTACAAAGTTTGAAGATGATTGCAAAAGAAATGTTTTTCATATACCCACACAAGTCTGCAAAGTCTATGCAAGGTTCGAACATTTAACCTTCTATAGCCAGTAGAAAAAATCAGGTTTTTGGTCCTTAGATTTATCAAATTTATCAGGCTTTCAACAAGAATATCAACTTTCTTAGTTATAACAACAAGAGTGGTCAGAAGACAACATAGCTTGCCGTAACAACACTTTTTGTCTAAGATTTAAGTTTTTGAAAAGTAGGTCAAACTCCAAGGTCAAGGTCACAAGCCAAAAGTCATAGTTCCAAATGATAGGTCTTGAATTGGGCTATCTACATGTAAAATATCTAAGCTCTATCTCTTAGAATATAAAAAATATAAGCCAGGTTAAAGGTTTGTTCACGGACGACAACGACGAAAATGACACCGGGGGTTTGACATTAGCTCTCCGGACTTTCTTCTCAGATATCAAGCAAAGTGCCCCTTAGCGGAATATGATAAACAAAATTTATTTACATATTGCAATTTAGGTCTTAGAAATGCAGTAAATTAAGATGGCTGATATCTGCCATTTCTTATTTTCGTGTACTAGCCCTTAAAGGTGAAAGGGAAATAACGCAATCATGTGTCTTTATGTCTTGGCCAAAAAAGGCGAAAGAAAGAAAACGTGCCATATTGTTGTTATTTCGACTTTGGACAAAGACACGAAATCACAAAATATGCCACCTGAAATAAACTTTTGAGGTAACATACTGATTTAAGATTTTTTGATAAAGGATCAGACTTTGGACTGTTGTAATTTGATCTAATGAAGTCCGATCTTCAAAAACTAAACACCAATGGAAAGATTAAAAAAATTTTGTTCTTTAAGCTATTTTGTGCGATAAAAATAACAATAATCGGTATTATGACCTTGACCGTTGCATATTTTCATCGTTATTTACTATGAGTTTATTTGTATTATTTAAATGCATAAACAGTGAAAAAATGATAAGAGTGAACAAAAAAAAGTCAGTCCTGCAAAAAAGAGGAAACATTCGGCTTTACAATTGTTTGATAAAAGGATTAAAGTTTTTACTGTGGTAATTTGATCAAATGAAGTCCGATCTTCAAAAACTAAACACCAATGGAAAGATCTCTTCACAAACTAAAACTTTTGTTCATATACTTTTTTTAAAATATTTTTAGATTTGGAGCTTTTTCCAATAAAATAACAATATTTGGTATATACCTTGACCTTTATTTATGCTTGATTTTTTTCTATGATTTTATTTGTTTTATAAAAATGCATAAACAGTGAAAAAATGATGAAGATTGAACAAAAAATAAGTCAGGAGCAGCAAAAAAGAAGGAAACATATGGATATACAATTGTTTGATAAGAGGATCAAAATTTGGACTGTGGTCATTTGATCAAATGAAGTCCGATCTTCAAAAACTAAACACCAATGGGAAGATCTCTTCACAGACTAAAAATTTTGTTCATATACTTTCTATAAAATATTTTTAGATTTGGAGCTATTTTATGCCGATATAAATAATAATAATTGGTATATGACCTTGACCTTTGCATATTATGCTTGATTTTCTTCCTATGACTTTATTTGTTTTATTAAAATGGATAAACAGTGAAATAATGATGAAGATTGAACAAAAAGTAAAGTCAGGAGCAGCAAAAAAGAGGAAACATATGGATATACAAATGTTTGATAAGAGGATCAAACTTTGGACTGTGGTAATTTGATCAAATGAAGTCCGATCTTCAAAAACTAAACACCAATGGAAAGATCTCTTCATAGACTAAAACTTTTGTTCATATACTTTCTATAAAATATTTTTAGATTTGGAGCTATTTTGTGCCGATAAAAATAATAATAATTGGTATATGACCTTGACCTTTACATATTATGCTTGATTTTTTTTCTATGATTTTATTTGTTTTATAAAAATGCATAAACAGTGAAATAACGATGAAGATTGAACAAAAAATAAAGTCAGGAACAGCAAAAAAGTGGAAACATATGGATATACAATTGTTTGATAAGAGGATCAAACTTTGGACTGTGGTCATTTGATCAAATGAAGTGCGATCTTCAAAAACTTAACATTAATGGAAAGATCTCTTCACAGACTAAAACTTTTGTTCATATACTTTCTATAAAATATTTTTAGATTTGGAGCTATTTTATGCCGATATAAATAATAATAATTGGTATATGACCTTGACCTTTGCATATTATAGGTGATTTTTTTTCTATGATTTTATTTGTTTTATAAAAATGCATTAACAGTGAAAAAATGATGAAGATTGAATAAAAAGTAAAATCAGAAGCTGCAAATAACCTTAAAGTCATGCTTTTAAAATGTTGATTTTTCGAAAATATTGGTTATGTTTGACCGCGAACTGTGGACAAATCATGCATTTCTCAAAATTGCCACACCATATATTTTGTGCGTATATGTCTTGCAAATCATATGCAACAAACAAAATTCCCCTCTCTCATCTCTGAATAAAATGGGGACTTTTTTCGTAGACCTACCCTCATTTCACCGTTTTTTCGACATTCGAACATTCAACCTCCTGTAGCACGAAAGTTTTATATACGCAATTTTTTTGTAACTATCATATTTTATTAAGTTTCTAACAAGGAACACAATGCAAAAAACCGCATTTGAATCGGACCTCAAATAACAGAGTTATTAGCCCTTAGTAACTTTTACAAAACGCCCCCTAGCGGCAAAACTAAGACAAAAATGAAAATTTTCTCAACGTTAGGATCAAATTCAGATCATAGGACAAAAGTGGTAAAAAAATCAGAAATGTGACTTTTTTCTATCATGGTGATATGCCGTTCACAAAAAAAGGTTAGAAAAATAATAATAAACTAGAATCGCTATTGCGATATCATCGGTTTTCGCAAAAGCAATTCCATTCAGTTCACGAGTCACATGTTTCGAAAAACATATTTCTTCGTTCAATGGCTTTTTGAATACTGTTGAATACAGTGATCTTTCAAACATTTTTGTCGCAATGTTTAAGCAGACTTTTTACCAAGAAGAATACTTTTAATTCCCATGTTTCGAAAAACATATTTCTTCGTTCAATGGCTTTTTACAGACTTCGGTACTGCAACATTATATGTGTTTCTTGCTTTATGAGGTGACATACGACAATCGTACTCGATAAACAACAATTGCAAATGACACACAACAGTATAAAATGACACGCGACAATGCGATATGCCACTTAACATTATAACGAACTAATGTTGCAATGAATTACTATCATTTTCATGAAATATCGCATAAATATTTTAGTGTTGTTTCAAATTGATGTCACCAAGGAACAGAATGCAAAAAATTGCATAAAAATCAGACTTTAATTATTTTAGTAATAAAGGGTTTCAAGCCAAGCGCCCCCTAGCAGCAAAATGAGAAACAAAATTGAGTAAAATTTTAATATTAGGTACCTAAAAATGCAGCAAATGGTTCAATGAAGCATACAAGTTGCACTAGTCGAACATTCTATTCCTTATATATCACAATTTGAAGCATAAAAACTGATTTACAATTGTTCTAAATAGAATCAAACTTTAGACTGCCGTAAAATGACCAAATCAAGTCCGATCTTCAAAATCTAAACATCACTGGAAAGGGCTATTCAAGAACTAAAACTTTTCTTATATACTTTCAATAAAATATTTTTTGTTTTGGAGCTATTTGGAGCCGAATAAAAACACAATTATCGTAATATGACCTTGACCTTTGAAATTTCATTTTAACTTTTTAATTGTGAGGCCCTTTCAAACATAACAATACATAACTTGTGAAAATATCATGAAGAATGAACTAAAAATAAAGTCAGGAGCGACAAAAAACATCTTTTCGAAATTTTAATTTTTCCTAAAATTTAGTGAAGTTTGACCATTTCTAGAGGACAAACCATGCATTTATTAAATTGGCTACCCCATATATTTTGTGCGTATATGTCTTGCAAATCATTTGCAGCAAACAGAATTATTCTATCTGATGTCTAACAAAAACGGATAGGTTTTTCGTACACATACCCTCATCTGCACAGTTTTTTGCGAGGTTCGAACTTTCAACCTTCCGTTGCTAGCTCAAAGGGTTTCAGCCACTCATACCTATAAACTATCATATTTTATTAGGCTATCAACAAGAAACATAATGCAATAAACCGCATTTGGATCAGGCTTTAACTTTTTGAGTTATAAGTAGAAGAGTGCTTTCAAGCTAAGCGCCCCCTAGCGGCAAAATGAGAAACAAAATTGATTAAAATTTTACCATTAGGTACCTAGCAATGCAGCAAATAGTTCAATCAAGTACGCAAGTCGCACTAGTCGAACATTCTATTTCTTATATATCACAATTTGAAGCATAAAAACTGATTTACAATTATTCCAAAAAAGGATCAAACTTTGGACTGCCGTAAAATGACCAAATCAAGTCCGATCTTCAAAACTAAACATCACTGGAAAGAGCTCTTGAATAACTAAAACTTTTGTTCATATACTCTCAAAGAAATATTTTTAGTTTTTGAGCTATTTGGGGCCGAATAAAAACACAAGATTCGTGACATGACCTTGACCTTTTCAATTATTTTTAAAATTTTTAATTGTGATCCCCTTTCAGACATAACAATACATAACTTGTGAAAATATCATGAAGAATTAACAAAAAATAAAGTCAGAAGCGATAAAAAACATGTTTTTGAAACTTTTATTTTTCCTAAAATTTAGTGAAGTTTGACCATTTGCAGAGGACAAACCATACATTTCTTAAATTCGCACCCCATATATTTTGTGCGCATATGTCTTGCAAATCATTTGCAGCAAACAGAATTCATCTTTCTGATCTCTAAGAAAAATGGATAGGTTTTCGTAGACCTACCCTCATTTGCACAGTTTTTTGCGAGGTTCGAACTTTCAACCTTCTGTAGCTCAAATACTTTCAGCGACACGTACCCTCGAAACCTATCATATTTTATTTGGCTATCAACAAGGAACAGAATACAAAAAACCGCATTTGAATCGGACCTCAAATAAGTGAGTTATTAGCCATTAATAAATTTCATGCAAAACGCCCCCTGGCGGGAAAAGTAAGACAAAAATGAAAATTTTCTCAACGTAAGGATTAAGTTCATATAAGTAGAAAAAACTGGTAGAAATTTCATAATTGTGCCTTTTTTCTGTCATGGCGATATGCCGTTCACAAAAACCGGCGGAAAAATAATAAAAAAAAAATAAAACAGAAGAAGAACAATAGGTTTTCGCCCAGCGATGCGAAAACCTAACTAAAATCGCTATCGCGATATCATCGGTTTTCGCAAAAGCAATTTACCTCAGTTAACGAGTCGCATGATTTGAAAAACATATTTCTTCCTTCAATGGCTTGTCGAATACTATTAACAGCGATCTTTCAAACATTTTTGTCGCAATGTTTAAGCAGACATTTTACGCAAAAGAATAATTTTGAGTATTACCTGTCAGTTATGTAGTCGCGATATCAATGGTTTTCACGAAAGCAATTCCATTCAGTTCAAGAGTTGCATGATTCGAAAAACATATTTCTTCGTTCAATGGCTTTTTGAATACTGTTGAATACAGTGATCTTTCAAACATTTTTGTCACAATGTTTAAGCATCAGGCTTTAACTTTTTGAGTTATAAGTAGAAGAGTGCTTTCAAGCTAAGCGCTCCCTAGCGGCAAAATGAGAAACAAAATGATTAAAATTTTACCATTAGGTACCTAGCAATGCAGCAAATAGTTCAATCAGGTACGCAAGTCGCACTAGTCGAACATTCTATTTCTTATATATCACAACTTGAAGCATAAAAACTGATTTACAATTATTCCAAAAAAGGATCAAACTTTGGACTGCCGTAATATGACCAAATCAAGTCCGATCTTCAAAAACTAAACATCACTGGAAAGGACTCTTTAAGAACTAAAACTTTTGTTCATATACTCTGAATGAAATATTTTTAGTTTTGGAGCTATTTGTGGCCGAATAAAAACACAATAATCGTAATATGACCTTGACCTTTTCAATTCTTTTTTATTTTTTGAATTGTGAGGCCCTTAAAAACATAACAATACATATCGTGTGAAAATTTCATGAAGAATGAACAGAAAATAAAGTCAGGAGCGACAAAAACATGTTTTTGAAATTTTAATTTTTCCTAAAATTTAGTGAAGTTTGACCGTTTCTAGAAGACAAACCATGCATTTTTCAAAATCGCCAACCTATATATTATGTGCGTATATGTCTTGCAAATCATATGCAACAAACAGAACTCTTCTATCTCATCTCTGAAAAAACTGGATAGGTTTTTCGTAGACCTACCCTCATTTTCACCATTTTTGTGAGGTTTGAACTTTCAACCTTCCGTAGCTCAAAAGTTTTATATACGCAAATTATTGAAATCTATCATATTTTATTAGGCTATCATCAAGGGACATAATGTAAAAAACCGCATTTGTATCGGACCTCAAATAACAGAGTTATTCCACTTTTATGATTTTTACAAAGCGCCCCCTAGCGGAAAAACAAAGACAAAAATGAAAATTTTCTCAACGTTAGGATTAAGTTCAAGTAATTAGGAAAGACTGGTAGAAATTTCATAATAGTGGCTTTTTCCTATCATGGTGATATGCCGTTCACAAAAACCGGCGGAAAAATAATAAAAAAAAAAATAAAACAGAAGAAGAACAATAGGTTTTCGCCCAGCGATGCGAAAACCTAAAAAAAAAAAAACTAGAATCGCCATCGCGATATCATCGGTTTTCGCAAAAGCGATTCCATTCAGTTCACAAGTAGCATGATTCCAAAAACATTTCTTCGTTCAATGGCTTTTTTTATAATCTTAACAGCGATCTTTCAAACATTTTTGTCGCAATGTTTAAGCAGACTTTTTACCCAAAAGAATATTTTTTAGTATTACCTTTCAGTTATGTAGTCGCGATATTATCGATTTTCATGAAAGCAATTCCATTCAGTTCACGAGTCGCATGATTCAAAAACATCTCTTCTTTCAATGGCTTGTTGATACTGTTAACAGCGATCTTTCAAACATTTTTGTCGCAATGTTTAAGCAGACTTTTTACCCAAGAGAGTATTGTTTAGTATTACCTTCAGTTATGAAATCGCGATATCATCGTTTTCACGAAAGCAATTCCATTCAGTTCACGAGTCGCATGATTCGAAAAACATATTTCTTCGTTTAATGGCTTGTTGAATACTGTTAACATTGATCTTTCAAACATTTTTGTCGCAATGTATAATTAGACTTTTTACCAAGAAGAATACTTTTGAGTTTTACCTGCCTGTTATATGGTCGTAAATTTGAAAACTTTTTTTACGGACTTCGGGTACTGCAATGTTATATGAGTGTGTTGCTTTATGATGGTAACAAACAACAATTGTATTAGATAAACAACAATTGCAAACGACACACAACAGTAAAAATGACACGCGACAATGCGTATTCCACTTAACATTATAACGAACTAATGTTGAATTGAATTACTATCATTTTCATGAAATATCGCATGAATATTTTAGTGTTGTTTCAAATTGATGTCACCAAGGAACAGAATGCAAAAAATTGCATAAAAATCAGACTTTAATTATTTTAGTAATAAAGGGTGATTTTAAGCCAAGCGCCCCCTAGCAGCAAAATGAGAAACAAAATTGAGTAAAATTTTACTATTAGGTACCTAGAAATGCAGCAAATGGTTCAATAAGCATACAAGTCGCACTAGTCGAACATTCTATTCCTTATATATCGCAATTTGAAGCATAAAAACTGATTTACAATTGTTCTAAATAGGATAAAACTTTGGACTGCCGTAAAATGACCAAATCAAGTCCGATCTTCAAAAACTAAACATCACTGGAAAGGGCTATTCAAGAACTAAAACTTCTGTTTATATACTTTCAATAAAATATTTTTTGTTTTGGAGCTATTTGGAGCCGAATAAAAACACAATTATCGTAATATGACCTTGACCTTTGAAATTTCATTTTAATTTTTTAATTGTGAGGCCCTTTCAAACATTACAATACATAACTTGTGAAAATATCATGAAGAATGAACTAAAAATAAAGTCAGGAGCGACAAAAACATGTTTTAGAAATTTTGATTTTTCCTTAAATTTAGTGAAGTTTGACCATTTCTAGAGGACAAACCATGCATTTCTTAAATTCGCCACCCCAAATATTTTGTGCGTATATGTCTTGCAAATCATTTGCAGCAAACAGAATTCTTCTATCTGATGTCTAACAAAAACGGATAGGTTTTTCGTACACATACCCTCATCTGCACAGTTTTTTGCGAGGTTCGAACTTTCAACCTTCCGTTGCTAGCTCAAAAAGTTTCAGCCACTCATACCTAGAAACTATCATATTTTATTAGGCTATCAACAAGAAATATAATGCAATAAACCGCATTTGGATCAGGCTTTAACTTTTTGAGTTATAAGTAGAAGAGTGCTTTCAAGCTAAGCGCCCCCTAGCGGCAAAATGAGAAACAAAATTGAGTAAAATTTTACCATTAGGTACCTAGCAATGCAGCAAATAGTTCAATCGAGTACGCAAGTCGCACTAGTCGAACATTCTAATTCTTATATATCACAATTTGAAGCATAAAAACTGATTTACAATTATTCCAAAAAAGGATCAAACTTTGGACTGCCGTAATATGACCAAATCAAGTCCGATCCTCGAAAACTAAACATCACTGGAAAGAGCTCTTTAAGAACTAAAACTTTTGTTCATATACTCTCAATGAAAATTTTTAGTTTTTGAGCTATTTGGGGCCGAATAAAAACACAAGAATCGTAACATGACCTTGCCCTTTTCAATTATTTTTAAAAAATTTAATTGTGAGTCCCTTTCAAACATAACAATACATTACATGTAAAAATATCATGAAGAATTAACAAAAAATAAAGTCAGAAGCGATAAAAAACATGTTTTTGAAACTTTAACTTTTCCTAAAATTTAGTGAAGTTTGACCATTTGCAGAGGACAAACCATATATTTCTTAAATTCGCCACCCCATATATTTTGTGCGTATATGTCTTGCAAATCATTTGCAGCAAACAGAATTCTTCTATCTGATCTCTAAGAAAAATGGATAGGTTTTTCGTAGACCTACCCTCATTTGCACAGTTTTTTGCGAGGTTCGAACTTTCAACCTTCTGTAGCTCAAATACTTTCAGCGACACGTACCCTCGAAACCTATCATATTTTATTTGGCTATCAACAAGGAACAGAATGCAAAAAACCGCATTTGAATCGGACCTCAAATAAGTGATTTATTAGTCATTAATAAATTTCATGCAAAACGCCCCCTGGCGGGAAAAGTAAAACATAAATGAAAATTTTCTCAACGTTAGGATCAAGTTCAAATACGTGGTAATAACTGATTAAAATTTCAAACATGTGACTTTTTTCTATCATGGTGATATGCCGTTCACAAAAAAAGGTTAGAAAAATAATAAAAAAACTAGAATCGCAATCGCGATATCATCGGTTTTCGCAAAAGCAATTCCATTAAGTTCACGAGTCGCATGATTCGAAAAATATTTCTTCGTTCAATGGCTTGTTTATAATGTTAACAGCAATCTTTCAAACACTTTTGTCGCAATGTTTAAGAAGACTTTTTACCCAAAAGAAGATTTTTGAGTATTACCTATCAGTTATGTAGTCGCGATATCATCGGTTTTCATGAAAGCAATTCCATTCAGTTCACGAGTCGCATGATTCGAAAAACATTTCTTCGTTCAATTGCTTGTTGATACTGTTAACAATGATCTTTGAAACGTTTCTGTCGCAATGTTTAAGCAGACTTTTTACCGAAGAGAGTATTGTTGAGTATTACCTGTCAGTTATGAAATCGCGATATCATCAGTTTTCATGAAAGCAATTCCATTCAGTTCATGAGTCGCATGATTCGAAAAACATATTTCTTCGTTCAATGGCTTGTTGATACTGTTAACAGTGATCTTTGAAACGTTTCTGTCGCAATGTTTAAGCAGACTTTTTACCGAAGAGAGTATTGTTGAGTATTACCTGTCAGTTATGAAATCGCGATATCATCAGTTTTCATGAAAGCAATTCCATTCAGTTCATGAGTCGCATGATTCGAAAAACATATTTCTTCGTTCAATGGCTTGTTGAATACTGTTAACAGTGATCATTCAAACATTTTTGTCGCAATGTATAATCAGACTTTTTACCAAGAAGAATACTTTTGAGTATTACCTGTCTGTTATGTAGTCGTAAACTTGAAAACATTTTTTACGGACTTCGAGTACTGCAATGTTATATGTGTGTTTAGCTTTTTGATGGAGACAAATGACAATTGTATTTGATAAACAACAATTGCAAACGACAAACAACAGTATAAAATGACACACGACAATGCAATATGCCACTCAACACTATTACGAACAACTGTTGCATTGAATTACTATCATTTTCATGAAATATCGCATTATCTTTTTTGTGTCATTTCAAATTGATGTCACCGAAGAACAGAATGCAAAAAAAATCGCATAAAAATCAGACTTCATTTTTTTTTAATTATTAATAGTGATTTCAAGATAATCGCCCCCAAGCGGCAAAATGAGAACCAAAACTGATTAAAATTTTACTATTAGGTACCTAGTAATGCAGCAAATGGTTCAATCAAGTATACAAGTCGCACAAGTCAAACATTCTATTCCTTATATATCACAATTTGAAGCATAAAAACTGATTTACAATTGTTCTAAAGAGGATCAAAACTTGGACTGCCGTAAAATGACCAAATCAAGTCCGATCTTCAAAAACTAAACACCAATGGAAAGATCTCTTCACAGACTAAAACTTTTGTTCATATATTTTCTATAAAATATTTTTAGATTTGGAGCTATTTTATGCCGATAATAATAATAATAATTGGTATATGACCTTGACCTTTGCATATTATACTTGATTTTCTTCCTATGACTTTATTTGTTTTATAAAAATGCATAAACAGTGAAATAATGATGAAGATTGAACAAAAAATAAAGTCAGGAGCAGCAAAAAAGTGGAAACATATGGATATACAATTGTTTGATCAGAGGATCAAACTTTGGACTGTGGTCATTTGATCAAATGAAGTCCGATCTTCAAAAACTAAACATTACTGGAAAGATCTCTTCACAGACTAAAACTTTTGTTCATATACTTTCTATAAAATATTTTTAGATTTGAAGCTATTTTGTGCCGTTTTTTAAAAAATAAACAGTGAAAAAATGATGAAGATTAAAAAAAATAAGGTCAGGAGCTGCAAAAAGGAGGAAACATACGGATTTATAATTGTTTGATAAAGGGATCAAACTTTGGACTGCCGTAAAATGACCAATTCAAGTCCGATCTTCAAAAACTAAACATCACTGGAAAGAGCTCTTAAATAACTAAAACTTTTGTTCATATACTCTCAAAGAAATATTTTCAGTTTTTGAGCTATTTGGGGCCGAATAAAAACACAAGAATCGTAACATGACCTTGACCTTTTCAATTATTTTTAAAATTTTTAATTGTGATCCCCTTTCAGGCATAACAATACATAACTTGTGAAAATATCATGAAGAATTAACAAAAAATAAAGTCAGAAGCGATAAAAAACATGTTTTTGAAACTTTAACTTTTCCTAAAATTTAGTGAAGTTTGACCATTTGCAGAGGACAAACCATACATTTCTTAAATTCGCCACCCCATATATTTTGTGCGTATATGTCTTGCAAATCATTTGCAGCAAACAGAATTCTTCTATCTGATCTCTAAGAAAAATGGATAGGTTTTTCGTAGACCTACCCTCATTTGCACAGTTTTTTGCGAGGTTCGAACATTCAACCTTCTGTAGCTCAAATACTTTCAGCGACACGTACCCTCGAAATCTATCAGATTTTATTTGGCTATCAACAAGGAAAAGAATGCAAAAAACCGCATTTGAATCGGACCTCAAATAAGTGAGTTATTAGCCATTAATAAATTTCATACAAATTCAAATACGTGGTAATAACTGATTAAAATTTAATAAACATGTGACTTTTTTCTATCATGGTGATATGCCGTTCACAAAAAAAGGTTAGAAAAATAATAAAAAAAAAAAAAAAAAATAAAACAGAAGAAGAACAATAGGTTTTCGCACTGCGAGGTGCGAAAACCTAAAAAAAAAAAATAAAACAGAAGAAGAACAATAGGTTTTCGCACTGCGAGGTGCGAAAACCTAATAAAACAGAAGAAGAACAATAGGTTTTCGCAAGCGATGCGAAAACCTAACTAGAATCGCTATCGCGATATCATCGGTTTTCGCAAAAACAATTTACCTCAGTTAACGAGTCGCATGATTCGAAAAACATATTTCTTCGTTCAATTGCTTGTTGTATACTGCTAACAGCGATCTTTAAAACATTTTTGTCGCAATGTTTATGCAGACATTTTGCCCAAAAGAATAATTTTGAGTATTACTTGTCAGTTATGTAGTCGGGATATCAAGAGCACATCGGTTAGGTAGATATAACGCCCAAAACAGAGGGAATCGCAGACCAATCATAGTCAATTTCCGTGACTTTTGTGACACTGAGCTCATTATGGAAAGAGTTTACATGCTGAAAGGATCAGGATCAGGATTCTCTATTGACCATGATCTTCCCAGGGAAATTCAGTCAGCAAGTCAGCAAGATCAAAGCTTTGGCCTCAGTTTAAAAAGTTAAAGCAAGACCATCCGCGCTCCAAGGTTTCTATCGTGTATCCAGCGAAACTGTTGATGGATGGGAAGCTTATAACAGATGAACTTCCTGAATGGTCAAGATATATGAGCAACAGCAGGGTTGTGAACATTGACAGTGTTGATCCTGAGGTATGTAACAGTGAAAATTCTTACGCGAATGTTGTCAAAGAATCACAGTTACCCACAATATCAGTATCCCCATCTCAGAATGCAGACAGTAACCAGCATTTCCAACAATTTGGCAACCCCTTCTCAGGTCCATATCATCAGATGCTACAAGGCCCACTTATCATGTTCCCAAATCCCAATGTAGTCACCACTCACGTAACGACCAATGGTATCAGTATGGACACACAACCTTGTCCGAGTCAGGTCACTCACACGACTCCAGAGGTAAATAAGCAACAGCAGCAGCACTCAGAACATCAATCAACTTCCAGTGACAGTGTCATTAATATGTGTTTGCCGGTCACAAACGAGGATGTTTCAATTTCTCTTTATTCCCATCCAATTGTCTCGTCCGGTGAATCTACAGTTGAAGACACGACCCCCAAATCTGCCATGTCCCCCCCTCGTGGCAGGGCCAGGATTGTACGCTCTACAGCCCGTTCCGAGAAAAGGTCCGAATCAGCTAGGCCCTATAAACGCAACGCCAGTTCCTCTAGGAGCAAGTCTCGTCCAACACAGACTGAAAGTAAAGGTAAACAAAACGTGTCAGTGTCAGCTGATAATCAGGTTTTACCAAGGCTATAAATAGAACAGTTACGCAGGATCTGTCCGAAAGTGTACACACTGCTCAATGTGGTGAGTCATCACACGAGACCGGTGTAGAGGCAAGTGTAGGTAGCGGAGTACATGTAGGTCATTAGGCATCATCACAGAAGGTCGAGCTGAGATGTGCTCTACTGAACATCCAAGGGTTACAAACAAAACGAACCAATAAACTGTCACTACCTGAACTTCAACATGTTTTTGATAATAATGATGTTGTACTTTTTACTGAAACATGGTCAAATGAATTTTCAGAATTATCAGTAAAAAACTTTGAACACTTTTCGCTTAGTAGATCAGAAAACGTCAGTACATGTAAACGTTCTTCAGGGGGAATATTAGTCTACATTCGTGATAAATTTGTATCCAAAGAAACACTGATATTTCAAAGCCAGGATGACATATTATGCATCAAAATTAGTGGTAATATTTTAGGTACTAAGGAGGATTTACTTATCTGTCTATGTTATGTAATACCAGAGGGTAGTAGTAGACAGGCGTTGATGGATACCAATACTTTTGACAGATTGTTAGACTTCATTAGTAGCACAGATATAAAATATGAACAAGGCTGTAATTTTATATTGGCAGGAGATTTTAATGCTCATACATCTGATATGCCAGACTTTGTAGTTGATGATAATATTGTTTTTAATGAATTTCTGCCAGATGATTATATTGTTGACATTAATTTAAAAAGAGTTTCACAGGACAAGGGAAGGATTAATAATAATGGAAGGTTACTACTTGATTTGTGTAAACAAACTGGTATGCGCATTTTGAATGGCAGGTTTGGGGCTGACAAAAATGTTGGAAATTACACTTTTATTGGTCATCAGGGGTCCAGTGTTGTTGATTATGTAATCACCAGTCAAAGTTTGCTTACTCATATTGATCATTTCAAAATACATGACCCCAATATATTATCTGATCACTGTCTTGTTGATTTTACACTGTCTTTCACTAATAACGAAAGTGAACCTATAAATATGTCAGAGCAGCATGGGGAAAAAATTAACCATAAGTATGTATGGAAAAAGGAAAAACTTAATGACTATAAAGTTAATCTTTCCTCAGATGAGGTAAAAAATAAATTATCTAATCTTATTGAAAATGTCAAAAATGATATTGATAGTTGTATCAATGAGTTCTCTAGTGTAATAGATGAAGTAGTTAGTCCTTTATTTAAAATTAAAACAGGCAATTCCAAAAACTGCAAGGATAATATTCATAAGTCAAATCAATGGTACACAAATGAATGTGGAAATAAACGGAGAGAATTTTATGCTGCACTTAACCTTTATAGAAGAGATGATTCTGAAGAAAATAGGATACTAATGGTAAACAAACGACCAGAATATAAGAAATATGTCCGCCCCGGTTTAACAAAAAGGAAACTGATAAATTGTTATCAGCCAAAAATAAAAATGCTAAACTATATTGGAATTTACTTAAAGGGGCATGTGGAATTAAACAATCAAATATACAAATAAATGATTTTGAAGCTTATTTTAAATCAGTAAATAATCCAGATGATCAATTTTTTATTCCTGATGAAGATGTTTTATACTTTAATGAAAGATTTGAAAAAAATGAGTTCAGTATTATGTTTGAAGAATTGAATCTACCAATAACACAGGAAGAAATTAATAGTGCAATTAAACAATTGAAAACAAATAAATCAGGAGGACCAGATGAATATTTGAATGAATTTTTCATACATGGCAGAGAAATATTGTTACCTAGTTTATATACATTATTTAATAGGATTTTTGAGCTAGGTTATTTTCCAGAATCTTGGTCTGAAGGACATATTGTACCATTACACAAAAAGGGAAGTTTAAATGATGTTAATAACTACAGGGGGATAACTTTACTTAGTACATTAGGAAAATTGTTTACTAGAGTTTTAAATAATAGATTATGCAATTGGGCTGAACTTAATCAAGTATATATTGAAGCACAAGCTGGCTTTAGGTCAAAAATTGGAACCACTGATAATATATTTGCTTTACATGGGATCATAAATCATATGATTAATAATAATAAACATTTATATTGTGCTTTTATTGATTTTAGTAAAGCTTTCGATTATGTATCACATGATAATCTTTGGTTAAAATTAATTAAACTTGGTATTAGAGGAAAAATGTTAAACTTAATAAAATCAATGTATAGTGGAGTTAAATCTAAAGTAAAATATATGAATGAACTAAGTAATAGCTTTGATTGTCATCTAGGCGTTCGACAAGGAGAGTGTCTCTCACCATTTTTATTTGCAATGTATGTCAATGATATTGAAAGTATGTTTATGGAGAACAGTTCATGTGGTATTGATATATATATGTTTAAATTATTCCTAATTTTATATGCTGATGACATTGTTATTTTTGCAAACAGTAGTACAGATCTACAAAATGGTTTGGACTCTTTGTATGAATATTGTAACAAATGGAAATTAATTGTTAATACAAGCAAAACAAAGATTATGATTTTTAGAAAAGGGGAATACCTAATAATGTCTCATTTACATATGAGGGAATTGGAAATAGTTAAAAAATTTGTTTATCTCGGATTAGTTTTCACCTCAGGTGGATCTTTTCAAGAAGCACAAAATACATTAGCTGGACAATCAATGAAAGCTATCTTTAAACTCAATAAATACTTAAATAGATTTACAAACATTACCATTAAACATAGATTAGAATTATTTGATACTTTAGTCTCCCCTATCTTAAATTATGGTAGTGAAACTTGGGGCTTTCAGTCAGGTGGTGCATTAGAAAGAGTTCATTTACAATTTTGTAAACAATTATTAGGAGTTAAAAAAAGCACCCAAAATGATTTCATTTATGGTGAACTAGGTAGGACACCTTTAAAAAACATATGGTTATATAACATTATTAAATTTTGGACTAAGATCTTAGAGGCTGATTCTATAAAGTATATTAAGATAGTTTATAATGCTCTTTATCGTGACTTGGAGAATAAACCAAACTGTAAAAACTGGTGTTCATTACTAAGAAACTTGCTTTTTGCCTTAGGTTTTGGTGAATCATGGTTTTCACAATCAGTAGGCAACAAAAATATTTTTCTATCTTTGGCAAAACAAAGAATTTTTGATCAATTTCTTCAAGACTGGAACGGCCGTTTACAAAATTCAAGTAGAGCATTGTTTTATAGAAATATTGTTAATTTCAAATTTCAACCATATTTAAATATTATTCTATGTAACAAAAACAGAATTAACTTGACACGTTTAAGAGTATCCTCCCACAGGCTACACATTGAAACTGGTAGATGGAAGAAACCTATTGCTACTCCTTTAGATGAACGTAAATGCAGCTCTTGTAACACATTAGAGGATGAATTTCATTTTGTGCTAGAATGTAAATTGTATGAAAACTTCAGGAAAGAATTTATATCACCTTCTTATTATTTAAATCCAAATATGTTCAAATTTACAGAGTTAATGAACAGTACCAACAGTTACACTGTAAGAAAATTAGGTTTGTATATTTCAAAAGCTTTTGAACTAAGGAATAATCTGTTATACAGTGAATAGACCAAATTGAATATGGTAAGAACTGACATAATGTTTGTATTTAGTCTATGTATATATAGTATGTTATATAAATACTGAAGGTCTGAGTTAGACCAAAATTTACCTTGACATTTTGGATCCTTCACATCTTCTTCTTTCTTTTCTCTCTATCCAAATCAACTCCATGGTTATTTCAATCTGTATAACGATTTTCGTGATGACAACACCGAAACATTATGTATTTAGCGGGATTGACCAATGTACGATTTTTAAAATGGTTGAAAAATATCAAAATATGATATTAACATTGATCTGGTCTTATTTATGTAGTTTTCCATGTGCTTCCGGTCCGCATTATTTTTACACAACCGTAAGAAATCATATAACGTAAGATTTACCTTTTTCTCACTTCCATTCATAGTTACACACCTTTTCTGCTTCATATTAAATCACACGTTCGGTCTTCTTATTCCTTACCCGGTTTCTCTTATTTTTCGTTTCGATAAGGGAAACTGGTTTAATATATTCATGTTTAAACAGTGTTATTGTTATAATACTGAATTTTCGTATTGCTATATATAGTATTACTTTGTTTTATATTCCGGCACTTTCCCTTATATTTCGTTTCGATAAGGGAATCCGGTCCGGTCTAGGATTAATTCATTTAATTAATTCTTTAATCAATCAAGTATGTTATGTTATGTTATGTGATCTATATACGTTTGTATCGATTTGTACATGTATTGTGTTGCATTTGATATGAAAGTCTATATTTATGTTTTTGTACTATGTTTATGTTCTACATGCGTTTATATACATTTGTATATTACCGTCATGTTCATATTATGTAATTTTATGTTTGCCGCATGGGTCGAACGACCTTCTGGCTCTTTGAAATAAAAACTATCAAACTATCAAACTATCAAACTATCAATGGTTTTCACGAAAGCAATTCCATTCAGTTCACGAGTTGCATGATTCGAAAAACATTTCTTCTTTCAATGCTTGTTGATACTGTTAACAGCGATCTTTCAAACATTTCTGTCGCAATGTTTAAGCAGACTTTTTACCCATATATCTAGGGCAACCTCTGACCATATATATCTTGGACAACTTCTGACCATATATATCTAGGGCAACTTCTGATCATATATATCTTAGACAACTTTCTGATCATATATATCTTGAACAACTTCTCACCATATATATCTAGGGCAACATCTGACGATATATATCTAGGGCAACTTCTGATCATATATATCTAGGACAACTTCTGATCATATATATCTAGGACAACTTCTGACCATATATATCTAGGGCAACTTCTGATCATAATATATCTTGGACAACTTCTGACCATATATATCTAGGACAACTTCTGACCATATATATCTTGGACAACTTCTGACCATATATATCTAGGGCAACTTCTGACCATATATATCTAGGGCAACTTCTGACCATATATATCTAGGACAACTTCTGATCATATATATGACCATATATATTTAC
>CM037789.1:37332418-37382418 GCA_021229015.1 Solen grandis
TAGAGCCTAACATACACATTCTGTGAAATTTTGATGAAAATCGGTCCAGAAATAATGGCTGTAGACCGCGTACAAACTTTTTCACCTGACGTCAAATGTGACGTTATATGACGTCATATGAATATGAAATTCATTGCATCCGGAAGCTTATGGTTTGAAATATATGCCATAAAGTTTTCTTAGTTCTGGGCCAATGGCAACACATCGAAATTAACACAAATATAAGAGAAAGAAAAAAACAACAATAACTAGATTTCATTCGTTGTTACGAATGATAGGACTTTCTGCTACATTTGTCAAACACCAAAAGCAAAAATAAGTAAAAGAATATGAAATTCCTGCCTTTTACTTGCTTTTGTATGACCATAACTTCAATAAACTTCGAAAAATAAACCCTTTAACTTGGAGGATATGGCAAAAGTAACTAAAAATATTTTTTATATCGATTTCATTTAACTTGGGCTATTTCTATAATCTATGTAACAAATCAAATTTACTGAAAATGCTTACAATTCGATTTTCACATGATTCGGTCTAGCTTTAGAGGTTTTCAAGATATAAGTAATGATTAAACTTAACATTTTTCCGGAAATGGAAGTGACATTAATTCCATAGGATCACATGATGCACCTTCAGTAAAAATTCATGAAAATCAAACGAAAAATAAGGCCTACAGTTTTTAAAAACATTTTAATTTTAACAAAATTAACTTTGACCTAATACGGCCACATGACGTCATATGACGTTCATCTTCTCAGAATGTTAGGAAGACTTGTAGGCTTATATTAAGTCCAAATATTAGCTTTCTATCTAATATAGTAAGTGATTTTATACGTATCTGAACTGAAATTTGACGTCAATGCTTCTTATATTGGATTAGCCATAAAATCCTTGCTTTTTCAAATTTGGAAAAACGGAGACCGGTTGGCACATCTAGAGCGTAATATACACATTTTGTGAAATTTTGATGAAAATCCATCCTGAAATAATGGCTGTAGACCGCATACAAATTTGTGTAGACAACGTCAAGTTTGATGTCATATGACGTCATAGGCATAAGAAAATCAATGAAATAAAATATGAAGTATCTTAAATATATTTATGTAAAATTTTTCATACCCCTTGGAACTTTGCAACATATAGAAATTAACGCGTAGATATCAAACATTTTTTTGACCTTATGACGTCTTATGACGTCAAATGACGTTAATCCTCACAGAAAAGAAATAAGTCTTAAAGACTAATATTCAGTCCAAATATTAACTTTCTAAATCATCTGGAAGCGATTTTATACGTATTTGAAATTTGGATTCGCCATAGAACCATTGCCTTTTCAAATTTGGAAAACCGGGCCCCGAATATACACAAGAACGTTACATATACATTCTGTGAAATTTTGAAGAAAATTGGTCAAAAAATAATGGCTGTACACCGCGTAAAACCTTTTTATTCTGATATCAAATCTTACGTGATATAACGTTACATTATTATGGAATACATTGCATTCTAAAGCTCATGGATTGATGTATAAACTATTAAATTTCCATATTTGAATTAACGCGTATATATCTGAAATTCTTTTTGACCTTATGACGTCATCTGACGTCAAATGATGTTCATATTCATAGAATGTAAAGCAGACTTGCAGACTTATATACTATCAAAATATCAGATTTCTATTTCATCTGGGAGCGATTTTATAAGTATATGAAATTTGACTTCAATGGTTCGAATCTTGGATCCGCCATAAAACCTTAGCATTTTCGAATTTGGAAAAACGGACACCGGGATGCAAAACTAGAGTGTAACATACACATATTCTGTGAATTTTTTATGAAAATCGGCCAAGAAATAATGGATGTAGACCTCGTACAAATTTTTATGACGACGTCAAGTTTGACGTCAAATCACGTCATAGACAAATGACAATTATTTAAATGCAAAATGTTCTATCTGAACCATTTGCTATTAAATTTTCAAGGTGCTCCGACGTTTTCAACATATAAAAATCAAGACGTAAAAATTAGAAATTACTTTTCACCTCATGACGTCATATGACGTCATTTGACGTTTATCTTCTGAGAATGTAAAGAAATCCTAGAGACATATTCTTTCCAAATATCATCTTTATAGCTCATCTTTAAGCGAATTTATATGCATTTGAAATTTGACGTCAATGGTTCGAATCTTGGATTCGCCATAGAACCATTGCCTTTTCGAATTTGGAAAAACGGACACGGGGATGCACAACTAGAGTCTAACATACACATTCTATGAAATTTTGATGAAAATCGGTCCAGAAATAATAGATGTAGACCGCGTACAAACATTTTCACCTGACGTAAAATCTAGCGTTATCTGACGTCATATGAATATAAAAATCATTTTATTCCGGAAACCCATGGTTTGAAATATATGCCATAAAATTTTTATTGTTTTGAGTCAATGGCAACACATAAAAATTAACACAAATATAAGAGAAAGTAAAAAAAAGAATAAGAACTAGACTTCGTTTGCACGACAAACGATAGGACTTTCTGCAAACCGTTTAAAACTCAATTAAACTGAAAATTATTAATACAGAATACGCAGAAAATATTAGGTATTTAAAGTGTAACCTAAATATTCTTTTAAAATTTTCGAAAAATTCATCAATTTATAATGTTTCAGATCGGTTACAAACTTTTTGATCCGACGTCTATTCTGATGCAATATGGATGTGAATATAATTGCATATGAAAATTCAGCATATTTAACATATGCCCTAATTTTTTGTAGTTCTGGACCATTGGGATCACACTGAATTTATTGCACGAGAAATGATAACATAAAATAACCCCATAATGTCAAATGACGTCCGGCCTATGAAAATCTGAAGAAAACATTTAAAATGAGGTCATATTTTTTGAAACTCGGTTTCACCACAGAACCTCTGTCTTTTCAATATTTTGAAAACGAAAGTAAGGATGCACAACAAAATCCTAACTTATACCTTCTGTGAATTTACTAGAAAATCAATTCAAAAGCGCGTACAAACGTTTTAACTGACGTCGAATCTAGCGTCTATGATGTCATATGATCTGCTATGAATTTGAAAATCATTGCATTCAAAAGACATGGTCTGAAATATTTGCCATACAATTTTCACTGTTCTGGGCCATTGCCAATTACATTTTCCGAAAATGTTTAAAATTATGTGAAAGTGAAAGTAGGGTATTTTCTATTTTCCAAAAATGCTTAACTTACAGTGTAGCAATACCATGTGACCAGAACGCCACTAAAGGCATCAAAACCAAGACAAAACTGCCAACTTTTGTCTCCGCTTCAACATAGAAAAGTACCCGTAAGTAGTATAGGTTAGTTCATAGTTGCCTTTAACTACAGAATATACCCAGTCAGCAGAAGTTATCGGGCCAATATAGCACTGATATCGGCACCTATGTCTGCACTGTGGGTCATTAATACCCCCACAAAATGCTTTGATACAGGAGAAGCCAGACTCCAGGCGGAGCATAGATAAGCACCTGTATACATAGTATATTATATATGATAGCAATCAATAAGTAAGTAATGTCATTTTTTAAAACTGGATAGAGAATCAGTTATGGTTATTTGGCACAGCAGTATAAAAGTGTAGTCACCGTTCTTAGACACTGCACTTCTCCTACTCGCCATCTGTTTACCCTTTAAGTTTCAAGTAAATACCATGTATAATATTCAAGTTAATGTCGGGATAAGAAGAAAAAGCTATTTAACAAAGGGAGATAATTAAAAAATGGGACCAGGTAGAATTACAGTTCTTGGACACTGCACTTTTCCTAGTTGCCATCAGATTCTGGTTACATTTTAAATTTCAAGTCAATACATTGTATAAATTTTGAGCAATGTTCCGGACAAGAAAAACAAAATTAACCAAAGGGAGATAATGCAAAAATGAAACCAGGGCAATAATTCTGCGATCCTTGAGACAACTCAAGTGAAATTTATGACACGCACCTATCCACCTGATTATCAATTCACACAACATTTGAACTGAGTCGGTTAAGAAATGTAGTTCGCGTCATAAGATATTTAAAGTCAAATCAGGGGCAATAACTGCGTATTCCTCGTGGGAACGAAGTGAATTTTGCGTCTTGTACATCTACTGCTAATGAAGAACATTTTTTGCAAAGTATTAGATGAATCAGACTGAAATTGAAAGAGGAATTCACTGGACAAGACATTTCAAGTTGATTCAGGGGCAATAACATCGTAATCCTTGTGGGAATGAAATGAAATTTGCATCTTGCACATTTAGTGCTTCTGTCAGGGGTACAGATAAGGTGCGTATTTGCGTAATTACGAAAATAAAATAGATAAAAACCCAATTCTTTTAAAATTCTATCGTATGAAAAAGCAATTAGAAATTAGATTACTCAAATATCCAAAATATTAAAGCGCACTGGTACGCAACATTTTGAATCCGAGTGATGTTTACAAATACTCGTTTATGTTTGATTGGTTACTTGCGAATCCGCAAAATAGACTTCAAACGATTTCAGGTTATTTCCTACTTTGGGTTCCATTCATGTAAAACATAAATCCTGTCTGTCTTATTTGTTCATCTGACGCTTTACTGTTCCTTTGCTTCAAATATGGTTACACAAGGCAGGAAGAAACGGGTAAACGTTAAAAAAAAAACACTGAGTAGATACCTAACACTGCAAACCAAACGTCAGGCATTTGTCTCGCAATAATTGACGATCTGGAAGTTGAGATAGAGTCGATAGTATCCAATTCCATGTTAACCAGGATATAATTTGTTTTAATTCAATAGTTAAAAGTTCTAAATCTTTGGAACAGGAAGATCAAACATGGTTGAATGGTTTTTTATTTATTTAATTGTTGAGGAGCTCATGATAAATCCTGCATATGATAATTGTTAAATTGACATTGTTGCATACAAGAATAGCAGGCGCATATACCAGTAAGAACATGTACTGTTATTTCAATTCCAAAATTAAGTTGATGAAAAAAAAGCAATTGACTTAATTTTGATGGAGTAACCATATTTTCATTACTCAATTAAAATTGTGAAAACCCAATTCCTTGAAAATTTGATGAGTAAATACCCAATTGACCTCAAACCTTATCTGTAGCCCTGTTCTGATAAATATTTATGCCAAGTATCATGTGAAATGGCTGAAAGTACCGGACAAGATTTTGCTTAAATACCGCATGACCGACTGACCAACCAACCGACCAACAGGGTGATTCTCTTCCATTTGTGCTGGTATACAGGGGTTTTCATTTCAAAACAAAAATAAATCTATAAAAACCTAGTATCATATTAATTAATATACGATCTTAATGTTTTTAGAACAGGGTTGCTTGCAAAATGCTTAATGATTTGTCTGCACAGTTTACTCAGTTCAACTTCATAATGGTTTCATAATGGGTTTTCCCCATGGGCTTGCGACTAGCCTGTTGATGTGCAACATGCTTTGATTTTGCCGACATATCATAATCCCTACTGGGACCCATGTTTACATGCACTGAAATACACACGCGTGTGTATATATTCTCCAAATCACCTGTCACATGCATTTGATTGACAGATCAGCCAAGGGCGTGTTGAATTTTAACACAGCATCCATGCATCACTAATTCTTTACCATGATACGCCATGTTTGTGTTGATAATTATGCATTTATTTTACCAAAAGAGTGATAGCACTGATTAAAGCATTAATATAAAAAGAAAATGTCCAAGAGATAACCGTAATATTTGAAGGGAAAAAATTAAATAGAAGTCATTAAAAAGACGAAAATTAACTGGCCCCGGAATGATCACAAGAATGTCAAACGCGAAAGGTAGCCAGCAAATAAAGAAAATAAAACAATTGATTTACTTCCCAGAGCAAAAATGGGTATTTTTTTTGTCTCAACGTCTGTTATTCTGTAATTTGGGTCATCCTGTTTTAATGATTGAAATCCTTCTCTATTATATAATCTTAACGGAGCTCTATTTCAAAAGAGATATGACTGTTTCGTTACATTTTGGAGTATACTTAGTTCATGTAAATTTTAACACCAATGAACTAACAGTATAATTAGACATTTGTTAAGAAAAGATGACCTGTAATTTGATGGTTGTCGCATTACGACAGAATATGTTCAAAATCAAAACTTACAAGATGAAAAAAGAAAGAGCAATGCTGTTTTGGGTTAAAATAAACATTATTTCAAATTGCCTACACATACCATCTTTTCTACATCTTTTTAGCATTTTTCTTCCTATTTTTTGATAAACAAAAATAAATAAATTTAAAAAAGAATTTTACCATATAAGAATATATAAGAAAAAAGTGCATTCAGGTTTTGAAAAAGACAATAATGTAATGCCCAAGTATTACTAATTTTGCTTACCTTTGTATTTGTCTTTGGGTTGGATCTATTTGTATCTGCTATTGAAGATTTGCAGCTTTCTCTGACAAATCACATAAATTTTGACAGTTGGCTGTCTTATCAGCCAGCAAACTAGCCAAATTAATGCATTATGCCAGGAATATTCTCTTCACCTCCGTGTCACATTTGCAGTCGTTCTCGATGTAAACATGCCATGTACAGTAATCCATTTGTGTAATGTCTATATTTAGATATTCATTTAGTTGTCATTTCCAGCTTGATTCACTTTTACAAGATATAATTAAGGTTTATGCTAAGTAAATCCGTTGCTCTGTGTACTGTAATGTATTATACTATATTTATAAAGAATAGAATTGAAACACCATTTAATTATTGTCATCACTTGTTTAGCTAGTAATATCAATATGATATTAGTAAAAAGTTTATTTTGCAATTTATATGACTAATACATATCTGTAAACTTATATTTTCCGAAAATGCTTCAATTAAGGTGAAAGCGAAAGTAGGATAGTTTTCGAAAATTCTTACAATTGGGTTTAAGTTCGTATTTTTGATGTAACTTCCTTATACTTTAATCAATTTTAAAACTATTAGTACCAAAATAATCGTCTTAAAATTCTCTACATCTCATTCGCTTAATGTGTGCCCTTATTTCGAAGAGATCTAAGATATTAGCCGTAAAACTTTGACAACACGGCAGAATCGCTGAATTCTACATGTTTAAATTCTTATTTTTGATGTAGCTTCCTTATACTTTGATCAATTTCATAACTTAAGGTACCAAAATAATCGTCTGAAAATTCTCTACATTTCACACGCTTTATGTTTAGGAATATTTTCAATACTTTTTGAGATACAAGCTCTTAAACCTCTTGAAAAATGAAAAAAAAATCACCAAAGCTATATGCCAATCATTAACTTTTAAGCATCAAAAGAACGGCCAAACATTGTTCTACAAATAGTATTCATCATTATATTTCAAAAATCAAAGGGTTTCGAGGTATAAACTGTTAAACACACTGGCGGCTACCAAATTTTCATTTTTCTGCCATAACTCAAGTGATTCAACCCCGCTCATCAAAAACTAAATATCATCTGAAAGGTCTTTCTAAGCAATACAAATTATGCGCATGGTGTCTCGATAGAATATTTACCGTTTTTGAGATATTTAAGGATGAAGAAAAACCCGATAATTGATATATGACCTTGACCTTTGGGATATTCCGAAAAAGGAAGTGACGTGGCTCCATAGAACCTAATACTGCATCTTCAGACAAAATTTCAAGCAAATCATACAAAAAAAAGCCTACAGGGCTTAAAAACCGTTACGTTTTAATACGAAAGTTTTAATAGCATAATGACGTCATGTGACGTCATATGGTGTTCATCCTTTTAGAATGTAAAGAAAACCTAGAGGCTAATATTCAGTCCAAATATCGTCTTTCTAACTCTTATGGAAGCGATTTTACACGCATTTGAAATTTGACGTCATTAGTTCGAATATTGGATTCGCCATAAAACCATTGCCTTTTCGAATTTTGAAAACGGACACCGGGATGCAAAACAATCGCCTAACATACACATTCTGTGAAATTTTGATGAAAATCGGTCCAGAAAAATGGCTGTAGACCGCGTACAAACTTTTTCACGTGACGTCTAATCTGACCTTATTTGACGTCATATGAATATGAAATTCATTGCATCCGAAAGCTCATGGTTTGAAATATATGCCATAAAATTTTCATTGTTCTGAGTCAATGGCAACACCTCGAAATTAACACAAATATAAGAGGAAGAAAAAAAGAATAAGAAGAAGAAGAATAACTAGATGTCATTCGTTTAAACGAATGATAGGACTTTCTGCAACATCTGCTTTATATAGTATATATAGAAGATGACATAATAGATAATCTGTCCAAATTGCAACTTTCTATCTCCTCTATTTCTATATAAAATAGCACAAATAGAACACATTCTGTGAATTTTAATAAAAGTCCGCCCATATCTTGCACATGTAGTTTACATACAAAATTTATACTATGTCATATGACATGAAAGAAAAATGAAACAGTGTTCAAATGTAAGTTTCTAACTTTCATCACACATAGAATTTCATCACTCCAGCTCAGTTGTAACCTTGTTTAATTTTAGCCTCAGTAGGAAGAAGTATTGAATATTTGTATAGTGCTATATCCTTTCGACACCTGTAACGTAGTTAAACGTATTTAGCGATTTTGGCGTGTTTAGGCTTCCGTAGTTTTGCCATAAATTCCTGGAATTTCGAACTATGGTGATATTTTGAAAGGTAACATCCCAGCCTACAAACTGATGCAATATGAATATCGTTAGCATAACAATGCAGTTTTTAGATGGTCTTAAATGTGGGGCTGCGTGTGAATTTTTCAAGGCTTGCAAACTGCTCGCTAGCTACATAGTGTTGCAAATACGGATTTTTGTCTTGTGCCGTTGTACATGTATTAACTTCAATGCTTATTTTGGAAACAGTCAACATACGACAAAAAACAAAATCAAGATATAGCCCATCAATTGCAATTTGATATTTTTTTTTTTTTTACGGCTTTCCGCAAACTTGCGGAAAACGTATAGGGTTTGTTATGTTTATTTTTCTTATTATTATTATTATTATTATTCTTCTTCCAACCTAATTCAAGAGTTAATTTATATATGTTGCCAATGGTCAAGCAACATGAAAATTAAAATGCTTCGACAAAAAAGTATAAATTTTTAAATTCAATAATTTTTAATTTTCAATGACGTCAATTGACGTCAGATTTGACGTCAGCTTCAAAAGTTTGTTCGCGCTCTAGAGCCTTCAATTCTGGTCTGATTTTCTTGATATTTTCACAGTAGATGTATTTTAGAAGGTAGAAGTGCACCCTAGCATTCAAATTTCAAAATTTGAAAAAATTGAGATTTTATGGCAAAACCAAGATTCGAACTTAGGTCCTAAATTTATATTTTAATGTTACAAGGGAACCTAATGCGTTAGAAGAATGAAAATTGGACAGCATATCGGCATAGAGGTCTTCTTTCTATTTCTTAAAGGATTTTTTCTTAAATCACGTGATTATGACGTCATAAAAACGACAAAAAGCAACTTTTTTAAAAATTTATTTCGCTCTTATATCATGACTTTTCACTCAATCTTTTTAAAAATTGTATTGCAGCGATTAAAAAGTTTACATTTATAAATTTATTTATTTTTAATTTTTAATGACGTCAAATGACGTCAGATTTGACGTCACTTTAAAAGTTTGTTCGCGCTCTAAAGGCTTCAATTCTGGTCCGATTTTTATGATATTTTCACAGATGATGTATTTTAGGATGTAGATTTGCACCGTGGCATTCAAATTTCCAAATTCGAAAATATAAAGATACCATGGCAAAACCAAGATTCGAACTTAGGTCCTAAAATTATATTTTAATGTTACAAAGCCCCCTGATGCGTTAGAAGCATGAAAATTGGACAGCATATCGGCCTAGATGTCTTCTTTCTATTTCTTAAAGGATTTTTTCTTAAGTCACGTGATTATGACGTCATAAAAACGACAAAAAGCAACTTTTTAAAAAATTTATTTCCCTCTGGTTTCAAGACTTTTGACTCAATCTTTTTGAAAATTGTATTGCAGCGAATAAAATCTTTAAATTTATAAATTCATTTATTTTTAATTTTCAATGACGTCAAATGACGTCAGATTTGACGTCACCTTCAAAATTTTGTTCGCGCTCTAGAGCCTTCAATTTCGGTCCGATTATATTGATATTTTCACAGAAGATGTATTTTAGGATGTAGATTTGCACCGTGGCATTCAAATTTCCAAATTCGAAAATATAAAAGATTTCATGGCACTGAGATTCGAACTTTGGTCCTTAAATTACATTTTAATGTTACAAAGCCCCCTGATGCGTTAGAAGCATGAACATTGGATAGCATATCGGCATAGAGGTTTACATTCTTTTTTCTGAATGATTTTCTTTTACGTCACGTGGTTATGACGTCATTAAAAAGCAAAAAGGCATTTTTTAACATTTCTCTTGCTCTGGTATCATGAATTTTGAATCAGTCTTAATTGAAATCTTGAGAATTGATAGAGTTAAAATTGAAGTGATGCATACTGCAAGAAATGTTTGATTTGTCACGTAGTTATGACGTCATGAATACTAAAGCAAGAATTATTTTAAAAATTCATATAAAATCGCCAATTAGATCAATGAACTTAAACTTGTCAAAAATGTCGAAAATTAGTACGTTCATAAAGGTTTGAAAATTTAAAGTTATAACGTCATCAAACATGGCAGATATTCATGTTTGATGGAACGCTTACTTGAAAATGTGAAAACAAACATGTTCACATTCTCGAATATATTTTTATCTGGATTAATAGAATGTTAGCTAATCATGTTCTTCCAAAACAGATACTTTTCTTTAGTCACTTGATTTTGCCGTGGTTGAAATATTAAAATCATTCATTTAAATACGTATTCGCGCTTCAGCGTCATGAGTATTGTGGCAATCTAAAGCATACCTTAAGGAATTTATGTTGTGTCACTTGTTTATGACAACATTGATTTGTAAGCGAAATACATTTAAAAGAAACCATAAGATTGGACATATTAACTTTAAATAAGTAATATTGCCGTGCCTTGACATGCGCAGAAAATTTCAAGTGAGTACGTTATCAAACATGACCTATTCATGTTTTTCTTTATAGGGCTAATTCATGAAAATATATTAATTTAAAGAAAGAAATGAAAGCGGTCATTGGGTTGGTTGAGCAAGATCCGACTGTTCTTTTGCAGGAAAGAGTGCCTGCGTTGAATAGTGAATTGTGGTACATTTTTTCTAAAAGAGTCGCATTTACGATGAATTAGTAAAATTATACTAGAGCCAGAAAACCTATATGGATAACTTATTGCATTTGCTTTGACGGCTTTCTGCAAACCTTAAGAAAATGACAAATACATGTAGATCTTCCTATTGATTTTTTATGTTTTCTAAATGTTTAACGGTTTCTTTTTCTAAATCTGTAAAAATAAGCAAATATATAAAGCAAATGAATGGTTGAAAGTTTCAAGACGTTTATAACGTTAATTACATAGAAATAAGAAAGTATTTTCATATTTGTTTCTATCTAATTTTGCAAATGTAAAACTCAATCAATTTAAAGGTTGAAAGTCATGGATTTCAAAGTATTTTTTTTTCTTTTTTAAAATTTCAATTGTGGGTCAAATTGCAATGAATATTTGTTAAGTAATATGCTAACGAAGAAAAAGATATTAAATAAAGAATAAAAAAACTTTTAAAATTGATTGACTAACGTAAGAAAAAAAACTTGAGGATTGTATTAGTATTTTTTTCTGCATGATAGTAAACTGTTGCGTAATCAAATAACGTCCATATATATGCTTTCTCAATATCTTCCTAAGAAGATGAAAATGAAAAAAACAATAAAAAATAAAGCTTAATTTTGAACATAAGTATATATTTATGATAATGATGATTTACGTATTGAATTAAACATTATTAGCCAACATTATTCCATTTCTTTGTTTTAATTTATATATTCAACACCTTTGAAATAAGCAAACGGAAAGCCGCTTCGTTTGTATCTTAAACAAACGACTTCTAGTTTTTTTTGTTTTTTTTTTAAGTCGTTGCGCAAGTATTTAAGCTTGGTGACCCCTGCGCGTGACCTTTTCCATATTTTTATGATGCATGATTATGAAATATCTTATTTTCCATGTAACTTTCTTATATGAAGTCCAATTTCAATAAACTTGGTACCGTTAGAAAACTCTTAAAACATGCTACATTTTATACGCATAATGTATAAACTTATCTTCAGTCGTTTCTGAGATATTGACTGTTAAACCTCAAGAAAACAGCATATTATCAGCAAAATTAGCTTCATTTCCTTTAGTTTTTTTGCTTATAACTTTGTATTGCGTAAACCAATTTTAATAAACTAAATATCTTTGGAAACGTCAATTATTCAGCTATAATTCTTATTCATACATATATTTACAAAAATCGATATTTATTGAGATATAGCTACATATATGCAGTAGGGGTGAAATCAAAATTTCCTCACGTGCCTAATAACCCATAAAAATTTCATCGTCCTAGGACTATTGCAACATATTAAAATAAGCGTTTAGTTAGGAAGAAGAAAAGAATAATGATAATAAACAAATGACGTCACGTGACGTCATATGACGTTTATTTTAACATAATTGTTAAGACACCCAGAGACCTACTAACTGACAAAATTTCAACTTTCTATCTCAAATAGGACAGTTTTTATAAGCATTTAAATATTGACGTCATTGGTTCGAATCTTGGATCCGCCATATATGCTTGGACTTTTCGAATTTTGAAAAACGGACACCGGTATACACAATAAGAACGTAATATACACATTCTGTGAAAATTTGATGAAAATCGGCCCATTAATAATGGCTCTGGACCGTGTACAAACTTTTGTAGTCAATTTCAAATGTGACGTCATATGACGTCATAGACTTCTGAAAATCATTGAAATCGAAATTTCAGCATCTGAAGCATGCGGCATTAAATTTTCATTGCCCTTCGAAAATTTCAATATATAGAAATAATCTTGTTAGAATTAGAAATTCATTATCATATAATGACGTCACGTGACGTCATATGACATTTATTTTCACAAAATGTTTAAGACTCCCAGAGACCTATATACTGACCCAATATCATCTTTCTATCTCAAATAGGACCGATTTTATAAGAATTTGAAAATTTACGACCTTGGTTCGAATCTTTGAATCGCTATAGAACCTTGGACTTTTCGAATTTTGAAAAACGGACACCGGGATGCACAACTAAAACTTAATATACACAATCTGTGAAAATTTGATGAAAATCGGTTCACAAACAATGGCTGTAGACCGCGTACAAACTTTTGTAGCATATTTCAAATCTGACGTTATATGACGTCATGTAGGCATATGAAAATCATAGAAATCAAAATTTCCTCACGTGACTAATAAGTCATAAAAATTTCATCGTCCTAGGAGTATTGTAACATAGAAAAATAAGCGTTTAGTTAGGAAGAAAAAAAGAATAATAATAACTAGATGTCATTCGTCTAAACGAATGATAGGACTTTCTGTAACCTGTGTTAATGCAAAAAGCAGGAGATAGAAGTTTCATGTAATGTCTCACCTCTGGTAGTATTTCATGTTCATGGTGATTAATTGACATTATATTATAAATAAGCGTTTAGTTACGAAGAAAAAAAAAGTAGCAGTAGTAGTAGTATGCTTATGATGTCATATGACGTCACGACTCAAAATATATTAAGAAATTCTGCAGAACTGCAAACTGTGTAAGTTTCAACTTTCTATCTCATCCCGAAGTTCTTTAGCCCTAAAATGAAATTTTTTGTCCTATGTTCGAATCTTACTTCAGCCACAATACTTCGGTTTTTCGGAATTAAGGTTAGCTGGCAAAATATTCACACCTTAGTTTCAAGATGTACCATCTGTAAAAAATTGAAGAAAATCTGATCATAAATGGCGGCTGTTGAGCGCGAACACCATTTTTCACTATTTTTAGCTCTGACGTCACGTGACGTCATAGTGTGTTGAAAATGCTGTTGCTTAAAAGCGCATACTTTACTGCAATAACTCTGAAATTTTCATTATTCTGAACAATTGGCATCATGTCGAAATCATTGCCCCAAATTAAAAATAAGTGGTATGCTTATGACGTCCTCTGACGTCACGATTCAAAATATTTGTAGAAATAATGCAGAACTGCAAAATGTGCAAGTTTCAACTTTCTATCTCATCCTGAAGTTCTTCAATCCTGAAATGAAATTTTTGGTCCTATGTTCGAATATTACTTCAGCCACAGAACTTCGGTTTTTCGGAATTTCGGTAAGCTGGCAGGATATGTACACCTTAGTTTCAAGGTGTACCATCTGCGAAAATTAGAAGAAAATTCGACCATAAATGGCGGCAGTAGAGCGCGAACACCATTGTTCAATATTTTTAGCTCTGACGTCACATGACGTCATAGGGTGCTGAAGATGCTTTTGTTCAAAAACGCATACTTTACAGTCATAACTCTAAAATCTTCAAATTCTGAACAACTGGCATCATGTCGAAATCATTGCCCTAAAATGAAAATTAAGAAGTATGCTTATGACGTCACATGACGACATTTGACGTCACGACTCAAAATATATTAAGAAATTCTGCAGAACTGCAAACTGTGTAAGTTTCAACTTTCTATCTCATCCTGAAGCTCTTTAATCGTAAAATGAAATTTTCGGTGCTATGTTCGAATCTTATTTCAGCTACAGAACTTCGGTCTTTCGGAATTTCAATTAGCTTACAGGATATGCACACCTTAGTTTCAAGATGTACCATCTGTGAAAATTTGAAGAAAATCCGACCATAAATGTCGGCTGTAGAGCGTGAACACCATTTTTCACTATTTTTAGCTATGACGTCATATGACGTCATAGGGTGCTGAAGATGCTTTTGTTCAAAAGCGCATACTTTACTGTCATAACTCTGAAATCTTCATTATTCTGAACAACTGGCATCATGTCGAAATCATTGCCCTAAAATAAAAATTTAAGAAGTATGCTTATGACGTCACATAACGTCATATGACGTCACGACTCAAAATATTTGTAGAAATTCTGCAGAACTGCAAACTGTGTAAGTTCAACTTTCTATCTCATACTGAAGCTCTTTAATCCTAAAATGAAATTTTCGGTCCTATGTTCGAATCTTATTTCAGCCACAGAACTTCGGTTTTTCGGAATTTCGGTTAGCTGACAGGATATGCACACCTTAGTTTCAAGATGTACCATCTGTGAAAATTTGAAACAAATCCGACTGTAAATGACGGCTGTAGAGCGCAAACACCATTTTTCACTATTTTTAGCTGTGACGTCATGTGACGTCATAGGCTGCTGACAATCATTGAAATCAAAATTTCCTCACGTGACTAATACCCCATAAAAATTTCATCGTCCTAGGACTATTGCAACATATTAAAATAATCGTTTAGTTAGGAAGAAGAAAAGAATAATAATAACAATAAAAAAATGACATCACGTGACGTCATATGACGTTTATTTTCACATAATTGTTAGACACCCAGAGACCTACTAACTGACAAAATTTCAACTTTCTATCTCAAATAGGACAGTTTTTATAAGCATTTATAAATTGACGTCCTTGGTTCGAATCTTGGATCCGCCATAGATGCTTGGACTTTTCGAATTTTGAAAAACGGACACCGGTATACACAATAAGAACGTAATATACACATTCTGTGAAAATTTGGTAAAAATCGGCCCATTAATAATGGCTCTGGACCGTGTACAAACTTTCGTAGTCAATTTCAAATGTGACGTCATATGACGACATAGGCTTCTGAAAATCATTGAAATCGAAATTTCAGCGTCTGCGTCATTTGTCATTAAATTTTCATTGCCCTTCGACAATTTCAACATATAGAAATACTCTTATTAATCTTAGAAATACATTATCATATAATGACGTCAAGTGACGTCATGTGACGTTTATTTTCACAAAATATTTAAGACTCCCAGAGACCTATATACTGACCAAATATCGCTTTTCTATCTCAAATAAATCCGATTTTATAAGCATTTAAAAATTTACGACCTTGGTTCGAATCTTGGATTCGCTATAGAACCTTGGCAATTTCGAATTTTGAGAAACGGACACCGGGATGCACAACTAGAACTTAATATACACAATCTGTGAAAATTTGATGAAAATCGGTTCACAAACAATGGCTGTAGACCGCGTACAAACTTTTGTAGCATATTTCAAATGTGACGTCACATGACGTCATAGGCATATGAAAATCATAGAAATCAAAATTTCAGCGTTTGAAGCATGTGTCCTTAAAATTTCATTGCCCTTCGACAATTTCAACATATAGAAATATTCTTGTTAATATTAGAAAAAAATTAGACCTTGATTCGAATCTTGGATTCGCTATAGAACCATGGACTTTTCGAATTTTGAAAAACGGACACCGGGATGCACAACTAGAACTTAATATACACAATCTGTAAAAACTTGATGAAAATCGGTTCACAAACAATGGCTGTAGACCGCATACAAACTTTTGAAGCAATTTTCAAATGTGACGTCATAGGACGTCATAGGCATATGAAAATCATAGAAATCAAAATTTCCTCACGTGACTAATAAGTCCTAAAAATTTCATCGTCCTAGGAGTATTGCAACATAGAAAAATAAGCGTTTAGTTAGGAAGAAAAAAAGAATAATAATAAGAAGAAGAAACATAACAAACCCAATAGGACTTTCTGCCGAAAGGGCAGAAAGTCCTAATAAAAAAACAGTACAAACCCAATAGGACTTTCTGCCGAAAGGGCAGAAAGTCCTAATAAAAAAACAGTACAAACCCAATATGACTTTCTGCCTGTAGGCAGAAAGTCCTAATAATAACATGACGTCATAGGGTGCTGAAGATGCTTTTGTTCAAAAGCGCATACTTTACTTTCATAACTCTGAAATTTTCATTATACTGAACAACTGGCATAATGTCGAAATCATTGCCCTAAAATGAAAATTAAGAAGTATGCTTATGACGTCACATGACGTCATATGACGTCACGACTCAAAATATTTGTAGAAATTCTGCAGAACTGCAATCTGTGTAAGTTTCAACTTTCTATCTCATCCTGAAGCTCTTTTATCCTAAAATGAAATTTTCGGTCCTATGTTCGAATCTTATTTCAGCCACAGAACTTCGGTCTTTCGGAATTTCGTTTAGCTGACAGGATATGCACACCTTTGATTCAAGATGTACCATCTGTGAAAATTTGAAGAAAATCCGACCATAAATGACGGCTGTAGAGCGCGAACACCATTTTTCACTACTTTTAGCTGTGACGTCATGTGACGTCATAGGGTGCTGAAAATCATTGAAATCAAAATTTCCTCACGTGACTAATAAGCCATAAAAATTTCATCGTCCTAGGACTATTGCAACATATAAAAATAAGCGTTTAGTTAGGAAGAAGAAAAGAATAATAATAATAATAACTAGATGTCATTCGTTTAAACGAATGATAGGACTTTCTGCAACATCTGCTTTATATAGTATATATAGAAGATGACATAATAGATAATCTGTCCAAATTGCAACTTTCTATCTCCTCTATTTCTATATAAAATAGCACAAATAGAACACATTCTGTGAATTTTAATAAAAGTCCGCCCATATCTTGCACATGTAGTTTACATACAACATTTATACTATGTCATATGACATGAAAGAAAAATGAAACAGTGTTCAAATGTAAGTTTCTAACTTTCATCACACATAGAATTTCATCACTCCAGCTCAGTTGTAACCTTGTTTAATTTTAGCCTCATTAGGAAGAAGTATTGAATATTTGTATAGTGCTATATCCTTTCGACACCTGTAACGTAGTTAATCGTATTTAGCGATTTTGGCGTGTTTGGGCTTCCGTAGTTTTGCTATAAATTCCTGGAATTTCGAACTATGGTGATATTTTGAAAGGTAACATCCCAGCCTACAAACTGATGCAATATGAATATCGTTAGCATAACAATGCAGTTTTTAGATGGTCTAAAATGTGGGGCTGCGTGTGAATTTTTCAAGGCTTGCAAACTGCTCGCTAGCTACATAGTGTTGCAAATACGGATTTTTGTCTTGTGCCGTTGTACATGTATTAACTTCAATGCTTATTTTGGAAACAGTCAGCATTCGACAAAAAAAAATAAAAAAATATCAAGATATAGCCCATCAATTGCAATTTGATATTTATTTATTTTTATTTTTTTTAAGTCGTTGCGCAAGTATTTAAGCCTGGTGACCCCTGCGTGTGACCTTTTCCATATTTTTATGATGCATGATTATGAAACATCTTATTTTCCATGTAACTTTCTTATATGAAGTCCAATTTCAATAAACTTGGTACCGTTAGAAAGCTACATTTTATATGCATAATGTATAAACTTATCTTCAGTCGTTTCTGAGATATTGACTGTTAAACCTCAAGAAAACAGCATATTATCAGCAAAATTAGCTTCATTTCATTTAGTTTTTTTGCTTATAACTTTGTATTGCGTAAACCAATTTTAATAAACTAAATATCTTTGGAAACGTCAATTATTCAGCTATAATTCTTATTCATACATATATTTACAAAAATCGATATCTATTGAGATATGGCTACATATATGCAGTAGGGGTGAAATCAAAATTTCCTCACGTGCCTAATAACCCATAAACATTTCATCGTCCTAGGACTATTGCAACATATTAAAATAATCGTTTAGTTAGGAAGAAGAAAAGAATAATAACAATAAAAAAATGACGTCACGTGACGTCATATGACGTTTATTTTCTCATAATTCTTAAGACACCCAGAGACCTATTAACTGACAAAATTTCAACTTTCTATCTCAAATAGGACCGATTTTATAATCATTTAAAAATTAACGTCCTTGGTTCGAATCTTGGATCCGCCATAGATGCTTGGACTTTTCGAATTTTGAAAAACGGACACCGGTATACACAATAAGAACGTAATATACACATTCTGTGAAAATTTGATGAAAATCGGCCCATTAATAATGGCTTTAAACCTTTAAACTTTCGTAGTCAATTTCAAATGTGACGTCATATGACGCCAGAGACAAATGAAAATCATTGAAATCGTAATTTCAGCGTCTGAATCATTTGTCATTAAATTTTCATTGCCCTTCGACAATTTCAACATATAGAAATACTCTTGTTAATATTAGAAATACATTAACATATAATGACGTCACGTGACGTCAGATGACGTTTTTTTCACGAAATGTTTAAGACTCCCAGAGACCTATATACTGACCAAATATCACTTTTCTATCTCAAATAGGACCGATTTTATAAGCATTTAAAAATTGACGACCTTGGTTCGAACCTTGAATTCGCTATAGAACCATGGACTTTTCGAATTTTGAAAAACGGATCCCGAGATGCACAACTAGAACTTAATATACACATTTTGTGAAAATTTGATGAAAATCGGCCCATTAATAATGGCTCTGGACCGTGTACAAACTTTTGTAGTCAATTTCAAATGTGACGTCATATGACGTCATAGGCTTCTGAAAATCATTGAAATCGAAATTTCAGTATCTGAAGCATGCGGGGTTAAATTTTCATTGCCCTTCGAAAATTTCAACATATAGAAATAATCTTGTTCGAATTAGAAATTCATTAACATATAATGACGTCACGTGACGTCATATGACATTTATTTTCACAAAATGTTTAAGACTCTCAGAGACCTATATCCTGACCCAATATCATCTTTCTATCTCAAATAGGACCGATTTTATAAGAATTTGAAAATTTACGACCTTGGTTCGAATCTTGGAATCGCTATAGAACCTTGGACTTTTCGAATTTTGAAAAACGGACACCGGGATGCACAACTAGAACATAACATACACATTCTGTGAAAATTTGATGAAAATCGGTTCATTAATAATGGCCCTGGACCGCGTACAAACTTTTGTAGCTTATTTCAAGTGTGACGTCATATGACGTCATAGAGATATGAAAATCATAGAATTCAAAATACCATCTCTTGAAGAATATGACATCAAAATTTCCTTGTCCTTGGACCATATTAACATATAAAATTATGTGTTTAAATATTAGAAATTTGATGACGTCATATGACGTCACAAGACGTCAATTTTCACAAATTATTTAAATCTATCGGAGATCTATATACTGACAAAATATCAACCTTCTCTCTCATTTAGGGACGATTTTATGAGCATTTATCAATTTGACGTCCTTGGTTTGAATCTTGCATTCGCCATAGAACCTTGGGCTTTTCGAATTTTGAAAAACGGACACCGAGATGCACAACTAGAACATAATATACACATTCTGTGAAAATTTGATAAAAATCGGTTTATTAATTTTCGCTCTGGACCGCGTACAAACTTTTGTAGCAATTCCCAAGTGTGACGTCATAATGACGTCATAGGCATTTGAAAATTATGGAATCTTTTAATTACGCATATCAATAATACGCCATCGAAATTTCATTCTCCTAGGACGATTGCAACATATGAAAATCCGCGAGGAAGAAAAGAATAATAATAATAATAATAACTAGATTTCATTCGTTGATACGAATGATAGGACTTTCTGCTACATTTGTCAAATACTTAAAAGCAAAAACAGTAAGAGGATATGAAATTGCATCCTTTAACTTGCTTTTGTATGGCCATAACTTAAATGAACTTTGAAAAATAAACCGTTTAACTTGGAGGAAATTGCAAAAGTAACTGAAAATCATTTTTTTATATCGATTTATTTAACTTGGACTATTTTTATAATCTATGTTACAAATCAAATTTATTTAAAACGCTTACAATTCGAATTCCATCCTGTAATGATGGCTGTAGACCGCGTACAAGAGTGTGTAGATAACGTCAAGTTTGATGTCACATGACATCATAGGCATAAGAAAATCAATGAAATGAAATATTAAGTATCTTAAATATATCAAGTAATTCTTTCATGCTCCTTGCAACTTTGCAACATATAGAAATTAACGCGTAGATATATTAACATTCTTTTTGACATTATGACGTCAAATAACGTTAATCTTCACAGAATATAAATAAGTCTTAAAGACTAATATTCAGTCCAAATATCAACTTTCTAAATCATCTCGAAGCGATTTTATATGTTTTTGAAATTTGACGTCAATGTTTCGAAACTTGGATTCGCCATACAACCATTGCCTTTTCGTCTTTTCGAATTTGTAAAACAGGACCCGGGATACACAACTAGAGCGTTACATATACATTCTTTGAAATTTGCTGAAAATCGGTCCAAAAATAATGGCTGTACACCGCGTAAAACCTTTTCGTCCTGACGTCAAATCTGATGTGATATAACGTCAAATTAATATGAATTACATTGCATTTTAAAGCATTTCTAAAGTATATACCATAAGATTCATGGTCCTGGGAAGTTAACAACATATTAAATTTACGCGTATATATCAGAAATAATTTTTGACCTTATGACGTCATATGACGTCAAATGACGTTCATCTTCAGAGAATGTAAAGCACTCTTGGAGACTTATTTACTTTCCAAATATTAGATTTCTAACTCATCTGGAAACGATTTTATACGTATTTAAAATTTGACGCCAATGGTTCGAATATTGGATCCGCCATAAAACCTTTGCATTTTTGAATTTGGAAGAACGGACACCGGGATGCTCAACTATAACCTAATATACACTTTCTGTGAAATTTTTATGAAAATCGGTTCATAAACAATGGCTGTAGACCGCGTACAAACTTTTGTAGCATCTGGCAAGTGTAACGTCATATGACGTCATAGGCATATGAAAACTGTAGAATTAAAAATATCAACATTTGAAGCAAAATGTCATATAATTTCCATTCCCATGGACCATTTTAACATATAGAAATTTTCTTGTAAATATTAGAAATAGATTTTCATGTATTGACGTCATCTGACGTCACATGACGTTCATTTTCACAAAATCGTTTAGTCATCCATAATCCTACACAATGTTCAAATATCAATATTCTATCTCATATGGGACCGATTTTATAAGCATTTGAAAATTAACGACCTCGGTTCGAATCTTGGATTCTCCATAGAACCATGGTCTTTTAGAATTTTGAAAAACGGAAAGCGGGATGCACAACTAGATCTTAATATACACATTCTGTGAAAATTTGATGAACATCGGTTTATATGTAATGGCTGTAGACCGCGTACAAACTTTTGTAGAATATGTAAAGTGTGACGTCATATGACGTCATATGCTTATAAAAAATATTGAAATAGAAATTATATCGTGTGAAACATATGTCATTAAATTTTTATTGCTCTTCGACCATTTCAACATATAGAAATAATCTTGTTAATGTTAGTAATATATTTTCATATAATGACGTCACGTGACGTCATATGATGCAAATTTTCAAAATATTTTTCAGACTCCGAGAGACCTACATACTGACCAAATATCAACTTTCTATCTCAAAAAGGACTGATTTTATAAGCATTTGAAAATTTACGACCTTGGTTCGAATCTTGGTTTCGCTATAGAACCTTGGCAATTTCGAATTTTGAGAAACGGACACCGGGATGCACAACTAGAACTTAATATACACATTCTGTGAAAATTTGATGAAAATCGGTTCACAAACAATGGCTGTAGACTGCGTACAAGCTTTTGTAACATATTTCAAATGTGACGTCATATGACGTCATAGGCATATGAAAATCATAGAAATCAAAATTTCCTCACGTGACTAATAAGTCATAAAAATTTCATCGTCCTAGGAGTATTGCAACATAGAAAAATAAGCGTTTAGTTAGGAAGAAAAAAAGAATAATAATAATAATAAACAGTACAAACCCAATAGGACTTTCTGCTTTAGGCAGAAAGTCCTAATAATAATAAACAGAACAAACCCAATAGGACTTTCTGCTTTAGGCAGAAAGTCCTAACTAGACTCCTTTTGTTCTGAACAAAAGAAAGGGCTTTCTGCTAACTATGTCAAACCTGATCATACTTATTTACTTTTCTTACATACACCATCTTCACATATTGAAGAAAATCCTTATTTTAAGTATGCTTATGACGTCACATGACGTTAAATGACGTCACGACTCAAAATATTTTAAGAAATTCTGCAGAACTGCAAACTGTGTAAGTTTCAACTTTCTATCTCATCCTGAAGCTCTTTAATCCTAAAATGAAATTTTCGGTCCTATGTTCGAATCTTATTTCAGCCACAGATCTTCGGTCTTTCGGAATTTCGGTTAGCTGACAGGATATGCACATCTTAGTTTCAAGATGTACCATCTGTGAAAATTTGAAGAAAATCCGACCATAAATGACGGCTGTAGAGCGCGAACACCATTTTTCACTATTTTTAGCTCTGACGATATGTGACGTCATAGGGTGCTGAAGATGCTTTTATTCAAAAGCGCATACTTTACTGTCATTACTCTGAAATTTTCATTATTCTGAACAACTGGCATCATGTCGAAATCATTGCCCCAAAATGAAAATTAAGAAGTATGCTTATGACGTCACTTGACGTCATATGACGTCACGACTCAAAATATATGTAGAAATTCTGCAGAACTGCAATCTGTGTAAGTTTCAACTTTCTATCTCATCCTGAAGCTCTTTAATCCTAAAATGAAATTTTCGGTCCTATGTTCGAATCTTATTTCAGCCACAGAACTTCGGTCTTTCGGAATTTCGGTTAGCTGACATGATATGCACACCTTAGTTTCAAGATGTACCATCTGTGAAAATTTGAAGAAAATCTGACCATAAATGACGGCTGTAGAGCGCGAACACCATTTTTCACTATTTTTAGCTGTGACGTCACATGACGTCATATGAAGATGAATATTAGTGCATTCAAAAGGGCCAAAGTCGCTCTGATCACTGTTAAAATTTCATACTGCTGGCTTATTGGCAACCTGTTTTAATTTGAACCTCAAAAGGTGAAAAAATAATAATAACTAGATTTCATTCGTTGATACGAATGATAGGACTTTCTGCTAACATTGAAAAATATAAAGATTAATACCGTTGGAAAGAATATTATATTAAATTACCTACCTTTTACTTTTTTTACGTATGGACTTCTCAAACATGAACTTTTTGAAATAAGCCATATTCTAAAAATAAATAAATCTTTATTTTGATATCGTTTTCTTATAACTTGACCAATTTAACTCTTCTAGGTACCAAAATAAATGGCCTGAAATTCCACTGTAGCATATTTGGGTCTAGTTTTATAGGTTTAAAAAAAAATTAAACTTAAACCTCTTAATTCTGCATATCAAAATTCTTTTTTTATTTTCGTGTACAGTCGCGGGAATGAAATAGTAAATGCTACCATGCAATAGAATCGTCGACGCGTTATCGATACGATCGAGACGACTGTATTACACAAAGTTACTAAATTTTGCGCTTTTAGCTAATGCCTAGGTCACACATTCAGGATTTTTACTGCCGTCCTTAATAGGACCATTCCCGATTAAAATGTGTCAAAAGTCTGATCAAGATCCTGTGATTCGTGGCTGGAATTTCAAACTTTTATTAAAATTTGTAAAAACATTTATTTAATCACGACAACAATCAGATATTGTTCATGAGGCGTCCCGATCCAGCCGTTTCCAGCAGAATTCGTCCCGATTATCCCGTTCTCAATCCGATTCTGAGCCGATACAGCAGAATCTGTCACGACATAGTCACGATTGTAATCCGACTAGACAAAAATGGCTGAGTTTCCCGAATGTTACGGGACGCACCTAACTGTCAGGAGTGCTTGGCCGACCTTTCTGGACCATTCCCGATCCGTAGGACTCTGTTACGAACATATACGACTGCGTTCAGACAATGATAGGACATTGAGGATAGTAATCCGACTTTTTCGCTTTTCGTGTCGTAGCGCTGTCTGATCTCAAACGGGAGCCATAATCGGCGCTGTGTGAACGCCGCATTACAGACAAATTAGCTTGCAGCGTCTTGAACGGATGACATGTGTTGATCATTTTGTTTCAAACGTCTACACTTATACACGCTCATGGTATCTCAAGCTGGCAATTAAATTACATTGTACTATAACATATATTTTCACATAGGTTATCATTTATCATAAATTTGGAATATAGCTTGTACAACATTTATCGATAGATGCAACAATAAAGTCGGGAAATTGCAATGTTTTAACAACGGTCTAAATGACATGTGTCAAAACGCGTAACGCAATGCTGCAACTGATATTCATAAGAAACGTAAATAAAATGATTTGACAACACATTAAATCATTGTCAACACTTGTTTAGTTTGTTTGTTTGTTTGTTGGGTTTAACGTCCCACCGACAGTATTTCAGTCATTTGGAGACGATGTCTACATAATGCAGTTATAGTGCTGCCACACTGCAGTATCACGTCGTAGACATGTGGCATGATACCACACCCAGTCACATCATCCTGATACCGCGCTAACCAGTCCTGCAAATACCCTTATATGCTGAGCGCCAAGCAAGGGAGCTATAACAGTACCATTTTTTACGACTTTGGTATGTCGGGTCGGGGATCGAACCCACGACCTTCCACTCCCGAGGCGGACGCTCTAACCTTTCGGCCACCGGAAAGGGTACGCTTGTTTAGCTAGTAATATCAATACGATATAAGTAAAAAGTTTTTTGCAATTTATATGACTAATACATAGCTGTAAACTTACATATTTTCCGAAAATGCTTCAATTAACGTGAAAGCGAAAGTCGGATATTTCTCGAAAATTCTTACACTTGGGTTTATATTCGTATTTTTGATGTTAATTCCTTATACTTTAATCAATTTTAAAACTCTAGGTACCAAAATAATCGTCTTAAAATTCTCTACATCTCACTTGCTTAAGGTGTGGACTTATTTCTAATGAGCTTTGAGATATTAGCCGTAGAACTTTGACAACACGGCAGAATCGCTGAAATTCTACATGTTTAAATTCTTATTTTTGATGTAACTTCCTTATACTTTGTTCAATTTCAAGACTTAAGGTACCAAAATAATCGTCTGAAAATTCTCTACATTTCACATGCTTTACCTATAGGAATATTTTTAATATTTTTTGAGATACAAGCTCTTAAACCTCTTGAAAAATGAAAAAATCACCAAAGCTATATGCACGAATTTCGTTTTTCCCCCCATTACTCCATGAATCTTAGGTCAATCATTAAACTTTAAGCATCAAAAGAACGGACAAACATTGCTTTACAAATAATATTCATCATCATATTTTCAAAAATCAAAGGCTTTCGAGATATAAACTGTTAAACACACTGAGGGTTACCAAATTTTTGTTTTCCCGCCATAACTCAACCGATTCAATCCCGATCATCAAAAACTAAATATCACCTGAAAGGTCTTTTTAAGCACTACAAATTATACACATAGTGTCTCGATAGAATATTTACCGTTTTTGAGATATTTAAGGCCGAAGAAAAACCCGATAATTGATATATGACCTTGATCTTTGGGATTTTCCGGAAACGGAAGTGACATGGCTCCATAGAATCTAATATTGCATCTTCAGACAAAATTTCAAACAAATCATACAAAAAATAAAACCTACAGGGCTTAAAACCCGTTAAGTTTTAATACGAAAGTTTTAATAGCATTATGACGTCATGTGACGTTATATGGCGTTCATCTTTTTAGATTGTATAGAAGATCTGGAGACGTATATTCAGTCCGAATATCAGCTTTCTAGCTCTTCTGGAAGCGATTTTATACGCATTTGAAATTTGACGTCATTAGTTCGAATATTGGATTCGCTATACAACATTTGCCTTAACGAATTTGGAAAAACGGAAACTGGGATGCACAACTAGAGCCTAACATACACATGCTGTGAAATTTTGATGAAAATCGGTCCAGAAATAATGGCTGTAGACCGCGTACAAACTTTTTCACCTGACGTCAAATCTGACGTTATATGACGTCGTATGAATATAGAATTCATTGCATCCGAAAGCTCATGGTTTGAAACATATGCCATAAAATTTTCATTGTTCTGAGTCAATGGCAGCACTTCGAAATTAACACAAATATAAGAGGAAGAAAAAAAGAATAATAAGAATAACTAGAGTGTAACCTATACATTCTTTGAAAATTTTCAAAAAATTCATCAATTTATAATGTTTCAGATCGCTTACAAACTTTTTGATCCAAAGTCTATTCTGAAGTCATATGGTTGTGAATATAATTGCATATGAAAATTCAGCATATTTAATATATATGCCCTAAATTTTTTGTAGTTCTGGACCATTGGGATCACACTGAATTTTCTTGCACCAGAAATAAAAAACAAATAATAACCCCATGATGTCAAATGACGTCCGGCCTATGAAAATCTGAAGAAAACCTTTAAAATTACAATATGTGTGAATTTCAGCTTTTTATCTCATATGGAGTACTCATTCTGATTAAAGTCATCTCCTATATAAACGCTACATAAGACTGTAGGAAGATCGTGTACTTTAGTCAGATTGTACTAAATTTAATTTCGAGGTCACATTTTTTTTAAACTTGGTTTCACCACAGAACCTCGGTCCTTTCAATATTTTGGAAACGAAAGTAAGGATGCACAACAAAATCCTAACTTATACCTTCTGTGAATTTACTAGAAAATCCATTCAAAAATAAATTCTACAGAGCGCGTACAAACGTTTCAATTGACGTCAAATCTAGCGTCTATGATGTCATATGATATACTAGTTGTCTTTAACTACAGAATATACCCAGTCGGCAGAAGTTATCAGGCCAATATAGCACTGATATCGGCACCTATGTCTGCACTGTGGATGATTAATACCTCCACAAAATGCTTTGATACAGATGAAGCCAGACTCCAGGCAGAGCATAGATAAGCACTTGTATACATAGTAGATTATATATGATAGCAATCAATAAGTAAATAAAGTCATTTTTTAAAGTGGATAGAGAATCAGTTATGGTTATTTGGCACAGCAGTATAAAAGTGTAGTCACAGTTCTTAGACATTGCACTTCTTTTAGTCGCCATCTGTTTACATTTTATGTTTCAAGTAAATACCATGTATAATATTCAAGTTAATGTTGAGACAAGAAAAAAAAAAGCTATTTAACAAAGGGAGATAATTAAACAAGAGGGCCATGATGGCTCTGAATCGCTCACCTGATTATAAATGAGCAACATATGTTGGATTTTTCATATTGACCTACTTTTTGACCCCACATGACCCACTTTTGAATTTCCCAAGATTTTATGGAGAGAAACATTCTGACCAAGTTTCATGAAGATTGGGCCAAAAATATGGCCTCTAGAGTGTTAACAAGGTTTTTATAAGACTTGACCTACTTTTGACCCCACATGAATTCAACTTGTCCAAGATTTTATGGAGAGAAAAATTCTGACCAAGTTTCTGAGATTGGCCAAAAAGGCCTCTAGAGTGTTAACAAGGTTTTTATAAGACTTGACCTGTGACCTTCTTTTTGACCCCTCATGACCCAATTTCGAACTTGTCCAAGATTTTATTGAGACAAACATTCTGACCAAGTTTCATGAAGATTGGCCTAAAAATATGGCCTCTAGATTGTTAACAAGCCAAATTGTTGACGACGCACGACGGACGAAGGGCCATCACAAAAGCTCACCCTTGAGCCCGTTGTGCTCAGGTGAGCTTAAAATGGGACCAGGTAGAGTTACAGTACTTGGACACTGTAGTTTTCCTAGTTGCCATCAGATTCTGGTTACATTTTAAATTTCAAGTCAATACATTGTATAATATTTGAGCAATGTTCCGGACAAGAAAAACAAAATTAACCAAAGGGAGATAATGCAAAAATGAAACCAGGGCAATAATTGAAACAACTCAAGTGAAATCTATGACATGCACCTATCCACCTGATTATCAATTCACACACAACATTTGAACCGAGTTGGTTAAGAAATGTAGTTCGCATCACAAGATATTTAAAGTCAAATCAGGGGCAATAACTCCGTAATCCTCGTGGGAACGAAGTGAATTTTGCGTCTTGTGCATCTACTGCTAATGAAGAACATTTTTTGCAAAACAGATTGAAATTGTTTGGACAAGACATTTCAAGTGGGAAATTTTTTTTTTCTTCTGTCAGGGGTCAAGATAAGCTGCGTATTTGCGTAATTACACAAATAAAATAGATAAAAACCCAATTCTTTTAAAATTCTCGCGTATCAAAAAGCAATTAAAATTAGATTACTCAAATATCCAAAATATTAAAGCGTACTGGCATGCAACATTTTGAAACCGAGTGATGTTTACAAATACTCGAATATGTTTGACTGGTTACTTGCGAATCCGCAAAATAGTCTTCAAAAGATTTCCGGTAATTTCCTACTTTGGGTTCCATTCAAGTAAAACATAAATCCAGTCTGTCTTATTTGTTCATCTGACGCTTTTCTATTTGTTTGCTCTTTTCTATTTGTTTGCTTCAAATATGGTTACATAAGGCAGGAAGAAACGGGTAAACGTTTAAAAACAACACTGAGTAGATACCTAGCACAGCAAACCAAACATCAGGCATTTGTGTCACAATAATTGAGATCTGGAAGTTGAGATAGAGTTGATAGCATCCAATTCCATGTTAACCAGTAAATAATTTGTTTTAATTCAATATTTAAAAGTGCTAAATCTTTGGATCAGGAAGATCAAATATGATTGAATGTTTTTGTTTTATTTAATTGTTGAGGAGCTAATGATAAATCCTGCATATGATAATTAAAAATTGACATTGTTGCATACAAGAACAGCTGGCATATATACCAGTAAGAACATGTACTGTTATTTCAATTCCAAAATTAAGTTGGTGAAAAAAAAGCAACTGACTTAATTTTGATGGAGTAACCATATTTTCATTACTCAATTAAAATTGTGAAAACCCAATTCCTTGAAAAATTGATGAGTAAATACCCAATTGACCTCAAACCTTATCTGTAGCCCTGTTCTGATAAATATCTATGCCAAATATCAGGTGAAATGGCTGAAAGTACCGGACAAGACTTTGCTTAAATACCGCATGACCGACTGATCAACCAACCGACTGACCAACCAACCCACCAACAGGGTGATTCTCTTCCATTTGTGCTGGTATACAGAAGTTTTCATTTCAAAACAAAAATAAATCAATAAAAACCTAGTATCATATTAATTAATATAAAATCTTAAGGTTTTTAGAACAGGGTTGCTTGCAAAACTGTTCTAAGGAAGCACACATTTTGGATTTGACAACAGTTTGGGGCTATATTAAGAAATTTTTTATTTATAGATTTCCCTCTTTTTTACTATACACAGAGAAAAAAGTCCAAAATTTATTTTCTCTCTTAACACTTTATGGTGACAATTTTCATGTTTATTTCAGACTCAGAACGATTGCGATTAAAACTAAATAAAAATGTATTGAAAATAGATGCTGGAGAAATTGTATTTAATAAACTGTAATGAAAACAGATAATAATTATGCAGAAGGCAAATTCCCAATTCATGCTTAGATATTTCGAACCATAACTGGCTGGAAATTCCAGCAATAGCCGACAATATATAAATTGAAGGTTTGAGTCCCAGTCTTTTTTTTTTTCCTTTTGTTTTTTTACAGCTAATTGTTGTTTTTTTTAATTTCTTTTGCAATATTAAGCATACATATTTTTGCCATAATGAAATCAGTAATTCAAGTACATGTGTGCGTAAATATATAAAACACTAAGTTACATGTAAATCAGATCTCTCTCGAGGACACACACTTTAAAAATTAAAATTATGTGCGTCTCCTCGGACGCATGAATATTTCATACATTGAAACTCAAATTATCATGGTTAATGATTTGTCATAACCGTTTACTCAGTTCAACTTCATAATGGTTTCATAATGGGTTTTCCCCATGCGCTTGCGACTAGCCTGTTGATGTGCAACAAGCTTTTATTTGCCAACATATAATAATCCCTACTGGGACCTATGTTTACATGCACTGAAATACACACGTGTGTGTATATATTCTCCAATTACATGATTGAAATCCTTTGCTATTATATAATCTTAACGGAGCTGTATTTCAATAGAGATTTGACTGTTTTGTTACATTTTGGAGTAAACTTAGTTCATGTAAATTTTAACACCAATGAACTAGCAGTATAATTGGACATTTGTTAAGTAAAGATGACCTGTAATTTGATGGTTGTCGCATTACGACAGAATAATTATGTTCAAAATCAAAACCTACAAGATGTAAAAAAGAAAGACCAATGCTGTTTTGGGTTAAACATTATTTCAAATTGCCTACACATACCATCTTTTCTACATCTGTTCAGCATTCTTGTCCTGTTTTTTGATAAACAAAAATAAACAAATTTAAAAAAGAATTTTACCATATAAGAATATATAAGAAAAAATGAATTCAGGTTTTGAAAAAGACAATAATGTAATGCCCAAGCATTACTAATTTTTCTTACCTTGTATTTGTCTTCGGTTTGGATCAATTTGTATCTGCTATTTGCAGCGTCTCTGACAAATCACATAAATTTTGACAGTTGACTGACTTGTCTGCCAGCAAACTAGCCAAATTAATGCATTATGCCAGGAATATTCTCTTCACCTCCGTGTCACATTTGCAATCTGTCTCGATGTAAACATGCCATGCACTGATGTTGGCTACAGTAATCCATTTGTAATGTCTGTATTTAGATTTTCAGTGTGATTTAGATGTCATTTCCAGCTTGATTCACTTTTACAAGTTATAATTAAGGTTTATGCCAAGTAAATCCGTTTGATTATTGGTAGAACATAGTATTTTTAAAAGTTTTAATCTGCAAACCCCCTTTTACACGAGGGCGACCATTTTGTTTACATCTTGGGTAGCTCTGTGTACTGTACTGTAATGTACTAGGGTATACTATATTGATAAAAAATAGAATTGAAACACCATTAAATTATTGTCATCACTTGTTTAGCTAGTAATATCAATATGATATTAGTAAAAAGTTTATTTTGCAATTTATATGACTAATACATATCTGTGAACTTATATTTTAAATCTATACTTAAATCAATTTTAAAACTCTAAGTACCAAAGTAATCGTCTTAAAATTGTCTACATCTCACTCGCTTAATGTGAGCCCTTATTTCGAAGAGTTTTAAGATATTAGCCGTAAAACTTTGACAACACGGCAGAATCGCTGTTTAATTTCAAAACTTAAGGTACCAAAATAATCGTCTGAAAATTCTCTACATTTAACACGCTTTATGTTTAGAATTATTTTTAATACTTTTTGAGATACAAGCTTTTAAACCTCCTGAAGAATGAAAAAATCACCAAAGCTATATGCACGAATTTCGTTTTTCCCCCCATTACTCCATGAATCTTAGGTCAATCATTAAACTTTAAGCATCAAAAGAACGGACAAACATTGCTTTACAAATAATATTCATCATCATATTTTCAAAAATCAAAGGCTTTCGAGATATAAACTGTTAAACACACTGAGGGTTACCAAATTTTTGTTTTCCCGCCATAACTCAACCGATTCAATCCCGATCATCAAAAACTAAATATCACCTGAAAGGTCTTTTTAAGCACTACAAATTATACACATAGTGTCTCGATAGAATATTTACCGTTTTTGAGATATTTAAGGCCGAAGAAAAACCCGATAATTGATATATGACCTTGATCTTTGGGATTTTCCGGAAACGGAAGTGACATGGCTCCATAGAATCTAATATTGCATCTTCAGACAAAATTTCAAACAAATCATACAAAAAATAAAACCTACAGGGCTTAAAACCCGTTAAGTTTTAATACGAAAGTTTTAATAGCATTATGACGTCATGTGACGTTATATGGCGTTCATCTTTTTAGATTGTATAGAACTCCATAAATCTTCGGCCAATCATTAAACTTTAAGCATCAAAAGAACGGTCAAATATTGCTCTACAAATGATATTCATCATCATATTTTCAAAAATCAAAGGTTTTCGAGATATAAACTGTTAAACACACTGGGGGTTACCAAATTTTCATTCTTCCGCTATAACTCAACCGATTCAACCCCGATCTTCAAAAACTAAATATCTTCTGATAGATCTTTCCAAGCACTACAAATTATACGCATAGTGTCTCGATAGAATATTTACCGTTTTCGAGATATTTAAGGCCGAAGAAAAAGCCGATAATTGATATATGACCTTGACCTTTGGGATTTTCCGGAAACGGAAGTGACATGGCTCCATAGAATCTAATACTGCATCTTCAGACAAAATTTCAATCAAATCATACAAAAAATAAAGCCTACAGGGCTTAAAAACCGTTAAGTTTTTATACGAAAGTTTTATTAGCATTATGACGTCATGTGACGTCATATGGCGTTCATCTTTTCAGAATATAAAGAAGACCTACAGACTTATATTCAGTCTAAATATCAGCTTTCTTGCTCTTCTGGAAGCGATTTTATACGCATTTGAAATTTGACGTCATTAGTTCGAATATTGGATTCGCCATACAACATTTGCCTTTTCGAATTTGGAAAAACGGACACCGGGATGCACAACTAGAGCCTAACATACACATTCTGTGCAATTTTGATGAAAATCGGTCCAGAAATAATGGCTGTAGACCGCGTACAAACTTTTTCACCCGACGTCAAATCTGACGTCATATGACGTCATATGAATATGAAATTCATTGCATCCGAAAGCTCATGGTTTGAAATATACGCCATAAAATTTTCATTGTTCTGAGTCAATGGCAACACCTCGAAATTAACACAAATATAAGAGGAAGAAAAAAAGAATAATAATAATAATAAGAAGAAGAACTAGACTTCTTTCGTTTTGAACAAAAGATAGGGCTTTCTGCACTGCAAACCATGACAAACCTGGTGTTTTTCGAATTTTGGCAAACCTATATAATCCTGCACAATGAAGTCGTAATATATAACTTCTGTGAAAATTCCATGCCAATCCGTCCATAAATGACGGCTGTGCAGCGCGGATGAACTTTGGTAGCTTTTTTAAGCTTTGATGTCATGTGACGTCATATGAAAATTTTACTCATTAAATCTTAATGTTCATGATTACCTACATAGGACATTAAATTTTCATTGTCTATGAACCTTTGCAACATGAGTAAATTGACATTCAGGAATCGGAAATTCTCTACAATTTGATGACGTCATATGACGTTCATCTTTACAAAATGCAAAGGAAACACAGAGACGTATAAGCTCGCTAAATATCAAATTTCTATCTCATCTAGAAACGATTTTATACGTATTTAAAGTTTGACGTCCTTGGTTCGAATCTTGGATTCGTCAAAGAACCTTAGTTCTTTCGAATCTTGGCAAACCTATAGAATCCTGCACAATGAGGTCGTAATATAAAACTTCTGTGAAGATTCCATGCCAATCTATCAATTAATGACGGCTGTACAGAGCGGACAAACTTTGGTAGTTATTTATAGTTCTGACGTCATGTGACGTCATATGAAAATTTTTAACATTGAATCTAAATGTTACTTATTAGGTACAAAGGACATTTAATTTGCATTGTCTATGAAGCTTTGCAACATGAGGAAAATTGACATCAAGAAATCGGAAATTCTATAAAACTTGATGACGTCATATGACGACATATGACGTTCATCTTTACAAAATGCAAAGGAAACACAGAGATATATAATCTCGCTAAATATCAAATTTCTATCTCATCTAGAAACGATTTTATACGTATTTGAAGTTTGACGTCCTTGGTTCGAATCTTGGATTCGCCATAGAACCTTAGTTCTTTCGAATCTTGGCAAACCTATATAATCCTGCACAATGAGATCGTAATATATAACTTCTGTGAAAATTCCATGCCAATCCGTCCATAAATGACGGCTGTACAGCGCGTACAAACTTTGGTAGCTATTTTTAGTTCTGACGTCATGTGACGTCATATGAAAATTTTAAACATTGAATCTAAATGTTCATGATTACCTACATAAGACATTAAATTTTCATTGTCTATGAGCCTTTGTAACATGAGTAAATTGACATCAAGTAATCGGAAATTCTATACAACTTGATGACGTCATATGACGTCATATGACGTTCATCTTTACATAATGCAAAGGAAACACAGAGACATATAATCTCGCCAAATATCAACTTTCTATCTCATCTAGAATCGATTTTATATGGATTTGAAATTTGACGTCCTTGGTTCGAATCTTGGATTCGCCATAGAACCTTAGTTCTTTCGAATCTTGGCAAACCTATATAATCCTGCACAATGAGGTCTTAATATATAACTTCTGTGAAAATTCCATGACAATCCGTCCATAAATGACGGCTGTACAGCGCGTACAAACTTTGGTAGCTATTTTTAGTTCTGACGTCATTTGACGTCATGTGAAGATAAAAATAATATATTCCAAAATGCCATTGCTTCAGGTGTCTGTTGATAAAATTTCTTTGTCCGAGACCTTCAGCAACTTAATGAAATAACAACATGAAAAGGTTGGAAAAAAAGAATAATAATAATAATAAAAGACAGAACAAACCCAAAAGGTCTTTCTGCGAAAAGCAGAAAGCCCTAATAAGAACTAGATGTCATTCGTGAAAACGAATGATAGGACTTTCTGCAAGCTGTGTTAATGCAAAAAGCAGGAAATATAAGTTTCATGTAATGATTCACCTCTGGTAGTATTTCATGTTCATGCTAAACAATTGACATTATATTCCGAAATTAGTGCAAATGATAAGAACTTAGTATTAGTCTGTGACGTAACATGATGTTATATGACGTCAGGACATGACTGCAAACTTGATTTCTAGTTTAAAGGTCCTATGTTCGAATCTTGCTTCAGCCACAATACTTCGGTTTTTCGGAATTAAGGTTAGCTGACAAAATATTCACACCTTAGTTTCAAGGTGTACCATCTGTGAAAATTTGAAGAAAATCCGACCATAAACGGCGGCTGTAGAGCGCGAACACCATGTTTCAATATTTTTAGCTCTGACGTCACAGGACGTCATAGGGTGCTGAAGATGCTTTTGTTCAAAAGCTCATACTTTACTGTCATAACACTGAAATTTTCATTATTCTGAACAACTGACATCATGTCGAAATCATTGCCCTAATATGAAAATTAAGAAGTATGCTTATGACGTCACATGACGACATTTGACGTCACGACTCAAAATATATTAAGAAATTATGCAGAACTGCAAACTGTGTAAGTTTCAACTTTCTATCTCATCCTGAAGCTCTTTAATCCTAAAATGAAATGTTCGGTCCCATGTTCGAATCTTATTTCAGCCACAGAACTTCGGTTTTCGGAATTTGGTTACACCTTAGTTTCAAGATGTAAAATCTGTGAAATTTTAAGAAAATCCGACCATAAATGGCGGCTGTAGAGCGTGAACACCATTTTTCACTATTTTTAGCTCTAACGTCACATGACGTCATATGGTGCTGAAAATGTTTTTGCTCAAAAATGTATACTTTACTGTTATAACTCTGAACTTTTCCTTATTCTGAACAACTGGCATCATGTCGAAATCATTGTCCTAAAATAAAAATTAAGAAGTATGCTTATGACGTCACGACTCAAAATATTTGTAGAAATTCTGCAGAACTGCAAACTGTGTAAGTTTCAACTTTCTATCTCATTCTGAAGCTCTTTAATCCTAAAATGAAATTTTCGGTCCTATGTTCGAATCTTATTTCAGCCACAGAACTTCGGTCTTTCGGAATTTCGGTTAGCTTAAAGGATATACATATCTTAGTTTCAAGATATACCATCTGTGAAAATTTGAAGAAAATTCGACCATAAATGGCGGCTGTAGAGCGTGAACACCATTTTTCACTATTTTTAGCTCTGACGTCACATGACGTCATAGGGTGCTGATGATGCTTTTTTTTCAAAAGCGCATCTATTTCTGTCATAACTCTGAAATTTTCATTATTCTGAACAACTGGCATCATGTCAAAATCATTGCCCCAAATTAAAATTAAGATGTATGCTTATGACGTCATATGACGTCACGACTCAAAATATATTAAGAAATTCTGCAGAACTACAAGCTGTGTAAGTTTCAACTTTCTATTTCATCCTGAAGCTCTTTAATCCTAAAATGAAATTTTCGGTCCTATGTTCGAATTTTATTTAAGCCACAGAACTTCGGTCTTTCGGAATTTCGGTTAGCTGAAAGGATATACACATCTTAGTTTCAAGATATACCATCTGTGAAAATTTGAAGAAACTTCGACCATAAATGGCGGCTGTAGAGCGTGAACACCATTTTTCACTATTTTAAGCTCTGACGTCACATGACGTCATAGGGTGCTGAAGATGCTTTTTTTCAAAAGCGCATCCATTTCTGTCATAACTCTGAAATTTTCATTATTCTGAACAACTGGCATCATGTCGAAATCATTGCCTTTAAATGAAAATTCAGATGTATGCTTATGACGTCACATGACGTCATATGACGTCACGACTCAAAATATATTAAGAAATTCTGAAGAACTGCAAACTGTGTAAGTTTCAACTTTCTATTTCATCCTGAAGCTCTTTAATGCTAAAATGAAATTTTCGGTCCTATGTTCGAATCTTATTTTAGCCACAGAACTTCGGTCTTTCGGAATTTCGGTTAGCTGACAGGATATGTACACCTTAGTTTCAAGATGTACCATTTGTGAAAATTTTAAGAAAATCCGACCATAAATGACGGCTGTAGAGCGCGAACACCATTTTTCACTATTTTTAGCTGTGACGTTATGTGACGTCATAGCGTGCTGACAATCATTGAAATCAAAATTTCCTCACGTGACTAATAACCCATAAAAATTTCATCGTCCTAGGACTATTGCAACATATTAAAATAAGCGTTTTGTTAGGAAGAAGAAAAGAATAATAATAATAAAAAATGACGTCACGTGACGTCATATGACGTTTATTTTCACATAATTGTTAAGACTCCCAGAGACCTACTAACTGACAAAACTTCAACTTTCTATCTCAAATAGGACAGTTTTCATAAGCATTTAAAAATTGACGTCCTTGGTTCGAATCTTGGATCCGCCATAGATGCTTGGACTTTTCGAATTTTGAAAAACCGGACACCGGTATACACAATAAGAACGTAATATACACATTCTGTGAAAATTTGATGAAAATCGGTCCATTAATAATGGCTCTGGACCGTGTACAAACTTTCGTAGTCAATTTCAAATGTGACGTCATATGACGTCATAGGCTTCTGAAAATTATTGAAATCGAAATTTCAGTGTCTGAATCATTTGTCATTAAATTTTCATTGCCCTTCGACAATTCAATATATAGAAATACTCTTGTTAATATTAGAAATACATTATCATATAATGACGTCACGTGACGTCATATGACATTTATTTTCACAAAATGTTTAAGACTCTTAGGGACCTATATACTGACCAAATATCACTTTTCTATCTCAAAAAGGACCGATTTTATAAGCATTTAAAAATTTACGACCTTGGTTCGAATCTTGGAATCGCTATAGAACCATGGACTTTTCGCATTTTGAAAAACGGACAACGAGATGCACAACTAGAACTTAATATACACATTCTGTGAAAATTTGATGAAAATCGGCCCATTAATAATGGCTCTGGACCGTGTACAAACTTTCGTAGTCAATTTCAAATGTGACGTTATATGACGTCATAGGCTTCTGAAAATCTTTGAAATCGAAATTACAGCATCTGAAGCATGCGGCATTAATTTTTCATTGCCCTTCATAAATTTCAAGATATAGAAATAATCTTGTTAGAATTAGAAATTCATTATCATATAATGACGTCACGTGACGTCATATGACATTTATTTTCACAAAATGTTTAAGACTCCCAGAGACCTATATACTGACCCAATATCATCTTTCTATCTCAAATAGGACCGATTTTATAAGAATTTGAAAATTTACGACCTTGGTTCGAATCTTGGAATCGCTATAGAACCTTGGACTTTTCGAATTTTGAAAAACGGACACCGGGATGCACAACTAGAACTTAATATACACATTCTGTGAAAATTTGATGAAAATCGGTTCATAAACAATGGCTGTAGACCGCGTACAAACTTTTGTTGCATATTTCCAGTGTGACGTCATATGACGTCATAGGCATATGAAAATCATAGAAATCAAAATTTCAGCGTTTGAAGCATGTGTCTTTAGATTTTCATTGCCTTTCGACAATTTCAACATATAGAAATATTCTTGTTAATATTAGAAATACATTATCATATAATGACGTCACGTGACGTCATATGACAAATATTTTCACAAATTTTTTAAAACTTCTAGAGACCTATATACTGACTAAATATCAACTTTCTTTCTTAAATAGGACAGATTTTATAAGCATTTAAAAATTTACGACCTTGGTTCGAATCTTGGATTCGCTATAGAACCATGGACTTTTCGAATTTTGAAAAACGGACACCGGGATGCACAACTAGAACTTAATATACACAATCTGTGAAAATTTGATGAAAATCGGTTCACAAACAATGGCTGTAGACCGCGTACAAATTTTTGTAGCATATTTCAAATGTGACGTCATATGACGTCATAGGCATATGAAAATCATAGAAATCAAAATTTCCTGACGTGGCTAATAAGTCATAAAAATTTCATCGTCCTAGGAGTATTGCAACATAGAAAAATAAGCGTTTAGTTAGGAAGAAAAAAAGAATAATAATAATAATAACTAGATTTCATTCGTTGATACGAATGATAGGACTTTCTGCTAAAATTGAAAAATATTAAGATTAATTCCGTGTGAAAGAATATATATTAAATTCTCTAACCTTTACTTTTTTTTTTCGTATGGACTTCTTTTAGCTTTGACGTCACATGACGTCATAGGGTGCTGAAAATTCTTTTGTTCTGAAGCGCATACTCTACTGTCGTAACTCTGAAATTTTCATTATTCTGAACAACTGGCATCATGTCAAAATCATTGCCTTAAAATGAAAATTAAGAAGTATGCTTATGACGTCATATGACGTCAAGACTCAAAATATATGTAGAAATTCTGCAGAACTGCAAACTGTGTAAGTTTCAACTTTCTATCTCATCCTGAAGCTCTTTAATCCTAAAATGAAATTTTCGGTCCTATGTTCGAATCTTATTTCAGCCACAGAACTTCGGTCTTTCGAAATTTCTGTTAACTGACAGGGTATGCACACCTTAGTTTCAAGATATACCATCTGTGAAAATTTGAATAAAATCCGGCCATAAATGGCAGCTGTAGAGCGTGTACACCATTTTTCACTATTTAAAACTGTGACGTCACATAACGTCATAGGGTGCTGTAGATGCTTTTATTCAAAAGCGCATACTTAACTGTCATAACTCTGAAATTTTCATTATTCTGAACAACAGGCATCATGTCGAAATCATTACCCTAAAATGAAAATTAAGAAGTATGCCTATGACGTCACATGACGTCATATGACGTCACCACTCAAAATATATGTAGAAATTCTGCAGAACTGCAAACTGTGTAAGTTTCAACTTTCTATCACATCCTGAAGCTCTTTAATCCTAAAATGAAATTTTCGGTCCTATGTTCGAATCTTATTTCAGCCACAGAACTTCGGTCTTTCGGAATTTCGGTTAGCTGACAGGATATGCACACCTTTGATTCAAGATGTACCATCTGTGAAAATTTGAAGAAAATCCGACCGTAAATGACGGCTGTAGAGCGCGAACACCATTTTTCACTATTTTTAGCTGTGACGTCATGTGACGTCATAGGGTGCTGAAAATCATTGAAATCAAAATTTCCTCACGTGACTAATATGCCATAAAAATATTATTGTCCTAGGACTATTGCAACATATAAAAATAAGCGTTTAGTTAGGAAGAAGAAAAGAATAATAATAATAATAAACATAACAAACCCAAGGTTTGCTTTAGGCAGAAAGTCCTAACAAACCCAATAGGACTTTCTGCTTTAGGAGAAAGTCCTAATAAAACTAGATGTCATTCTTTTAAACGAATGATAGGACTTTCTGCAACATCTGCTTTATATAGTATATATAGAAGATGACATAATAGATAATCTGTCCAAATTGCAACTTTCTATCTCCTCTATTTCTATATAAAATAGCACAAATAGAACACATTCTGTGAATTTTAATAAAAGTCCGCCCATATCTTCAATGTAGTTTACATACAACATTTATACTATGTCATATGACATGAAAGAAAAATGAAACAGTGTTCAAATGTAAGTTTCTAACTTTCATCACACATAGAATTTCATCACTCCAGCTCAGTTGTAACCTTGTTTAATTTTAGCCTCATTAGGAAGAAGTATTGAATATTTGTATAGTGCTATATCCTTTCGACACCTGTAACGTAGTTAAACGTATTTAGCGATTTTGGCGTGTTTGGGCTTCCGTAGTTTTGCCATAAATTCCTGGAATTTCGAACTATGGTGATATTTTGAAAGGTAACATCCCAGCCTACAAACTGATGCAATATGAATATCGTTAGCATAACAATGCAGTTTTTAGATGGTCTAAAATGTAGGGCTACGTGTGAATTTTTCAAGGCTTGCAAACTGCTCGCTAGCTACATAGTGTTGCAAATACGGATTTTTGTCTTGTGCCGTTGTACATGTATTAACTGCAATGCTTATTTTGGAAACAGTCAACATTCGACAAAAAACAACAACAACAACAAAAAAAAAAAAGAACAAAATCAAGATATAGCCCATTAATTGCAATTTGATTTTTTTTTTTTTTTTTTTTTTTAAGTCGTTGCGCAAGTATTTAAGCCTGGTGACCCCTGCGCGTGACCTTTTCCATATTTTTATGATGCATGATTATGAAATATCTTATTTTCCATGTAACTTTCTTATATGAAGTCCAATTTCAATAAACTTGGTACCGTTAGAAAGCTCTTAAAACATGCTACATTTTATACGCATAATGTATGAACTTATCTTCAGTCGTTTCTGAGATATTGACTGTTAAACCTCAAGAAAACAGCATATTATCAGCAAAATTAGCTTCATTTCGTTTAGTTTTTTTGCTTATAAATTGGTATTGCGTAAACCAATTTTAATAAACTAAATATCTTTGGAAACGTCAATTATTCAGCTATAATTCTTATTCATACATATATTTAAAAAAATCGATATTTATTGAGATATGGCTACATATATGCAGTAGGGGTGAAATCAAAATTTCCTCACGTGCCTAATAAGCCATAAAAATTTCATCGTCCTAGGACTATTGCAACATATTAAAATAAGCGTTTAGTTAGGAAGAAGAAAAGAATAATAGTAAGAAACAAATGACGTCACGTGACGTCATATGACGTCACGACTCAAAATATTTGTAGAAATTCTGCAGAACTGCAAACTGTGTAAGTTTCAACTTTCTATCTCATCCTGAAGCTCTTTAATCCTAAAATGAAATTTTCGGTCCTATGTTCGAATCTTATTTCAGCCACAGAACTTCGGTCTTTCGGAATTTCGGTTAGCTGACAGGATATGCACACCTTTGATTCAAGATGTACCATCTGTGAAAATTTGAAGAAAATCCGACCATAAATGACGGCTGTAGAGCGCGAACACCATTTTTCACTATTTTTAGCTGTGACGTCATGTGACGTCATAGGGTGCTGAAAATCATTGAAATCAAAATTTCCCCACGTGACTAATAAGCCATAAAAATTTCATCGTCCTAGGTCCATTGCAACATATTAAAATAAGCGTTTAGTTAGGAAGAAGAAAAGAATAATAATAATAATAACTAGATGTCATTCGTGAAAACGAATGATAGGACTTTCTGCAAGCTGTGTTAATGCAAAAAGCAGGAGATAGAAGTTTCATGTAATGACTCACCTCTGGTAGTATTTCATGTTCATGCTGAACAATTGACATTATATTCCGAAATTAGTGCAAATGATAAGAACTAAGTATTAGTCTGTGACGTCACATGACGTCATATGATATCATAACTCTAAACATATGTAGAAATTCTGCAGAACTGCAAACTGTTTAAGTTTCAACTTTCTATCTCATCCTGAAGCTCTCTAATCCTAAAATGAAATTTTCGGTCCTATGTTCGAATCTTATTTCAGCCACAGAACTTCGGTCTTTCGGAATTTCGATTAGCTGACAGGATATGCACATCTAACTTTCAAGATGTACCATCTGTGAAAATTTGAAGAAAATCCGACCATAAATAGCGGCTGTAGAGCGTGAACACCATTTTTCACTATATTTAGCTCTGACGTCACATGACGTCATAGTGTGCTAAAGATGCTTTTGTTCAAAAGGGCATATTTTACTGTCATAACTCTGAAATTTTCGTTATTCTGAACAACTGGCATCATGTCAAAATCATTGCCCAAATATGAAAATTAAGAAGTATGCTTATGACGTCACAAGACGTCATATGACGTCAAGACTCAAGATATATGTAGAAATTCTGCAGAACTGAAAACTGTGTAAGTTTCAACTTTCTATCTCATCCTGAAGCTCTTTAATTCTAAAATGAAATTATCGGTCCTATGTTCGAATCTTATTTCAGCCACAGAACTTCGGTCTTTGGGAATTTCGGTTAGTTGACAGGATATGCACACCTGAGTTTCAAAATGTACCATCTGTGAAAATTTGAAGAAAATCCGACCATAAATGACGGCTGTAGAGCGTAAACACCATTTTTCACTATTTTTTGCTGTGACGTCATGTGACGTCATAGGGTGCTGAAGATGCTTTTCTTCAAAAGTGCATACTTTGCTTTCATAACTCTGAAATTTTCATTATTCTGAACAACTGGCATCATGTCGAAATCATTGCCCAAATATGAAAATTAAGAAGTATGCTTATGACGTCACATGACTTCATATGACGTCACGACTCAAATTTTTGTAGAAATTCTGCAGAACTGCAAACTGTGTAAGTTTCAACTTTCCATCTCATCCTGAAGCTCTTTTATCCTAAAATGAAATTTTCGGTCCTATGTTCGAATCTTATTTCAGCCACAGAACTTCGGTCTTTCGGAATTTCGGTTAGCTGACAGGATATGCACACCTTTGATTCAAGATGTACCATCTGTGAAAATTTGAAGAAAATCCGACCATAAATGACGGCTGTAGAGCGCGAACACCTTTTTTCACTATTTTTAGCTGTGACGTCACATGACGTCATAGGGTACTGAAGATGCTTTTGTTCAAAAGCGCATACTTTCCTTTCATAACTCTGAAATTTTCATTATTCTGAACAACTGGCATCATGTCGAAATCATTGCCCTAAAATGAAAATTAAGAAGTATGCTTATGACGTCACATGACGTCATATGACGTCACGCCTCAAAATATTTGTAGAAATTCTGCAGAACTGCAAACTGTGTAAGTTTCAACTTTCTATCTCATCCTGAAGCTCTTTTATCCTAAAATGAAATTTTCGGTCCTATGTTCGAATCTTATTTCAGCCACAGAACTTCGGTCTTTCGGAATTTCGGTTAGCTGACAGGATATGCACACCTTTCATTCAAGATGTACCATCTGTAAAAATTTGAAGAAAATCCGACCATAAATGACGGCTGTAGAGCGCGAACACCATTTTTCACTATTTTTAGCTGTGACGTCATGTGACGTCATAGGGTGCTGAAAATCATTGAAATCAAAATTTCCTCACGTGACTAATAAGCCATAAAAATTTCATCGTCCTAGGACTATTGCAACATATAAAAATAAGCGTTTAGTTAGGAAGAAGAAAAGAATAATAATAATAATAAACATAACTAGATGTTCTTTTGTTCTGACAAAAGATAGGACTTTCTGCGACACTGGGTCAAACTTGAGCGACTGGGTCACTTTGATCCTTTTACACATGCTATCTAAATATCAGTATCCTAGCTCATCTGGATAAGATGTTATGCTTGAATGGATTTTGACGTTGTCTTCTTCCAAATCTTGAAAAACGGACACAGGGATACACAATAAGAACCTTATATTCATATTCTGTGAAAATTTGATGAAAATCGGCCCATAAATAATGGATCTGGACGGTGTACAAACTTTCAGAGTCAATTTCAATTGTGACGTCACATGACGTCATAAGCCTATGTTAATCATTGAAATCGAAATTTCAGCATCTGAAGCATATGTCATTAAATTTCCATTGCCATTCAATAATTTCAACATAGAGAAATATTCTTGTTAATATTAGAAAAACATTTTCATGTAAAGACGTCATATGACGTCATATGACGTTCATTTTAACAAAATCGTTAAGACTCACAGAGACCTATATACTGACCAAATATCAACCAAATATCTCAAAAAGGACCGATTTTATAAGCATTTAAAAAATTTACGACCTTGGTTCGAATCTGGGAATCGCTATAGAACCTTGGACTTTTCGAGTTTTGAAAAAAAGACACCGGGATGCACAACTAGAACTTAATATACACATTCTGTGAAAATTTGATGAAAATCGGTTCATCAATAATGGCTGTAGACTGCGTACAAACTTTTGTAGCATATGTCAATTGTGACGTCATATGACATATGAAATTCATAGAAATCAAAATTTCCTCACGTGACTAATAAGCCATAAAAATTTCATCGTCCTAGGATTATTGCAACATAGAAAAATAATCGTGTAGTAAGGAAGAAAGAAAGAATAATAATAATAAATATATGTAAAATGAAGTCACGTGACCTCATATGACGTTTTTTTTTCACATAATTGTTAAGACACCCAGAGACCTACTAACTGACAAAATTTCAACTTTCTATCTGAAATAGGACAGTTTTTATAAGCATTTTAAAATTCACGTCCTTGGTTCGAATCTTGGATCCGCCATAGATGCTTGGACTTTTCGAATTTTGAAAAACGGACACCGGTATACACAATAAGAACGTAATATACACATTCTGTGAAAATATGATTAAAATCGGCCCATTAATAATGGCTCTGGATCGTGTAAAAACTTTCGTAGTCAATTTCAAATGTGACGTCATATGACGTCATAGGCTTTGGAAAATCATGGATATCGAAATTTCAGCGTCTGAATCATTTGTCATTAAATTTTCATTGCCCTTCGACAATTTTAACATATAGAAATACTCTTGTTAAAAATTTCATATAATGACGTCACGTTTTTTAAAATTTAAGTTTAGACCTTTACTGACCAAATACCACTTTTATATCTGAAAAGGACCATTTTATAAGCATTTAAAAATTTACGACCTTGGTTCGAATCTTGAATTCGCTATAGAACCATGGACTTTTCGCGTTTTGAAAAAAGGACACCGAGATTCACAACGAGAACTTAATATACACATTCTGTGAAAATTTGATGAAAATCGGCCCATTAATAATGGTTTTGGACCGTGTACAAACTTTCGTAGTCAATTTCAAATGTGACGTCATATGACGTCATAGGCTTCTGATAATCATTGAAATCAAAATTTCAGCATCTGAAGCATGTGTCATTAAATTTTCATTGCCCTTCGAAAATTTCAACTTATAGAAATAATCTTGTTAGAATTAGAAATTCATTATCATATAATGACGTCACGTGACGTCATATGACATTTATTTTCACAAAATGTTTAAGACTCCCAGAGACCTATATACTGACCAAATATCATCTTTCTATCTCAAATAGGACCGATTTTATAAGAATTTGAAAATTTACGACCTTGGTTCGAATCTTGGAATCGCTATAGAACCTTGGACTTTTCGAATTTTGAAAAAAGGACACCTGGATGCACAACTAGAACTTAATATACACATTCTGTGAAAATTTGATGAAAATCGGCCCATTAATAATGGCTCTGGACCGTGTACAAACTTTCGTAGTCAATTTCAAACGTGACGTCATATGACGTCATAGGCTTATGGTAATCACTGAAATCAAATTTTCAGTGTCTGAATCATTTGTCATTAAATTTTCATTGCCCTTCGACAATTTCAACATATAGAAATACTCTTGTTAATATTAGAAATACATTATCATATAATGACGTCACGTGACGTCATATGACGTTTATTTTCACAAAATGTTTAAGACTCTTAGAGACCTATATACTGACCTAATATCATCTTTCTATCTCAAATAGGACCGATTTTATAAGCATTTGAAAATTTACGACCTTGGTTCGAATCTTGGAATCGCTATAGAACCTTGGACTTTTCGAATTTTGAAAAACGGACACCTGGATGCACAACTAGAACTTAATATACACATTCTGTGAAAATTTGATGAAAATCAGTCCATTAATAATGGCTCTGGACAGTTTACAAACTTTTGTAGCATATGTCAATTGTGACGTCATATGACGTCATAGACATATGAAAATCATAGAAATCAAAATTTCCTCACGTGACTAATAAGCCATAAAAATTTCATCGTCCTATGATTATTGCAACATAGAAAAATAAGCGTTTAGTTAGGAAGAAAAAAAGAATAATAATAATAATAACTAGATGTCATTCGTGAAAACGAATGATAGGACTTTCTGCAAGCTGTGTTAATGCAAAAAGCAGGAGATAGAAGTTTATGTAATGATCACCTCTGGTAGTATTTCATGTTCATGCTGAACAATTGACATTATATTCCGAAATTAGTGCAAATGATAAGAACTAATTATTAGTCTGTGACGTCACATGACGTCATATGATATCATAACTCTAAACATATGTAGAAATTCTGCAGAACTGCAAACTGTTTAAGTTTCAACTTTCTATCTCATCCTGAAGCTCTGTAATCCTAAAATGAAATTTTCGGTCCTATGTTCGAATCTTATTTCAGCCACAGAACTTCGGTCTTTCGGAATTTCGATTAGCTGACAGGATATGCACACCTAACTTTCAAGATGTACCATCTGTGAAAATTTGAAGAAAATCCGACCATAAATAGCGGCTGTAGAGCGTGAACACCATTTTTCACTATATTTAGCTCTGACATCACATGACGTCATAGTGTGCTAAAGATGCTTTTGTTCAAAAGGGCATATTTTACTGTCATAACTCTGAAATTTTCGTTATTCTGAACAACTGGCATCATGTCAAAATCATTGCCCAAATATGAAAATTAAGAAGTATGCTTATGACGTCACAAGACGTCATATGACGTCAAGACTCAAGATATTTGTAGAAATTCTGCAGAACTGCAAACTGTGTAAGTTTCAACTTTCTATCTCATCCTGAAGCTCTTTAATCCTAAAATAAAATTATCGGTCCTATGTTCGAATCTTATTTCAGCCACAGAACTTCGGTCTTTGGGAATTTCGGTTAGTTGACAGGATATGCACACCTGAGTTTCAAAATGTACCATCTGTGAAAATTTGAAGAAAATCCGACCATAAATGACGGCTGTAGAGCGTAAACACCATTTTTCACTATTTTTTGCTGTGACGTCATGTGACGTCATAGGGTACAGAAGATGCTTTTCTTCAAAAGCGCATACTTTGCTTTCATAACTCTGAAATTTTCATTATTCTGAACAACTGGCATCATGTCGAAATCATTGCCCAAATATGAAAATTAAGAAGTATGCTTATGACGTCACATGACTTCATATGACGTCACGACTCAAAATATATTAAGAAATTCTGCAGAACTGCAAACTGTGTAAGTTTCAACTTTCCATCTCATCCTGAAGCTCTTTTATCCTAAAATGAAATTTTCGGTCCTATGTTCGAATCTTATTTCAGCCACAGAACTTCGGTCTTTCGGAATTTCGGTTAGCTGACAGGATATGCACACCGTTGATTCAGGATGTACCATCTGTGAAAATTTGAAGAAAATCCGACCATAAATGACGGCTGTAGAGCGCGAACACCTTTTTTCACTATTTTTAGCTGTGACGTCACATGACGTCATAGGGTACTGAAGATGCTTTTGTTCAAAAGCGCATACTTTCCTTTCATAACTCTGAAATTTTCATTATTCTGAACAACTGGCATCATGTCGAAATCATTGCCCTAAAATGAAAATTAAGAAGTATGCTTATGACGTCACATGACGTCATATGACGTCACGACTCAAAATATTTGTAGAAATTCTGCAGAACTGCAAACTGTGTAAGTTTCAACTTTCTATCTCATCCTGAAGCTCTTTTATCCTAAAATGAAATTTTCGGTCCTATGTTCGAATCTTATTTCAGCCACAGAACTTCGGTCTTTCGGAATTTCGGTTAGCTGACAGGATATGCACACCTTTGATTCAAGATGTACCATCTGTAAAAATTTGAAGAAAATCCGACCATAAATGACGGCTGTAGAGCGCGAACACCATTTTTCACTATTTTTAGCTGTGACGTCATGTGACGTCATAGGGTGCTGAATATCATTGAAATCAAAATTTCCTCACGTGACTAATAAGCCATAAAAATTTCATCGTCCTAGGACTATTGCAACATATAAAAATAAGCGTTTAGTTAGGAAGAAGAAAAGAATAATAATAATAATAATAACTAGACTTCTTTTGTTTTGAACAAAAGATAGGGCTTTCTGCACTGCAAACCATGACAAACCTGGTGTTTTTCGAATTTTGGCAAACCTATATAATCCTGCACAATGAAGTCGTAATGTATAACTTCTGTGAAAATTCCATGCCAATCCGTCCATAAATGACGGCTGTGCAGCGCGGATGAACTTTGGTAGCTTTTTTAAGTTTTGATGTCATGTGACGTCATATGAAAATTTTACTCATTAAATCTTAATGTTCATGATTACCTACATAGGACATTAAATTTTCATTGTCTATGAACCATTGCAACATAAGTAAATTGATATTCAGGAATCGGAAATTCTCTACAATTTGATGACGTCATATGACGTTCATCTTTACAAAATGCAAAGGAAACACAGA
>CM037789.1:37382518-37416991 GCA_021229015.1 Solen grandis
AGAACAAATTGTTACGTCCCAGTAGTAGGGGCCTTTTTTAGATAACGTCCGATTGTTTCTCTCTCTCGCTCCCTCTCCTTTTCTCTCTCTCTATCTGGTGTTGAGAGTGGGGGGTCGCAGGTGATGACACGTAGACGATATGTGCAGAAATTAATTATACACAGAGTTCTGCACAAACCTCAACCTTTTGTAATTATAATATATATATATGAAACAATGCTTTCAAATATAGTACAGGTACATGTATGAGATAATCAATAACAGTCACTTGGATATATAATCGCGAAATAGTCACTCATTGATAACTGCTTGCTGCCGTATCCACGATAAATTACGTTTAAAATATACGCCACGTAGCGAAAACTACATTCTAAAATACACGAGTCAGGTCCAAACTCCTTATATAAATGGCAATTAAACTATATGAATCAAGAATGTTGTATAACTAATGCGAAAAAAAAAAACTGTTTTCTATAATGTTTCAGTTGCTCAGTGCAGTACTTTAAGTCCAAGTACGTAGTTTACTTATGCCAGGAGATATTTCTATAAATTCCAGTTAAATTTTAATATAAAGGTCCTGCTTATGCAAATACTCAGAAGTAGTATAGGGTGGCACTATGGTACCAAGGTACCATAAATTTTTTTTTTATGGTACCGTGGTACCATAAATTTTTTTTTTTTGGTACTTATGGTACCGAATCTATAGTACCGAATGGTACTCTATATGAAAACAGAATCTATAGTACCGAATGGTACTCTATATGAAAACAGATTTATGTCTTAAAGGAGGACCACATCTTAACATTGACAATTGTAAAAATGTCCTTTCGAGACATTTGGGTTGGCCCTGAAAAGGGCCGTTTTGTTTCTTCTTTAGATTTCGGTGACATTGTCCACATCGTGCTTGGTTTCGTGACATCGTGTTCATCGTCACTGATTACGTGACATTTTTTCTGTTGTCTCAAATTCCTGATGTTCCATGAGCATATAGTCTCATTACATCATCTGATGTACCATGTTTGACAAAACCAGATGGTATTCTGCAATATGGTCTTGCTGTTGTCTCCACTCATTGCGTTGTCGTTCGATCAACCCATCAATTCGTGGATAAATTCCACTCAGTTGCTGAATTTGTTCCATGGTTGTGCAGCGAGAATATGACCGAATGCTTGATGCGGTGCGCTTTTATAGCCTTGAGGTGGATTGACCTACTTTCTACTGTTAGCGTACACCAATCAGAGAACGTTAGTTCTATCCAATGATTCAAGTTTAACCTTGACCTGAGTTGGATAGCATTGCCTTTGGCCTTGACATTGGGGTGGATTGACCTACTTTTGTATTGACATATCAGAATTGCTGTAAAAATTAAAACATTTCAAGCCGAATTTGTAGTAGTGATGACTTTTTTTTTGTAACATTTTTTATTTTTGTAAACTTTTTATAAAACATTGGATCATATTTTTAATAAAGAAAATTTAATGGAATTTGAAAATAATGGTGACAATTGAGGTATATTCTCTTTCGAGACATTTGGGTTGGCCCTGATAAGGGCTGTTGTTTTGTTTTTTTCACAGAGTAGTGGTTACTCATGATTGTCTGTGAGTTTCTTCAGCAGGTATTCAACATGTTCTTTGGTGATGAAATGTGCTTCAATGATATTTAAGATATCATCGTAGTATAGTTCATGAAAGTAACATGCACTCAATTTGTCTATGATACTCCTGAGTGTTGTTGTTATTTTAAGCGTACGTTGGTATCGGGCTTGTAGTTTAAGCGAACGTTGGTGTCGGGCTTCTATTTTGTCCAAGTCAGATATGCAGTCGTTAGTTATATGTGACTTATCCATAGCACAGTCTGAAAACGAATGGCATGAATTCATTTCGTTTGATACTTTTATTTACTTGGTTTGACAATTGTAAAAATATGTCCTTTCGAGACATCTGGGTTGGCCCTGAAAAGGGCCGTTGTTTTTTTTTCTCTACTTCTTACTCTTTTTGCAATTTTGTATGTTACAATGGGCTCCAAGTCCAGTCTTAGAATGGGATCCACCATCATGCGGACGTTTGTTGGATGCTTCCACATTTTCCGGAGTGAAAGTGATAGGCACCACCAGCTTGTCTGTTTTCATTTTGATACGGCATTCCACTTCTACCATTCTCTTTTGCAATTTGATGAGGTTGTTGTTCACCTCTTTGAGTTCCCTCAGAATAGATTGTCCAACATATTTACTGGCTGCGCTGCCGGTTGTTGTTGCACTGGTTGTTGCACTGGTTGTTGTTGCTGTACTGGTTGCTGCTGGTGTGGTGGAGGCTGAGGTTGATACGTTGGTTGGTAGCTGGGTTGGTACACCGGAGTCGGAGTGTACGACACTGATGCCTGGTTAGCAGCTGTCGTCAGCTCATACAAATCAGCAGCCTGTATGGCGTTGTTAACGAGATCAGAAGTTACGTAGCTTTCCATGGTTGGGTAGTAGGATTATGATACGATGCAGTGTGCTTTTTATAGTCTTGAGGGATTGACCTACTTTCTACTGTTAGCGTACACCAATCAGAGAACGTTATTTTCATCCAATGATTCAAGTTCGACCTTGACCTAAGTTGCATAGCATTGTCTTCGGCCTTGACATTTGGGGATGGATTGACCTACTGACCTACTTTTTTTTTTCATAACTATATAAGTGTTTTTTTTTTAAAGAAGAAGAATGAAATCACAATGTCCGAACAAAACCTCTGGTTCGAAAAGTGTGGTGTGTGTTTAGAGGAGAGGGAGGAGGAATATATCACATAAACCAGTGTCAATGTCAGGACATTGTATGCGTCAGATGCTTCGCACGGCTTCAGAAGTGCCGTTTTGTAGGGCACCCTATCAAGTGTATGCCTGGCCTGCCTGTGTTTTCGCTAAACATGGGCCTACAGTGCGTCAGCCTATTATGGCTATGGTTTGACCCTGATTATTCAGAGTTAGTAGGGTGACTCCGAGTAATTCAGGATCACAAAAACCAAAAACGGCCCTTTACAGGGCCATCAAACTATATTCGAGAGGGAATATATCACAATTGTTAATGTGTAAGATAAACAACAAGAAATCAAATCAGTTTTAGCCTTTTATTGAACTCTATGAACATTGCAAACAAAATATGAACAAACAATATGAACAAACAATATGAAACAGTGCAAACACTATGAACAACAAGTACATAACACTTTAATGAAAGTAGAATGGGTCCAAACTATTCGTCAGTAATTCAAAACACGCACGACCATCTCCAAACTTTGGTGGATGTTTAGCTGTGCATGTTTGTTGTGCTGATTACAGCAAATTGGAATCGTTCAAATTGAAGTGAGGTTGATCCTCTGTCCGGAATTTTACACACTTGTCTTCTTGCACGTTTGTACAGTTCTGAATAGTTCTGGTAAAACCAACATCCCACATTGGAATCGTTCAAATTGAAGTGAGGTTGATCCTCTGTCCGGAATTTAGCTCTAAACACCCGTGTTAAATCACATCCTCGAACAAGAAAATGCAAAGCAAACAAACAATATGCTCCACACACAAACGTGTTGTATCCTTGAAGTCTCATGAGATTCCATGTATAGGGTCCATGTCTTTCCAAGAAACGTTGAATGTCACAATGGAGTGGTTTTTGTCCATACGAATCAAAGTAGTAAGTCGATTTATCGTGAAAAACACAACCACCCAATGTTCACCAGGTTGAGTCGAATTGTGGGTATTCACTATGTAAGCTTTTACAGTCTCTGGTCTACGTTGTGGTAGTTAATCTTTAGCACATACCACGGCATTCAAGGGAGCTAGAATTGGTGAATGATCCAAAATATACTGCAACTCAATCGTTTCCATTTTCCCAATCTTGTTTAATGCGCCCTGCCCATTCGCACTCAAAAGCTTCCAATGGTGTGATCTTGTTCGTATCTACACTAGCCTTTATATTTGCCCACATCTGATAAGCATCAGCTTTCTCAGCGCGTGTGAGATCCATGTTTTGTAGTTCAGCGTACCATCTTTCCATCACTTGATACATGTCCAGTTTTTTTAATGCACTGTTCAGAAACATCTCGACCCACTCACTTTTGCTGCTAAACAAACATATGGGATGTTGGGTCTGACTGGGATGATCAACAATGCAACCATAACAGTTTTCTTTCGCGATATCAAACTGGTTCAAACTCTTTACCATATCGTTTCGCCTATTCAAGTTGTAGATTTCTTCGTACAGTTGTTTGGCCAGCTGTTGTCCTGATTTGCTCATGGTTAATAGTCTGTGATGACTTCTCTGAACCCGTTAATCTCTATCTGACTGTCGTATTCGGCATACACAATCACATTGATGGGGTCACCAAGAGCTGCACGAAACTGAAGCTCGATTCGCAAGTTTCCCGTTTTTATAGGATGCAGCTGTCCCTCTTCTGATCCTTGATCTGGCGTTAAGTCAATGCCCCAGTGTGTATCCTGCATGTAATCGTTCATTGTCAGACCCATGAAGCGGTTTAAACCGAGTGATCTCGTGGCTTGATACAGGGACATGTATGATCTCAAAATTTCTCCTGTTGGAAAGTTAGGCTGGAACGGCAAGTTGTGTGTCGTCTTCCGTCTACACTGACTTCTAACTTAGACAAGTTGAAATGTTGAAAATCAAATGGGTTGGTTGCCAGATCACCGTTCATGTCTGTATTCTTTACCAGGCCCAGAATGATACGTTTGGGCAACTGTCCTTGAAATAAATGATCTTCGATCTTTGATCGTTGGCCTGCAGGAATGGTGAAAGTTTTTTACCTCAGCTCGGCGAATTGGGATCTTCATGCCATGTTGAGCGATGGTCTGGTTTAAGTTGTTGGCCACTACGGGTAACAGGTCAACAGTCCGAACATTGAATCCAGCTTGAATTAACTGGATTTTTGCCTCTTCTCCAAACAGGCAAAAACTGACTGGGGTTCTGTTGAGTCGCAGTCGTATCTCTACCCCATTGGGAAGGTACTTGTCTTGCAAACACAGGTCTAAATGCAGACGTCCGCACATTTCCAGAACACGACTCTGGTGGATACGTGTTCTTCTTTTTCTATATCCTTCATTAGCTCCCGCAACTGTATGCGCTTGCATATGACCCGCCGTGTCAGGACTCCACATTTCCGTAGCGTAGAGCTGTGTTGATTTACTGTCCGTAGAATAAGACAGCAAATTCTCAATGTAGGCCCGGTACGCATATGTGTCAGCATTATTGGTGATCAGTTTGTTGTTCAGGTACACATCAATACTGCTAAACAAGCTGTGGAAGAAATTATTTACTGTGGATGTTTCTCCATCAGCAGCCAGATTAGTGCCATCAGGTTGGACTACTTTGACTTTCAGGTACAAGTAGCTCTGGTTGATATCAGTCCACTTTTCTGATTGAGCAGGAATTACAAATTCAATGGGAGATGAATTGCTCAGTGCTGACACAGGATAATGTTCTGTCCACTGTGCATCTTGCATTGCTGTCATGGTAGGTGGGACATGTGGCACATCAAGTTCAGTTTTGCTACACTCACAAGAGCCGTGTTGCATCATGCGGTTCAATCAAAAATATCTAACGGTCGTGATGAGACTTTTCTTTTTTTGTTGCGTCTCCTTGCCGCGCTGAAAGCAGAATGATGTCGACGTTTGAAATCTCGAAGCTTTATACCTCTCAGAGTTTTCAGACCCACATCTTTCAACAATGTTTTACCCCGTTTCTTGATCACTGTCTTTACATTTTGGCCAGACAGAATATCTTTTACGGCTCCTATACCTTGTTTAAAGCCCTCTCTTTTCAGAGTCTTTAGTCCTGAGGTCACGATGGGTTTCATCATGGGTAAGATGTTGCTGGCCATTTTCTTGAACATGGAACCCAAACCATATCCGACTTGTCGAGGTTGACCACGGTAAACTGGAATCATCGTGTCTTTCTTTTAAAATGAAGCTTCACCATCGACTTCCCGTGAGTGAAATGAACTGATTCCCCTGTGTCACCAGTTATATTGATACTGATCTCGTTGAAATATGATCTGCTGACAGGTATGTAGTGTAGATTTAGAAATTCAAAGTGCATGTGTGGATTAGACCCTGCTTTTGTTTTTGTGTCAAATGGCACAACGCGTAAAATGGGTGCTTCGACATCCCCTATCAAAGTGTGTTCTGCCAGATCGGTATATACAAACAAACGGTTCATCTTCGTGAAGAGGTCCACACCGTACTTGAATCTGCTGTTGTCTCTGTCCGGAAACACCACAGTACTTCCCTCTCCTCCAAGTTTCGTAAGGAGAGATGGATGAAGTTCTAAGCCGATTTTTGTTCCACTATTACCGGTAAACTTGACACGTTTTGACAAGCCGGAAAAATCAAGTCCAAATGTGAGGTTTCTTTGAGTTAAAATTGTTTTAGTGGCTTGTTTAATAGCCTTGTCCATTTCGTCAGTGAGATGTTGTGGTGACGCATAGATGCCTGCAGGAATGCAAAGGGGTAATGCCCATTTTTTGCCTTCTAATTCACACCCGTTTTTCACTTGTGAAAAGGCTGCCGCCAGTTCTGGATCTTTAGTCACGACGTAGAATTTTCCTTCCTCCTCTTCAATGTTTTTGACTTGTGTGGGAACGATCATTTCCACGAGAGCCACTTCCCAATTTTGTTTGTCGACATCAATGGTTTTTGTCAGCTTGGTTCTAAAACAGCATTGTGTGTTGTTTGGGTACAATGCCATCGAACTATCACTGATGAGAGTGATGTAGAAAGAATTCATGATTTCTTAAATTTTAAACTTGGGTTTGGAAGAATGTATCCGATAGAAGTACTCATCAGCAGCAACCAAAGTTCACGATCTGGACTGTTGAGACACAGGTTCACTAATGACACGATGACGATGATAAAGATGATCACAATCTGTGTCAAGAAAGTGATTCTGTTGTTTGGTACCTCACTTTTTCCTGTCTGTATACTGTTGTCTACCTGAACACTGCTGGTATCGGACTGAGACATGGTGTTCATGACGTTTATACTTTATACTAAATGCGATTTTGGAATCCAACTGTTAAACTTTTTAGGATATCCAAGCCACTTGACTTTCACTTCTTGAAAAGTTTTACCGCCTACACGCCTTGTACGCCGATCAAGAACTGATTCCACTTCGTATAGCTCATCATCTTTTATATGTTGAATTTCATCCCTGTAGAAGGATCCGGCGATAGTTTCTCCAGCCAAGTCTTCCAGTTTTACGGTCAATGGATGTGTTCTGTTGATGCGAACCACTTTGAACAATTCCATTGTCCAGTTGGGTAGATAGCCTTTGGCAAACGTTTGCTTGGTTTTATTGATGCGCACTATATCACCCACTTTCAAATCAGTTGATTTCTTTTTTTTCTTTTGATGGTTGCCATACAATGTCTTGGTGACTTCATGCTCATTTTCTCTAGACACAGATGCAGGGGTACGTCCGATGCTTCGATGAAAACGATGATTGTAGCCATGTACCAATATTTTGCAGTACATCCACATAATGACGGGTCTTGTGATGAGTAAAATATTTCCACATTCTTGATTTAAGCGTACGTTGAAAGTTCAACAATACTCGCTTAGTTTCTGGGTTTTCAGACGTGAAGAAATGAATGTCATGCTTGTCTAGAACTTCTGAAAGTCTTTGTTCAAAAAATTCTCGGCCTTTGTCTGTTTGCAAAGAGAGTGGTTTCGGCCTTCTTTTAGAATAGACTGAAAGGCTTGGATGAGCGTCTTTCCAGTTTTGTCAATGATGGGTATTACCCAAGCATATTTTGAAAAACACATCAATGACACATAGTAAGTAGCGATATGGTGAATTCTCTTTGTACATACGTTGCATATCTGCGAGATCAGCTTGCCATTGATGATCGATACCTCCTACCACAGTCTGTCGACGTCGAAATTTTCGTCGTATTGTTTTATGCAACGTGTAGGTTCTTTGACTTCTCAACCAGTCTCGTACATCCTCTAAAGTGATAGATTTCAAATGTTTTTTTTGCTGCCTTGTAGAGTCCCTGAATTCCTCCAAAACTCGTAGGATTATCAGTATCATAGTACAGGTGACGAAGTAACGTGTCCTTCTTTAGTAGGCGTCCCATGACGAATGGGCTAATATCTCCTAGGGTTCTTCCTTTTTAATAGGTTTTCATTTCTTTGATGTAGGTGGGTAGGCAAAACTATCATAAAAATCTTCCTCCTCCTCTTCTTCTTCTTCATCATCATCTGGTGTTTGTATGAAATTCCATCGACGTTTATTGCCCACAACTTCTTGTGGGATGTTGACCTCTCTCAGTCCCCTAGAAAATTGTTCCCATCCTCGTGGATTTGACCCTTTCCGCTGTCGAAGTACATCATTGACCAGATCAATAATATTTGAACCTTCAACGGGTTTTCCATCATATTCTAACAGGCCATGTTCATCCCAACTTAAGTGAGGATGGTCTTTCAGCATGTTTAACAAGAGAGTAGCCTTTCGCCGCATGGTCGTTGGAAACACTGTCTAGAATTTGATCTTTCAAGGTCATCGGTTTTTCCTCTTTCTTTTCAGTCACTGTACTTGTTGTTTTTTTCACCATGCGTGGTATGAAGGGTTTGAGTGCTTTTTTATGTGACACTTGAAAGCGATGTAATACTTCTCCAAATTGTTGTGCTTTTTCTGACTCAGACAATTGATTGTCGTCAAGAACTTGATTCATTTCTTTCTGTAATGATGAAGTCTGACTCACTTGAGGGGATGGGGGTAACCGAGGGCGTTGTTCTTTCTTCCAGCGATTCATCTCTTCCAACAACCGAACTGGAACATAGGCCATCTTCTTCATATTTTCCGAATGATTTCACCAGCAAGAGGTATAATTGATTTGGCTAAGAGTGGTGCAAGTGCCAACAGGGGTAGAAAACCACCTTTCTGATTGAGAATGATTTTCTTTTTTCGAACTGATACTTTCTTGGTCGCTAACTGTCGGAGCTGTTGTCTCTTAGAATGAATCGACGCTTCTGAGCCTCCGACAGTGGTACATTGCCTTTTAAAATATTGTGACAACATTCAGCAATACAATCTACCAATTCTTTTGGTGCTTCTTGAATAATCTTCTTTCGAAATTTGGGCGAGGCTTCTGTCAAAGCAAGCAACATTTTGCCATGTTTGCGAACGAGTGGTTGTTTGCGCTTCATGATGACAAATGATGATGAAATGTTTGGTCTCTTTTATTTATACCACTGTTGAAGGGCTTGTAAAGCGATATTGCCAGCACTACTCAGTGGTCCTGAATTTCTCATCGCAGTAACGGCGGTAGGTAAAGGGGGAATGGAGACTTGGGATTGGTGAAAATCTTGATGAGGGATGATGATGAGATGATGAACGCCCACTTGAAGAATTGGAAAGGTCAAACAATTGTCGTCGAACTGTAGGGTTTGGAGAAACCGTCATTGATCCTTGTGGTGTAGCCAACCCAGACCTCATCGAACTTCTGTTAAAAACGGGGAGTAGATGAGGTCAGTGGAGAGAATTGGGCCACAAGTGGTGATGCTTTGGATGTTGTCCCTGATGTAACATCACGTCGAATCAGTATGGGCGACACTTTTGGTGTTTCCAGTTGATACAGAGCGTTTTCTTTTACAGTGACAAATCGATCATGAGGCAATGTCTGCTTCTTCCTTGTTTGTTTCCTTACTGGTGACTTGCGTTGGTTGGCTGTTTTCGTGGTTGTTGTCGTGACCGTTTCCTGGCTGGTGACTTTCGTTTGGGTGGTTGTTTTCTTGCTACTGGACCAAATTTTCTCACAGCTTTGGTCCCGTTCCATCGAAGCAGTGTACGAATGATGGTGCCCCCAAGGAAACCTCCACCACCAGGTTTTAAAATAAGTTGTCGTTTTGTGGTCAGATCCACATGTTGATCAGCTAACTGTCTTAAAATGTCTTTGTTGCGTTCCATAAAAATTCATCGTCTGTTTTGGCACGGTTACTTTTTTCTCTAAGATGAGTCGTGCAGCTAAGGTGAACCATTTCACCATCTCTGTTAATCCTGATTCTACCAGCTCTTGTCGTTTGTTGGGTTCTTTTCCCGACTCAACGATTCTAGAGCTTGATCACTGTATGTGGTGTGTTTTCCATGGTAGCTGTATCCTTAATGATGATCGGGTGTCATGTTCCTATCATTTTATACTGTAGTGTAGACGATCGGTCCTCGATCTTCACCTGTTACCCACCGATGGAACACATCTGTTCTTAAACGATTCTGGTCGGGTGTTCTTGGATGAAAGTCAATGATAAGATATCCATGAGGTGTAGAGGTTGCATCTTGATACGCCATCACCAAATGGGGTAGTTGTATTTGGTTCGCAAGTGTTTTGATCTGACCTTTATCTCTTGTGTTTTGAAATAATACCATGTAGTGTGCATTCAAGCTGATGGTACGACTAGCCTTGGATTGTTGGAAACATGTTTTGTGTGATGTAAATGACAGTGGCATTTCTATGGTGTCCCTTTCGCGTGAACCATAATTTAATTTCTCCTCATCTTTTTTCCTAACATATCATCAAATATGACGAGGTGTGTAAGGTTGTATCGTCTACTATCTCTTCATCATCCTCAGGGATACCCTGAATGAATTTGATAGCTTCACGTTCTTGTAACTGTGCGTAGGCACTTTGCCATTCTTTGTAACACCAGACGATGTGTTGTGGTACCACATGAAATAAATCGGTTTTGTACTCAATAAGTTTTTTACAAATTGAGTTTTTCCTGAACCACTTGGCCCGAGATGAAAATGTTACTAGGATGTTGAAAAAGTAAACTACTTTCCATGATGGTCCAAGAAATAATAACAGCATTGACATGACAACATTTTATTTTATACATCATAGCAAATAAAACACTTGAACAACATCAGTCAAAAATGTAAAACTATGACACACATCATGAATCAGTCTTTCTTTATACATCATCCATTCCGGCAATATCATGGTATATCCCATAGCATTTAAAGCCATGCACACTTCGTCAAAAAGTTCCTCGGATTGTCTTAACGCCTGTTCTGATTGAATTCCAAGTACACGCACAGCCAACAACACAGCTCTACGCCATGGATTCCGAATTGGAGTTATGTTTTTTTCCTGTAGTGAAGTATTTCCCATGTTTTGACTTCTCATTCGTCTTGCAAGTATCTGCGTAGTATCTTATTTTGTAGGTGTCCCAGAGGGATTCGTCTCCCAACTCAAACCTTTCTAAGTTGTTGAAATTGGGATGTTGAAAGAACTGTTCACTAGGATTTGGCCTCGTTTGTTTGAATATTGCGCTGCACTGTTTACCAAAAATGTTAAACACTTGTTCACAAGTGATATGTTCTGGAGTCAGTAAAATGGCACGTATATCCTCTGGTGTGTCGTTCCGGTGGTTAATCGCAAATCTGAGATACATACGCTCATCAAAACGGTTCAGTTTCTCCACTGTATCAATGTTTAGGGTATCAATGTATATGTACCACACGTCAGAGATCAGGTTGCGTAGCAGATTGTAAATGGCATAAATCCGTTGAAAGACCACACTTTTATAGCTGCTTGGAAGATTACGCCCTCGTACATCACTAAACATATCATAAACTTGGTTTAAACAAGAGGGATCCTTCATCGTCTGGTGAATTATTCTGTTTCCAACGCGCTGTGCCCAAGTAAAAAATAACTCGTTGCAAAATGCAGCAGGTTTCTTATTAGCTTCAACGAGATGTCTGTAGATCATCTGTTGTATTTTTTACTGGTAGAGTGTTCATCGTGAATCTCCGTATGTTTCCACCACCGTTCAGGCTATGCACACGACCACAAGCCAACTGGTTATGACGGTTGGTAACCGTACGGCACTGTCTTATATTTGTCCACGACCACGCGTTTTGTATACACTGAGCGGAAACGTCTTGGTCTGTGTCTCACTGATCACTTTGCGATTTCTATGTCTCTTGATTCGGGATCATATTCGATGACTGTCTTGTAATGTTTGCGATCTTGTACACAGTTGACCATAGTCTTAAAATTGACTTTTTGACTAGCATTGTAATCCAAAGTGATGCCTTTTACTTTGCATTTCTGATGTCGATTTCCTTTTTCATCGATATATTCATACCCATAGTTTTTTTGGCCCTAATGCCACGAATTTGACAATGCGTCCATGTGGTACTTCATCTGTCCACTTCCCAACTGGCTCTCTTCGATTGGAATGTTGTACTGGTCAGGGTCATAGATGTACATACAACGTCTGTGTCAAAATACAGTACCCGATCTCCAAGTTTTTCCAACTGGGTGTAAAGTTCAAGTCGAGCATAGGACGTAACGAAGGCAGCTACCACTGGATTTGAAGATGAATGGGGCTGTGTTGCGTCTGTTTCATCCGAGTAATTCACCAAAATGAAGTTGTCATGATCGAAAACAGCACGGTGACATGACGGTCGGAGAGCAGGTTATACAACCGGTTCACCTTAGTCACATACTCGGTTTTGGTTTGAACATTGTTTTGTGCATTCTTACCCCCCAAACAGTTCAACATGGTTTTGGCAAACGCTCTTTTTCCTTTGTTCTTTTTCACGTTGTCGAGCCAGATACCCTCTATCTGAAAGTAATTCTGTTTAAAGCGTGCTTCATCATCTTCTGTTTTTACCCAATTAGGGTAACCACTTGCTTCTTGTTTCAATTTCAAGTATTTGTTAATATACTGTTTATACACATCTTTACTCCATGTGTCCCAGTGCCAGATGTGGAAGACGTCTACCAATTGGTATCCTAACTCAAGAGCTTTGGCTATTTCCACATGGGTCCAGGTACCTGTCAACATGCGTTTGTACAGAGTGTGATTGCATTTTTCACACTCTTCCTCAGCACAGGTACGGCACAGTGTAAAGACCATTTTCTTGTTACAGTGAATAGGTAGGACTGGTAGCCACAGGTCTTGTGGTGGCAATACACGACATTTGATGAGTCCCTTGTACATTCCAATGTTGTTTATATCAATCATCTCTTGACTTAAGATGTCGGGATGTCCCACGGGGTATGCTTTGTACTTGTTCACGAATGGATACAGTGAGCAAATGTCAGCATACTTAATTTCTTCCTTGGTGGTTGTATCCACTTCATGGTATAATTGAACGGCATTGGTTCGTCCACCAAACAAAGCATCCCGAGGTAAAATAGGTTCTTGGAGGGGAAAGAAACGGTTCACAGTATCTCTGTATTCTGGTTCAATCTTGCATTTCTGATCAAAGTCACATTCCCACATTACAACTGTGTTGTAACCTTGTTGAGACAAGTCTTTCAACCGAAAGGTTGTGGCATTGTATAACTGCTCCATAGTTTGAAGTGTGTAACCGTTCACACTGTCTCTCCTTGGGTAACATTTTGGACATCCATGTGTCCAGCACCCCATGAATTCGTATACGGTGTTCGTCCCTTTGTGGAATCCGTCAACGTAATAGGGTCCAATTTGTACTTCACCTCCATTTAATGCATGGCGAATGTGCTTATTCTCAATGGAAGCAGTTGTTTCTAACCAACGAATCCCTTTGATTGAGTATCGAGTTTTGTTTGGATACCCGTCATCAGAGATTACAGCCAAGGTCTTTGGAGGCATTGAATTTTTACGCCAAGCTTTGTTGCACACTTGAGCTAGAGTGGTCGCTTCCAGGAACGGATCAATTTGGTCACTGGCCAACAGTTCTTTCCTAAACTCTCCACAACCTCGTCTCAAGATGTCCACATCTGATTTGCAGTACTTTTGCATTTCTAACTGAAAGTGAAACACAGCCTTTTGTGCCACTTTTACATTGTACCATTTCAGAAACGCTTCACTTTTGTCAGGTTTCATGCTGTTGGGTCTGTAAAAATGTACGGGGAGATAGTCTCCAATGTAGTCTTGGTATTCATCCGTGTTGGCATAAAATGGAAACCATCCTTTTGCCATCTCAGTCAATCCAAACGTGTCGGGGAAATCGGACAAAGGCATGTTGAGAAAACTCAGTGAGTCGATGAATCTCACTTGATGGGCTTTCATCATTAGAATTTTGCTTCCATTCATGATCAATTTTGGTTTGGCTGTATCATGTGTCAGTAAGTGCCTCAAAATAAACTGTGCATCGTATCCTTGTGAGTTGTGAGCAATCACTGTGGTACCTTTGTGACTGGGTTGAAACAGCCATGTACAAAATTCTGACAAAGTGTTGTTACCACGAAATATTTTTTCTCTAGGCTCATCCACAGCTTCGCATTTCTGACACGGGTTTTTCATGGATTGACACATACAGTCTCCACAAGCACGTTGAGCAACACAAAAGTTTGGTATATGTTCACCCAAATCAAATCGACACTCAAAGTCAAAGAAGATGAAAGGTACAGTCGGTGACTTCATGTTCTCTGGTTCTTTGTACGTGGGGATATAACACTGATGTTCTGCATCCACAACTTTCTTGCAATACTTGCATTTTTTAGTGCCAGGACAGAGATGGTTCTTCTTTGTACCCACAACCATTTGACCACAGGTCTTGCATTGCCATACACTTTCACAGATGTTTTTTGTAGATTTTCCTGGTTTCGCTTTGTGCTGATCAAAACATTTCTGACTATGAAATGTTCTACCACAGTGACCACATGGAAAGAATCCTTCTTTTGGGCATAGTGTCAAGGCGTAACACAGACAAATATTCTTACACCAGTGAGCTTCTCTGTTGTTATAACCGTAGTTACAGTGTTCACAGAAGTAGCTGCATCCCAGGAAACCAGTGATTGATGTAATGCAATCATAATGTTTATCATGATGATAAATGTGAATCACTTTGCTTTTGTCTGTCAGAGGTGGGTGATTGAACAACACGTCCATTTTCTCAAATTGTGGCCACACTTTGATCACATAGTCTGGATAAAGGTGGGCTTGAATCTTCTTGTATTCTTCTATACCACAAGGCTGATTTGGACTAATGCCCACACTATCTAACAATGTCTTGGCTTCTTGGCTTTGAAGAAATTTTGCAGATTGTCTCATCAAATTCCATCGCTTCTTCCAGGCTGTATCGTCCGTTTTATTGAGTTTACATATCCCTACCACAATTGATCGTGCCAAACACATACTGTCGTGAACAGTGTCTATCTTTATCATACTTCGTTTGACTTTGGACATGTTCTCAATGCTTAGTGCGATCCAAAATACTTCATTTCGTTCAACTTTTTGTTCTTCCACCTCCCTCGGGCATAATGACATGTGTCATTTCTAACTGGAGATGCCCGTCATGAATCTCAAACTTGTGGTTGCTTTGTGATACTTTCTCTATTTCGTTCAACAGCGTATCTCCTGAAATGTGTGTTGCATTCCCGAATGGAATGTGGATACCAAATGCTAGGTCAGGATGATTTATGGAGATACGAATTTGATCGTTGTCATTGACCCGTGCTTCTCTGTATAACTGTTTCACCATGTCATTGAAAAGTTGATGTGTAAATTCAAACGGTTTTTTTATATCTTTCAAATGTAACATCGTACACGTGGCCATTCGTTTTAAACTTTCTTGAAGTTCTCTGTGACCGTGGCTGTATGGAATAATATTCCCGTATATCACTCTTGGTCTTTTTTGCAGGTGGCTCATCATCATCGCTGCTTTCTTCACTACTCGACATCGTTGTGATTATAAGTAAGTGAACAAAGCTTTTTTATACATCTAAGCTCCGCCCACCTGATCTCAGGCCTATAAAGTGCGGTGTGACCCGTCCACTTCATCACTCTCAAACCTGATTCAGACTGCTCTGTTCAGAATGACCTGCAATACATTTGAGTTCTGGGTGAAAGGACAACTACAAGCTATCAGTGACAAGCTGATCAGACTAGAAACAGAAAGACAAGTGACATGCTACCGCTGTCAGGAAAAGGGGCATTATGCATCGGCATGTACGAAGAAAGCACCTCAAACAGTACGGGTGTGCTACCGTTGTCATGAACCGGGACATTTTGTTTCTAATTGCCCAAAACCTACAGTGTGCTACAGTTGTCACGAACTAGGCCACTTTGCATCCGCTTGTCCTAAGAAAGGGATGAATAGTACTGTACCTACAGTAAACGCACAGGTGGACAGTGAAATGCAGAAAATGGACGTAGTTGAGACAGTGACACAGACGGACAGTGATGCTGAGCTACTAGAGGCTGCCTCTGAGTTGGAGAAACCTACCGTAAAACCCAAGAAACGCAAGAGAAGCGTCAACACATGCATCGTGTGTCCTGAGCCTCACCCATCAACAAGCAATACAGAGTGTAACCGACCAGCTAAGAAGCGAAAAATGACATTTGAACACTAGACTTGAAAAAAAAACAAAGTTGTGTTATGTTCATTATTTGCTGTATGACGCACGTTTAATTCATTGTTACTGACACATGTTTGTTGTTAAACACAATAAAAAAAAATCATATGACAATTGTATTAGTTATCCTTTCTACATCATTGTAATGGTCCTGAAAAGGACCGTTATTTATTGAGAAGTGTCTAGCACTCACTCAAATACAAATACCGCCAGTAATGCCTGCTGGCTTCTGGATATGCCAGGTAAAACCCTGACAAATCCGGGTACAATGGCAAAGGGGGTAAACTCGGGTACAAGTTGACACCCTCTTCCTTTATACCCTCTTCCTTGACTTCTACTTTCTTCTCCTTTCGTAACGCCTTCCTTGCACGTCGGAATAACTTACGAAGGAAATTCATGGTGAAGAATGAATACATACACAGCATTACACAATTTATAGTCAAGAAAAAGTAGGTTAGTAGGTCAATCCACCCCAAAATGTCAAGGCCGAAGACAATGCTATCTAACTCAGGTCAAGGTCGAACTTGATTTATTGGATGAAAAAATAACGTTCTTGGTGTGCGCCAACACAAGAAAGTAGGTCAATCCGGTACTATAAAACAGTGCACATACTCTATACTTTATTATTCATGATTGAAACATGAGACCGTACACACGTAGGTCCACCCCAGACTTGCTAAAATTGTTCCTCGACAGTCCCAGCTATGAGGAACAAGAGAGCGACCCAGACAGCTATCACGACCAAGTTGATGTGTATGATCTATATGTCACTCTTACAAAAAGGGGAGATCTCCCTAATTACCTGTCAGTTACCTTTGAAGATGTACCATCTACCCTACTACAGGGATCGGGAGACAGCCTGAACTTCATAGGTGACAAGGATCTAACCCGTTGTCATTTGCATCTCCTTGCAGGATGGATGAAGAGATATGTCATGGGATGGGACTGTCAAACGTGTGGTATAGACCACAATATGTGATGGGACTGTACAACATGTGGTATGGACCACAATTCATAAGAAACAAAACGGCCCTTTTCAGGGCCAACCCAAATGTCTCGAAAGGACATTTTTGCAATTGTCAATGTTAAGATGTGGTCCTCCTTTAAGACATAAATCTGTTTTCATATAGAGTACCATTCGGTACTATAGATTCTGTTTTCATATAGAGTACCATTCGGTACTATAGATTCGGTACCATAAGTACCAAAAAAAAAAAAATTTATGGTACCACGGTACCATAAAAAAAATAATTTATGGTACCTTGGTACCATAGTGCCACCCTATCCTACTCTCAGATGGTTAACAAAAAGGGCGACCGCTGCCTTAATAATAATGAGCACCAAATACATTATTCCCCATAAGGCTACACTGTCCCTACTTAAACCTGCTACAACGGGGTGTACCTCGAGCAATGCCGTATTCTGACTGACTCAACACGGCTTCCGAGCCGGTATTTAAAGTAAATCTCGATTCCCGCAAAATTTGATCAAAACTTGATCGGATGACGTCATTTGATCGCTGATCGGTGTACATGGATCGAAAACGCACCAAAAATGAATCGAAGATGTTCGAGAATTGATCAAATATTGATCAAGAACGATAAGCCGATAAAATAACGTCATGCTGGAGACCAAGTTGTAAACTAGAAAGATATACACTGACTGCTATATAAAATATATGAATTGACCATTTTTACACACCGTAGTAACAATTTTACTTTAAGATATCATTTTCCCACGGTCTTGTTGTTGTATTCCCAGGAGAAATTCCCAGAAATCAATAGTAAAAATGGTTGACAGTAAACAAAGTTGCAGCACATGCCTGACAACAAATGAGTTGTTTCGCATAAGAAAATGGATTATTTAGCATAAATTAATCAAGGTACGATTGCAAAATAATGCAGAGTTAACTTCTGTAGCCGGGTACAGGTATTTGGTGATAAATCAATAGGCAATAAGACATGAGTGTCTCGATAGCTCAGTGGTAGAGCGCAGGAACGGTAGTCCTGAGGCCCTGGGTTCGAGTCCCGGTCGAGCCATGATTTTTTCACCACCTGTTACATTTGGCGCCCAACGTAAATAACCCACAGTTGTAGAAGGGATGGCACCCTTAGAAAGTCCCACAGACGTTCAAACTCCAGGAATCTGAGGACAGATTCTTGAAAGAAGGGGGTGTATGTAGTAGAGGTATAAAATGGCACTTATACTATCTTGCCATAGAGCTAGCTTTTGTGGCGACGTGGTAGAGTGTCCGATTTGCATACCGAGGGTCCCGAGTTCGATACCAGCTCGGGGCAGTAGGATTTTACTTGGTTACATTTGGCGCCCAACGTAAATAACCTACTGTTTGATATGGCTACTGCTTCGGCACCTCAAGAACTTTTCACAATGTTCTTTGTCTCAAAGAATTCGGGACGAATTCTAAATTTGGAGGGGGAATATGTAGCCGGGTACAGGTATTTGGTGATAAATCAATAGGCAATAAGACATGAGTGTCTCGATAGCTCAGTGGTAGAGCGCAGGAACGGTAGTCCTGAGGCCCTGGGTTCGAGTCCCGGTCGAGCCATGATTTTTTCACCACCTGTTACACTTCTAACACTTGTAGTAAACAAAACGAGTGAATAAAAGTAATGTCTACATCTTCAAACACCGTAATAATGGAAGAACTTTGGACTCGAATTCACTCGAAACCAAAACATATCAATATTCACTTTTCATTTACTCGAGTACTCCTCCCAGCTTGAATTACAAGAAACATGTTCCTTAGTAGATGATTGTCTGAAACAGCGTGAAAGAAAAGTTGGGCGGGATGGTGCCGTGATCCAGTTCCCGACAGCGGATCCGAAGGTTGTGGGTTCGAACCCCGGTTGGGGCATGGATTTTCATTACCTTCCAAGACGCAAAGTACTGGTTCTACCATGAACCGTCGACAGGGATTAGCATAAGTTGTAAGAGAAATATGTTTAAATTAGTAAGCAGTGATGCAAAGTTCGTCATTTTGAAAGGCAGTCATGTATAATGTCTGGTATAATGACACATTTTTGTAAATTGTATCGCTTTAGCCGTTAAGTAAATAATATTTCAATATACCTTTCCACTGCCTTCCTTGTGTGGTCAACAGCTGACACCCCCCCCCCCCCCCCTCAATCTTAGAAAAAGAAAGCTTCTAGAAATACAAAAGAAAAAAAAAACAAATAAAAAATTTTAAATTTAAAAAAAAAAAAAACCAAAAAACTGTTATAAGTGTAGTCTAGCTTAAAACAAGACTGCAATTCAAAAGCAATATTAAGACCATTATCATCGTTGATTCAACGTTGACAATAGACCTTCGTATTCGTTCATCGTTGATTCAACGTTGACAATAGACCTTCGTATTCGTTTATCGTTGATTCAACGTTGACAATAGACCTTCGTATTCGTTTATCGTTGGTATTGGTTGAACAACGTCACAACCTAATTTCAACGTTGACAATAGACCTTCGTATTCGTTTATCGTTGACTATTGGTTGAACAACGTCACAACCTAATTTCAACGTTGGAACAACGTTGTGTGCTGCTGGATCATCTTCCCTTGAAATGAGTGTAGGATACCAACTCTTCGCGTTGATACATGTTTCCGTTTTTCTTCTTTGTTCTAAGTTCAAACCGTATGTTCAAACATGAAGCTGGTTAGTAATGTGTTATATCCAGATGCCAGAATAATTAGTCATTTACTTCATATTTGATCGAAGTTCAACCCGAGTTCAAACGTGACGCAGGTAAGAGTAGAGGTCTTCACTATTATATTATCTGAATTCGCTTTGAATTGAGAAAAAAAAATCCGATGGGAAGATAGGATCATGCAACACTTTACTTAATTTTACAATTCCTTTGATGTTCATCTTGATCAGTAAACTAGATCTATAAACATTCGCGTTTTTTTTTGTTGTTGTTTTTTTGTTTATTGCTTCCGCCTTACAGAAGTCGAACATCCACGACGTCGATATTTTCTAAATGACCATTAATATATATTGTTTATTTTCAGAAGACGACAGAGCAATTTTGCGCATTAATAAAATATAGTTAATGCTCATTTAGGTGTATTTACCACTTTCAATGCTCGTATAGTTTACACCGCGAAAATTTGATTTCCGTAAAATAAAACTCATACTAAGGTAGTTATGAAGATGATTTGCATGCAGTGCAAGATCCTCGTTTTTTTCTCGTCAGGATAAAACTTCTTAAATTGTGTGATTCCCATTGTTTATATTTTGTGGAAATATATCAGCCATGAGCGAACTTAGCCGAGACATTTTGGCGATAAACATTGTCATCATTATTACTAAAAGGACAAATTACTTGAATATTTCATAAAAAAGGAAGGCAACATGCGTAACAAACTTATTTAAAGATTTAAGTTTCACTTGAGGCTAATTATTGTTGGTGGAATTGGGTCTTTTCTTTTTTGTTAGTTTATTTGTCAAGTAAGAAGAATTTATACGGTATAGTTTTAAACGAATTTGGTATGGTCTACTTTCTTTATAAGACACGTTTTGTTTGCATATTTTCAGTTCATTTATTTTTAAACAAGGACCCCCCCCCCTCCCCTCCCCTCCTCCCGTAAATGATCCCTTCTTCATTAACATATTGATTTGAAATAAAAATGAAGACAAATTTCATCCGCATTTTTTAGCTCACCTGAGCATGAAGTGCTCAAGGTGAGCTCTTGTGGTCAGCCACTGTCCGTCGTACTTCCGTCCGTCCGTCAACATTTTCTTGTGTTCGCTCTAGGATCTTCATTTCTTCAGCAATCTTCTTCAAACTTTATGACAATTTTCATAGCCATAATGTCTCGGCTACGTTCGATCATGGCTGATATCTTCCCATTGGCCCAAGCCAGATTTCACTTTGTGTATACTTAAATATCTTCATTTCTGAAACAATCTTCTTCAAACTTAATGAAACTGTTTATAGCCATAATGTCTCGGCTAAGTTCGATCATGGCTGATATCTTCCCATTAGGTCGAGTAATGGCCCTTGATGTATAGTCAAATGTGTTGTTTCTTTCATCAATGGTATCACGTGTCTTGAATTTCTACGCGAAATGTTAATGTTCAGAAGATACCCTATTTTATCTCAAAGTCCAAATGTTTTTCCATAGCCTCTATTATACATAAATATCACAAACTACAGAAGAAATATAACATTGTTCTGTTAGAACTTGCATGATAATGGAATTCTAAAAAAGGTTACCTGCAAAATGTTGGAATCAATGAATCACTATTTAAAAGAATACATAATACACAAAATATAAACAATGGGAATCACACAATTTAAGTAGTTTTATTCTGACGAGAAAAAAAATTCCATACTGAAGCGCCCGTATGTCCAAAGTTTTTCTTTAAGAATTTTGTGTTCGGTTTACCGTATGTTAATTTGTTGTTTGCTTGATATTTGCACACGCGTGTGCACATACATAAACACGTACATACACAAATACAGGCAAGCACGCACTCGTACAGAATAAGTTCGAATTCATAAAAAAAAAACACGTTCAAGACAAGAGAACATAATGTCAGCTAACTCTTTGACCTAAGCTTACATATCATTAGCATAATTAGGTGCGAAATGATACGTTCCAGTAAAGAATACCTACCATGCCCTGGACTCACTTGAAATAGCATTTAAAACATACTGTAGGTGTAGTAGATAAACTTTTGAAGTGGAACGATTCTGAAAAATAAAATTGATTTCTTCAAACGAAAACTGACTCTATTGTGAGGTACGGGAATTTCAAATAATTTGACTAGCTGACATGTAATTTGTTTTATAAGAATAATAATTAATTTAATTTCCATCTTAAAAACATTCAAGATAAAACACACACACACACACAAAGATTTTAAGATACTTATGCACAAAACATAATTTCAGCAATATCTTTATTTTTATTAAGGCTTTGAGTACATGCAAATATACAATAAGATTAGTTCATAAGCTCACGAAACACGCGTTTTTTTTTCTGAGTGAAAAATCCCTTAACGAAACTTGGATTTCAAACGATAAACTTGAAGTCAAGCTCAGGAGCAGCAATATCTTCTTGTTAAATAAACTTCTATGAGAGCCATTTCCCGATGACGTCAGAGATATGTTGCCTGGCAGCAGCGAGCTCATCTGAGTCGCTGTCACGTGCAGGGTACATGTCCGCGCAGTGAGCGGCGCCTGTCAAGAGAAAGTGACTCAAAAAAGACTTAAATCTTATAATTCAAATACTTAATAAATGTAGGCGGGGAAAATCATTTTCTTAGAAACTGATCCCTGCACCCCCCCCCCCCCCCGGAAAATCAGTTTCTAATATTTCGTAAAAAAGGAAGGCGACATGCGTTGCGAACTTATTTAAAGATTTAAGTTTTACTTAAGGCTAATTATTGTTGGTGGAATTGGGTCTTTTATTAGTTGGTTTATTTGTCAAGTAAGAAGAATTTATACGGTATAGTTTTAAACGAATTTGGTATGGTCTACTTTCTGTATTCCCCACCCCCTTGGGGGATCAGTTTCTAAGAATCTGATTTTCCCCGCCTACATTTATTCATTTATTTAAATATTTGAATTATAAAATGTCCCTTTAAAACCAGTCTATCCAAAGCATCTGTTGCTTAACCGCCAAATGCTTTTTGTTTAAGGCAAAGTCCCTAAAATGGTTCCGCTACGTTTTGGACCACTTAATTTCTATCAAGATAACCAAAGTGCCCTCATGAAACATTAGGAAATCTTGAGGTTATCTCCGTGGAAGGCCATGAGGTCCGAAATGTAGCGGAACCATTACAGGGGCTTTACCTTAAGTCTCGGTCCCAGTATTATAACAAAGTACCGTGGAATTTGAAATCTTTGGCCAACATATGTTTGCAAGTGGTGTTAAACACTGTATGGTATATATGAACAAATTACATGAATATTTTTACGAGTATGCAGTTTTTTTCTCAAAAACTTTTGTGTTAATTGCTACATCTGATAAATTAAAGACCGAATTGTGAATGCCAATATAATAATTGGGCTTATAATAATTATAACTGGTTTCCGATTCTGTATTTTGTTTAACTCTTAGCAGAGTACCAGAACATGCAGTCAGTTTCTGGTCACAGGGGCTCAAAGTTGCATGGGATGAAATGATTCTGCCTTTGCAACTGCTAGCCCCTGTGTTTCTAAATGGTTGTTTGTTCCTTCCAACAATTCATGTAACTTTGGGAAACCCGCATACGACGTGTACACAAATGGATATGCTCGGCTATTATGTGAATATTGTAATTGTAATTATAGCAGTAAATATCTACAGAATGACTGATCGCTGGACATGAGGACGGACGGAGGGGTCGCCATGACAACCTTGATGTACGTATTAAGCAATACGTTTATGTTCCACATACCGAAACTTTTATTCCAAACAAAAATAAGGATTGCCTCTATTTTTGAGTTGTTGCTGTAGTTTTGTACTATGGAATGCCAAATCTATATAAACTCAAATATTTGAAGATATCTTCAAATATTTAGAGATATCATCAAATGAATTATTGATATCAACAAATCATTTGAAGATATCAACAAGTGATTTGGAGAGATCTTCAAATGAATTAATTATATCAACAAATCATTTGTTGATCTCAATATATAATTGTTGATATCTCCAAATCATTTGTATTTATCAATAATTGTATTATTGATATCAACAATTCAATTGTTGATATCAACAAATAATTTGGAAATATTAATAAATGATTTGAAGAGATCTACAATTAAATGAAAAGAATACTTATCCGTAATTTATTTAAAGATATCAACAAATGAATTGTTGATATTAATAATTAAATTAATGATATCAACAAATGATTTGAAGAGATCTACAACTGAAGTGATTTGTAGAGATCAACAATTCATTTGTATCTCGTTGTATCAATATATAATTGTATTGTATGTATGTATGTATTTGTATAATTATATATGTATATGCAAATGGGAATTCATAGATATATAGGCATGTGTATATATGTATATGTGTATGTGTTTGTTTGTATGTGTGCAAGTGTATGATGAATATGTAAGTAAATGTTTATGTATACAGATGTGTTTATGTGCATGTCAGATGTGTGTGTGTGTGTGTGTGTGTGTGTGTGTGTGTGACATGAAAAATATTAAAAGAGAGAAAGCTAGAAAAAAAGTAATGGAAGAGACACTTATTATTATTCATTTTTCTCAATCTTTGCATTATTCTTTTTAACCAATAGAAAGAGTATAATGCTCTGAATTTATGACAGGTTTAATAGGTTTTGAATAGCTTTACCCTTGAGTATATTTACTATTTATTTGACAAACTCTTGTTTGTTTGTTTTTTCATTTTTTTATGAGCTTGCTGTTTATTTTCGTATATTTATGGTTCTAGGGCATATTAAAATCATTTGTAAGAAGCAGGTACTTATGCAGTACTGAATGTAAGTAAACTCATATGGATTAAAAACTGCTAAAGATTTATATGTGATAGCACTTTGGGGCTTTTTTTTTTTTTATAAAATTATATAAATTTGTGTGTGAGAGTGTTTTTAAAGCTAAAAAGGAAAAAATAATATCATGTGAGAAACTTAGCCGTATTTAAGTTTCGTGTTATAAGTATTTCACAAAAGGCATCATGCTACTGTGTTTTTTATTATATTTTTTTTACATTCAAACCTAGTTTCAAGTTGACTGCTCTTCTTTGTTTATTGTTTAATTCAAAATAATTCTCACCTGATTAATTATGTACAAATCAATTTTGTTTGAAAGGTTCAAAATGTGTGATACTATTCATGTGTTAAGGTATAGAAAAACATACATCCTAGTCATGAATTTAATTATTAATGAAAACATACCAAATGGATAGTCTTAATCTTTTTTCTTTCAATTGCAGAGGTCTAAATAGCTCATCCAAGAGAAATGATATACTTAACTTATTTAAAGAAAGAAAAACAGACATTCTTTGTTTACAGGAAACATATTTAACAAAGAAGATGGAACCGATTGTATATTCTGAATGGAATGGTCAATGTTTTTTCAGTCATGGTAAATCAAACGCAAGAGGAGTAGCTATTTTAATACGCAAAGAATTAAACATTAAAATAAACAAAATTATAAATGATGATAATGGGACATATTTAATACTGGAACTTAAAATTGATGAAATGGAAATGGTAATTGCAAATCTATATGCCCCTGATACAGATAATCCTGTTTATTTCACAAATATATTTCACCTTATAGATTCATTAAATAAGATAAACTGCATCATTTGCGGAGATTTTAACTTAGTTCTTAACCCAGAAATAAATTACAAAAATTATAAATCTTTTAACCATAATGTTAAAGCCAGAAAAAAATTGTTAAACTGTATTCACGACATGGGATTTGTAGATATATTTAGAGAAATAAATAGTGAAACTCAAAAATTTACATTGAGAAGGTATAATACAACCCAGCAGGGCCGATTAGATTTTTTCCTGATAACAAATAATCTAGTGGAGAAAGTTCAAGCCTGTGATGTTGATATTAGCTATAGATCAGACCACTCTATTATTTTTCTAAAATTATGTTTAAATGAAATTCAACATGGAAAAGGTTTGTGGAAATTCAATAATGCACTACTTAAGGATCTAGATTTTGTTAATATGATAAATAAAAGAATAGATGAAATTATTTTGCAATATTGCTTGCCAGTCTATAATTTTAATGAAGTTCTCCTTTTAGACAGATCAGATAAACAATTTATAATAAATGATGACTTATTTCTTGAAACTTTACTAATGGAGATCCGAGGAAAATCTATTTCATATGGACGTTTTAAATCAAAACAACAAAGAAATGAAGAACAAAAATTATTATCTGAAATACTTCATATAGAGGAAAACATAACGGAAGACAACAAAGACAGGCTAATATTCCTACAAACTAGACTTGAAGAAATAAGAAGTTTAAAAGTTAAGGGGTATTTGACAAGAGCTAGAGCTCAGTGGATCGAAAGTGGAGAAAAAAATACAAAATATTTCTTAAACTTAGAAAAATATAATATCAGTAAAAAGTCCATATTATTTATTGAAAAAGAAGATGGAAGTCAAATTTTTAATCAACAGGAAATTTTTAAAGAAACGAGTAAATTTTACCAATCACTTTATGCTGAACACAACACAGATGAAAACTTTACTTTAGAAACGGAATTAGAAAACTGCAGCATAAATAAACTGACAAAAGAACAAGCAAACAAATTAGAGGGGGTTTTGAGCTTTAATGAAGTTTCAGCAACTTTGAAACAAATGAAAAATGATAAAAGTCCTGGCTCAGATGGGTTTTCTGTTAATTTTTTATCAAATGTTCTGGGGTAAAATTGGACACTTTGTTGTCAGGGCAATTAATCATGCGTACACTGTTAACTCGTTTTCAAACAATGTGAAGATGGGGATAATTACATGTATTCCTAAAGAAGGTAAACCAAAACAATTTTTGAAAAATTGGAGACCTATAACCTTATTAAATGTTTTATACAAAATAGCTTCTGGCACAATTGCAAATCGATTAAAGAAAAAGGGGCGTTATATTGGGGAAAATACTAGACTTCTGTTTGATGTTATGCAATATACAGAGGAACATAATATTCCAGGATTATTAATGCTAATTGATTTTGAAAAAGCATTCGATTCAATATCTGTTAACTTTATTTTAAAGACATTAGAATTCTTTAACCTTGGAGAAAGTGTATTAAGATGGATAAAGATGTTTTTACTTAATACTAAAGTTGCTGTACAATTAAATGGATTTCTTTCTGATTTTTTCCCAGTGTGTAGGGGCTGTCGACAGGGGGATCCCATTTCTTCATATATTTTAATACTTTGTGCTGAAATATTAGCTGTGCAAATTAGAAATTCTAAAGATATAAAGGGTATTTTGATAGGGAAAACAGAATATAAGATATCACAATTTGCAGATGATACCTCTCTTTTTCTAGATGGCTCAGAAAAATCTTTAAATACAGTTCTAGAAGTTTTGGAAAGTTTGCACAAATTTCAGGACTAAAAATCAATTATGATAAGACAAAATTAGTTTGGTTTGGCTCAATGAAATATAGTAATAGGTCAATTAAAACTAAATGGAAAATGTCATGGGGTGAAAAACAATTTAAGGTGTTAGGTTTGATATTTGATATAGATCTTAAAAATATGTGCAATATGAATTTCAAACTGAAAATGGAAAAAAAAAGTAATAGTATAAGAAATTGGAAAAAAAGAAAACTGACACTGGAAAAATAACTTATTAAAGCGCCTTTACTGCCATTATTAACACATTTATTTTCTAGCTTACCAAACCCACCAGATTCCTTTCTTCAGGGAGTAACAAATATGTTTTATGAGTTTATTTGGGAAGGTTCACCAAAAATTAAGAGGGCTGTTCTTACTAAAAAATACCGTGACGGAGGGCTTAATATGATTGATATTGATTGTTATTTAAATACTCTGAAAATAAAATGGTTAAAAATGATGTCTGTAATTCTAATACAAAATGTTATAACTTCATTACAAATATATTTGATATAAGAAAAGTTTTTTGTTGTGGAAAGATGCATTGCGAATATATTATGAAGTATATTAAAAATGAATTCTGGAGAGACGTTTTAAATGCTTACATAAAATATATAGAAAAATTTATGAGGATTTTCTTCATATGCCTTTATTTTATAACAACCATTTTCAAGTTAACAAAAAACCTTTATTCTTTTCTTATCTATACAATAAAGGTATTTACCTTGTGAAAGACATAATGGATAGAGAAGGAAATTTTGTACCGCTTTCCTATTTGGAAAATTTAGTTGGTAGCAAAATAATTTTTTTACATTTGTATAGTATAATTGATGCTGTGAAAAAGAATGCTAAACAAATGAATATAAGCATCAATCATCATTCAAACGACTGCATTATAAATCCTTGTATTAATTTTTATTTTGAGAAAATTTTAATCAATCCAGATATGAATAAATATGTCTACAACATTTTATCAGAAAATGATGCTGTCCCAGCTAGTAGGATAAAATGGAGGAATATATATGGAGAATCGAAAATTGACTGGGAATATTCACATGATTTTGTTTTCAAAATTACAAGAGACACATATGCTCAGTGGTTTCAAACAAGAATTATTCACAGGATATTAGGTACAAGATCTTTATTATTTAAAATGAAAATTCTTGATAATCCTTTATGTACTTTTTGTAATGAAACGGAAGAAACATTAATGCATCTTTTTTGTGAATGTTCGAAAGTAAAACCAATCATTCTAAGTATTAAAAGATCACTTAATGAGCTTAAATTACAACATTGCTTAGAGGCAAAGACAATCTTATTGGGATCTGAAAACAGAAACTACAAGTTAGATATTTTACTTCTTGAGTATAAAAAGTTTACTTATATGTCCAAAATGAAAAATATTACACCATCCTTTGAAAATTTTATAGAATATATAAAATGTTCTTATAACGCATACAAAAATTACAATAAAACAGAAGATGAAAGATCTAGGTGGATGTATGTTAGAAAGTTAATATAAAAACTAGATTAATGTAACTTATTTTATATCATTGTACCTTAATTGTGCACAAGTATTTCATACATGTGTTTTGTACTTTTTTCAGTGATAAATGTGAGTTTTTTTTCTGTAAAAGCCTTTTTTCTTTTCTGTCTTGTCTTTATTCATTTTTTTTTTAATGAAATTAGACTAATTTTTCATCTCTCATAGATTTAAATAAAAAAATAAAAAAAGAACCTTTTTTTTTTTTTTTTGAGACTTCTTGGTAGGTCAAGGTCAAGTAATATGGTGGTCACGTTATCGAAAGCTCTCTGGAAAATATTGTGTTTTTCGACAATAAATGGAGAATATGTGAGATTTTGTTTGTGTGAAGCACTGCTAAGTGTTCTAAATGGGAAGAAAGGGGACTGTGAAACGGGATAAGTCGGAAAATAAGCGTAAAAACAGCAGTACAGGTGAAGAATCAAAATCAGCTAGAGGAAACAAAGAACCTAAAACGGCGGGAAACAACAATACAGCAAGTGCGGTAGGCGATTTAACTTTTACTATTCCATCAGAACAATATCAACCATATGCCGACACATCATTTCTTTCGCTATTGTCAGATACTAGAAGTGTTTTTGATGGTTCGCAATTAATGGATGGAAATTATAATTTTCAACAAAGGGATGGTCAGATTTCCCCCGGAAGTCCCCCGCAATACGTAAACATGTCCAGTGTAGGCCAAGTTGGGACACCAATCATGAACACTAACGGTACGGTGATCCGAGGTCAAGGGTTACCTAGCGGCTACCAGACTATATCAACACCAATAGCCAACTGTATAAACAACGGCAATACACAAAATCAGGTATCAAATGCGGATTTGATGAAATTTCTCAATACCAAATTTGATGAAATCAGTAAACGTTTAGATAAAATAGACTTACTTCACGAGAAAATAAATGCCGTGGACTCAAAATTAAATAAGTTGTGGGCAGATGTTGACAAACGAGTCACAAAAAACGCGGACGGCTTATCGACGCTCGAGGTGCGCATGGATACAAATGACTATGATATCGAGAAAGCCCGGGATGAGGTTCGGAAATTAAAGGATCAAAACGAAAAGTTGAAGGAATCAGTCAGCGACCTACAGTCAAAAGCTATGATGAATAATTTAATTCTGGGTGGATTGAAGGAGGGAGATAATGAAACAGATAGTAGTTTGCAGGAAGTCGTGACGTCATTCTTCAAAGACACATTAAAAATGGAAAGCAACAAAGTGACGGAAATACAGTTTGAAAGAATTCATCGAATTGGAGCCAAAAGACACGGTCGAACGAGAAATGTTCTGGTAGTCTTTAAACAGAGGAAAGCCAAAGAGTATGTCAAGTCTCTGAGAAATAACTTAAAGGACACAGGATGTTACATGCATGATCAGTACCCACAGGAAGTGGTGGACCAGCGAAAGCGATTGTTACCAATCATGAAGAAAGCCAGGGAGGATGGACAGGACGCGTACTTGAAGTATAACAAACTGATAGTGAACAGTAAAACGTACACAGATGGACCGTACGGGAGCGTATAGGAAGTAGCAGAGAGCGGTGTTTCAGTGGGTGTATGGAACTGTAACGGGTTAACTAGGGACAAATTAGCAGACAGTGAGTTTTGTAATATTTTGTCTAAGTATGACATCGTCGGTTTATTAGAATCATGGACAGGAGAATGTAGTAAGATTGATCTAGATGGATATCAAGCTTTTAATTTATACCGAAAGTTTCAACATAGAAACGCTAGGCGGAATAGTGGAGGAATTGTTATTTATATAAAAGATTCGATTTTGAAAGGTGTGGAAATTGTTAGAAACCATTATGACACAAATGTGTGGCTTAAGTTGCGACGTGGATATTTTAGGATAGATAAAGACATTTATTTGGGTATAGTTTACATTTGGGGAGCAGATTCCCCTGCTTATGACGTAGTAAATTGTGATCTGTTGAGTACATTAGAGAATGACATATATGATTTTGAAAATAGTGGGACCGTCATGGTAATTGGCGACTTTAACGGTAGACTTGGCATGAAACCGGACTATATTTGTTGTGACGCATTGAACACGCATACAGACGACGAGAACTACATACCGGACGTACCCCATGCACGGACCTCAATGGATAAACAGTACAATGCACAAGGATTACAGTTACTTGACCTTTGTAAGGCAACATCATTACGAATTTGTAACGGACGCTTAGAAAACACTGGCGGTTATACCTATTACGGGTACGCAGGGAGTGCAGTAATTGATTACCTGTTATGCGCAGATTACAATTTCGACAAAGTGCAGTCATTACAGATTAATACTTTTAATGTATATTCAGACCATGCAATATTGGAGTTTGCTATACCGGTAAATAGTGTTTCTTGTCAGAATAATAAGAATACCATTAAGATAGATACTGTTAAATGGGACGAAGAAAAATCGCAGTTATTTATAAGGGGATTAATTGCATCATTGTCAGACTTCAATAGATTATTAGATGTTAGCGAAGAGAATGATGAATGTGATGTAAATAATATTGTAGATAATTTCGTGAACCTCATAAACGCTACGGCAGAGCCGTTGTTTAAGCGCGAATGTTACAGGAGTGTGAATCTTACGGACAGATCAGCGAACTCTCCGTTTAAGGATGCTGATTGGTTTGATAATGAGTGTCGAACAAAGAAGCAGGAGTACATTGACTCGCTTAAAACGTTCAATATGTTAAAAAGTGAAGAAAATAGAATTAACGTATGTAATAAAAAGCGTGCATATAAATCATGTGCGAATAAAAAGAAAAATGCTTATAAGAGAAAAAGGAGTAGAGAAAAAGAGTTGCTGAAGAAAAAATCACCACGGGAATTTTGGAAGTATTTTTCGAAGAGGAATGGGTTGAAAGGACAAAATATACCCATAAATGATTTTTTTGAGTATTTTAAATCCATATCAGATGGAATAAGATCATATCCACATAGAGAGGCAGATGAATTTTGTGCAAGTGATATTAACTATGATAATCCAGTATATGAGGAGTTAGATAAACGGGTAACTGTGGAGAAAGTCTTGACTGCGATGAAGTCGCTTAAGAAAGGGAAGGCATACTCTGATGACGGGATGATAAATGAGTATTTCATTACGGCAGGCGATATATTAGCATCGCATTTGACGCAATTGTTTAATGTAATACTCGAAAAAGGGGTATTTCCTCAAAGTTGGATGGAGGGAACCATTATACCGTTATTTAAGAAGGGCGATCCAAACGATGTGAATAACTACAGGGGCATCACCATAACGAGTTGCCTTTCAAAGATTTTTGTATCTGTTTTAAATAAAAGGCTTAGTGATTGGAGTGTAAAGTATGATAAAATATCAGATGCACAGTTTGGGTTTAAAAAGGGGTATGCAACAATAGATGCAATATTTAGTCTTCAGAGTGTAGTAGAAAATCAGATTAATTCGGGTCAGCGTTTATACTGTGCATTCATTGATATGAAGAAATGTTTTGACAGTGTGAACCGTAATGCGCTGTGGTACAAGCTATGTAAACTGGGGGTTGATGGAAGGATGTTGCGCATTCTGAGATCAATGTACGAATCGGTGAGATGTAAGGTTAGGCATTGTCACGATTATTCAGATTTTATAGACATTGTGATTAGCTTGAAACAAGGGGACATATGCTCACCGATATTGTACTCATTCTTCGTGGAAGACTTAGAACTGTATCTGAATAATGCTGGGAGTGCAGGAGTGACATTATACGAACTGTCGCTGATACTGTTTCTTTACGCAGACGACATGGTATTGCTGAGCGAATCACCGGAGGACCTACAACTCAGTTTAGATAACTTAAAGACTTACTGTGATAACTGGGGGCCCCAGGTTAATATAGAAAAGACTAAAACTATGGTTTTCCGTAAAAGAGGTTGCTTGAGGCAAAATGAACAATGGACATATAACGGTATAGAGATCGATGTGGTTGATGACTTTAACTACCTTGGAGTAGTATTTAATTATAATGGTTCTTTCAACCGTTATCAGCAGTTGATCATGGGTAAATCATTAAAAGCCATGAACGTTTTATTATATAATATAAAAGACTTTGATTTTTCTTTAAAAACTTTGTGTCAATTGTTTGATTCTTTTGTTTCATCCATCATGAATTATGCCTCTGAAATTTGTGGTTTTAATAAGATGAAAGAGTTTGAAAGGTTGCATATGAAGTTCTGTAAAAGGATATTGGGTGTGAAATTGTTAACTTGTAATGCTGGTGTGTATGGAGATTTAGGGAGATATCCATTGTTTATTGGTAAAGATCTTAAAATATTGGTTTAAAGTAATTAATAGTGGTAATTGTATTGTAAAGACGCTGTATGATAGTCTTGTTATTAATGCAGATAAAGGACATGTAAACTGGGCATCGAAAGTTAAGAGATTGTTGTGTGAATATGGATTTGCGTATGTGTGGGAGAGACCTTATGATATTTGTGTTAATGATTTTTTAATTATTTTTAAACAGAAAATGCTTGATGTATTTCAGCAAGGTTGTTTTAACATTATACAAAGAAATCAAGGTTTTAATTTGTTATGAACCATATTTGTTTTTATGTACGAATAGAACTTATAAGAAAGCATTGACTCATTTACGATTATCTGCTCATAGGCTTCATATTCAGACTGGGAGATATGGAAGACAGAGGGTGGAAAGGAGAGAGAGATTATGTTATGTATGTCATAGTGGTGAGATTGAGGATGAGTTTCATTTTATCTTGAAATGTAATAAATATATAATGTTGAGGAAACGATATATTGATGTATATTACCATGTGAGACCAAGTATGTTTAAATTGTGCCAGTTATTTTCATCCAATGATAAATATGAGTAGTATAGGGTGGCACTATGGTACCAAGGTACCATAAAAAAAAAAATTTATGGTACCGTGGTACCATAAATTTTTTTTTTTTTTGGTACTTATGGTACCAAATCTATAGTACCGAATGGTACTTTATATGAAAACAGAATCTATAATACCGAATGGTACTCTATATGAAAACAGAATCTATAGTACCGAATGGATTATTTAGTTTCAAAAAATTAAAAATGTCCTTTCGAGAATTTGGGTTGGCCCTGAAAAGGGCCGTTTTGTTTCTTCTTTAGATTTCGGTGACATTGTCCACATCGTGCTTGGTTTCAGTGACATCGTGTTCATCGTCACTGATTACGATGACATCGTTTTCATCTTGTAACATCTGCTGTTGTTCTATGAGCATATGATCTTCATCTTCATCTTGTTGCTGTTGTCTCAACATCTCCTGATGTTCCATGAGCATATAGGCATCATGTTGCATCATCTGTTGTCTCAACATCATCTGATGTACCATGTTTGACAAAACCAGATGGTATTCTGCAATATGGTCTTGCTGTTGTCTCCACTCATTGCGTTGTCGTTCGATCAACCCCATCAATTCGTGGATAAATTCACTCAGTTGCTGAATTTGTTCCATGGTTGTGCAGCGAGAATATGACCGAATGCTTGATGCGGTGCGCTT
>CM037789.1:37417091-37441538 GCA_021229015.1 Solen grandis
AAACCAAAAAAAAAAAGGCCTTGGAGGAATGTAGACATACAGAGTATGCCACACAGCCAGAACCTGAGATGGAGGAGGAGAAAGAAAATGTGAAAGTTCAGGTGAAAGGTGAGTATGGGAAATGCATGAACCTTTCCAGAAAATAAATCCCTGCAAGATATTTCTGCTATGTATATATGGTAGTTTTGAACATATGCTAATATAGTCCCTGGTTTTCACAGATCAGTGTTAAGTCCTAGAGCTCTGAATTGATTCACGGTCAGGGGTTTCAATAGGCAGATGTAGACGTATTATATGCCCTGAAAATTCAAAAATATGTCCCAGAATTTGACCCCTGGCGTTTTGAAAATTCCTCAAATAGCTCTGTATGCATCTGTATATGTACTGATGGTTTTCATAATCTCCTGTCAAAACTGGTTAGAACTGGATTTTTATAAGCAAAAGCTGATGGTATTGCTTGGACAGGCGACTAATTAGTACTCAGTGACTGTGTAATGAATGTGTAATATTATATGTATACTCCGCCCACTTTCACTGACTGACAAAGATTTGCTGTGATGGGTCGGGTACCAGACTGATAATTATCACAGAGAGATCATCAATATGTGTCATTTTAAGTTGAAAAAAGACAACAAAAAAAAACATGATAGGGGTCTATCCACTAGACATTAAGTTATGTTTTAGTTGCATTATGTTTTAAGGAACATACATCCATATGACCTAAGTACCAATTTATGGACAGATGGGCTAACTACAGCATTGGTAACTAGAAGGATTTTTAAGAGAATATGATTTGTGTAAAGGATTTTAAGAGAATATGGATTTGGTATAAAAAGGCACTACAGTACCTGAAAATTCTTGAAAAATTCCTAAAAAGCCTGAAAATCAGACAGGAATTTTTAAAAATTCCTGATCTGGGGTCTAATTGAAACCCCTGCACTGTCATGGAAATACAAGGTAATAAAAATGTTTGACAATGTGCTCAAGATGAGCTTTTGTGATCGCCCTTCTCTGGCGTATGTCGTGCGCCATCAACAATTTGGCTTGTTAACACTCTAGAGGCCATATTTTTTAGGCCAAACTTCATGAAACTTGTCAGAATGTTTGTCTCCATAAAATCTTGGACAAGTTGAAATTGGGTCATGATGGGTCAAAAAGTAGGTCACAATGTCAAATCTTAGAAAAACCTTGTTAACACTCTGGAGGCCACATTTTTTGGCCCAATCTTCATGAAACTAGGTCAAATGTTTCTCTCCATAAAATCTTTGACAAGTTTTAATTTGGGTCATATGGGGTTAAAAGTAGGTCACAAGGTCACATCTTAGTAAAACCTTGTTAACACTCTAGAGGCCACATTTTTGGCCAAATCTTCATAGATCTTGGTCAGAATGTTGTTTCCATAGAATCTTGGACAAGTTCGGATTTGGGTCATGTGGGGTCAAAAAATAAGGTCATTAGGTCAAATCTTAGAAAAGCATTATTAACACTCTAGAGGCCACATTTTTGGCCCAATCTTTATGAAACTTGGTCAGAATGTTTGTTTCCATAAAATCTTGGACAGGTTTGAATTTGGGTCATGTGGGGCCAAGAAGTAGGTCATGAAGTCAAATCTTAGAAAAACCCTTTGTTAACACTCTAGGGGCCACATTTTTGGCCCAATCTCATGAAACTAGGCCCAGAATGTTTTTCTCCATAAAATTTTTACATTTTTTAAATTTTGGGGTCATAGGGGGTTCAAAAGTGGGCCCACAAGGCAAACTTAGTAAAACCTTTTTAACACCAAGGGGCCACATTTTTGGCCCAAAACCTTCAAAAATCTTTGGTCAAATTTTTTTTCCCTAAATCTTGGACAATTTTAAAATTGGGTCATGTGGGTTAAAAATAGATAAACAGTAAATTTTTGAAACCCCCCCTTTTTTAACACCTAGAGGCCCTTTTTTGGCCCCAATCTCTATGAAACTTGACCAAATTTTTTTTGTTTCATAAATCTTGGACAAGTTTTGAATTTGGGTCATGTTGGGTCAAAAAGTAGGTCATATCTTAGAAAAAACCTTAACACTCTAGAGGCCACATTTTTGGCCCAGTCCCTTTATGAAACTTGATCAAATGTTTTTTTCCAAAAATCTTGGACAGGTTTGAATTTTGGGGGATGTGGGGGCAAGAAAGTAGGTCATGAAGTCAAATCTTAGAAAAACCTGTAACACTCTAGAGGCCACAATTTTGGCCCCATCTTCATGAAACTTTGGGCAGAATGTTGGTTTCCATAAAAATCTTGGAAAGTAAGAATTTGGGTCATGTGGGGTCAAAAAGTAGATCATTGAGGTCCCAAATCTTAGAAAAACTTTGTTAACACTCTAGAGGCCACTCTTTTTTGGCCCAATCTTCATGAAACTTGGTTGAATGTCTGTTTCCATAAAATCTTGGACAAGTTCGAAAGTGGGTCATGTTGGGTCAAAAAGAAGGTCCCATATGAAAAATCCAACATATGTTGCTCATTTATAATCAGGTGAGCAATTCAGGGGCCCTCATGGCCCCTTGTTCAGGTGATTATAGGCAGTATTTTTAAATCAATGATTTGTGGGGATCCTGAAACAGTTTTGAAAAAATAAAGATAAATTGACAAATTTAAAATCAGGGTTTTTTTTTCCCACTTTTTTCGGGGCCATTCAACCCATTTTTCCCTCCAAAAATTTTTAAAAAAAGGGTGCTTTTTTTCCCCCCTTTTTTGGCCTTTTTAAAACCAGGGAAATTTCTCTTTCTCTAAATCCAAGTAAATGTGAAAGAAAGTTTTTAAACCCCCCCCAAAATATATTAATCCCCTTCCCCAATCATAAAATGAAAGTCCTGACTTTTTGAATAATGTTTTTAAATAAAGTTGCTTAAAAAATTAACAAAACATGAAAAAGGGGTATGAACGACCTAAGAAAAAACCATTGAGAGGCCCCTACAGGACATAGCCCTTTTGATGGGGAGGGGGGAAAGTGAACCCGCCCGTCAAGCAGGAGACTGCCATGACAACCATCAAACCAAAACTGGAACCTGTTGTGGTGGGGTTGAAGTTTAAAAGTTTTTACACTGATTGAACAGAAATTTTTAAATTTTTAAAGTTCCCCTTGACACTACGTGCTCAAGGCGAGCCTTTGTGATCACCAGCTTTGGGTCCGCGTCAAAAAATTGGCTTAAAACGACATCCCTTAAAAAATTTGGCGGGAAAAAAATTTTGATAAACTTGCAGCAACAGGGGCCCAAACCGGGGACGAAATTGGCGGGTTTCTGCATATTTTTCAAAAAAATGCATGAATAACAATCGTTTTGCATGAAAAACCCGAAAATTTCCCCAAACAATAAAAAAAAAGAAAAAAAGAAAACAATCACCAAGCATTTTTCCCACTGCTGCTTGTCACCAAATTTTGGTTTCCCGCTGGTTATTTATCATGTTTATAGGTAAAAACCCGGGCTCCCGGAAAAAGCCCACCCAAAATATAAACAAACAAAAATATTTTTGGAGAAAACGTTAGGGACCCAAAAAACCTATAAAGGGGTTTTTAATAGATCTTTGTATGAGTGCTGAAATTTCCCCCCCCAGTAAATTTTTTTTCTTTTTAAAATTTACCAAATTTAACCAATTTTTAAAACATTTTGGTGCAGAAAAGAATTCCCAATTTTTTTCCCACAAAACCCCTCGAAAAGATGGCTTAATCAATCCTGACAACCAAAATTCCAACTTTCGATACAACAGCCCAATTTACTTCAAAGGGTTTTGTCCATTTTTCCTAAAGATTTAATGTCCTGAAATACGCATTACGTTTCGATAACCAAATTTTTTAAACGGAAACGGAAAAAAATTGACTTTGTTTTGGGGTTTTTGTCATTTTGGGTGCACATAAGCGTACTGTTCATACATCTGTGTTGCTTAGATTTTTTATTTTTTTGGGTTATTTTTTAATAACATGTTTTTGTTGGGAATTTTTGTTTTTTAAATTTGGAACACGCGGATTTTTTAGGGTACCCGTAGTTTTGGTAGTGTTTTTTTGGTTGAAGATGGAGAAAAAAAGTGGACAGTGTTCATTTTTTCCGGAAAAAACGAAATAAAGGGCTCAAAATTTTTTATCATAAACGTATAAAAACAAATGGCCCTGTTTACAACCCTTCCTAAAAAAGGCTTTTAATTTCGTATTACGGCATTAAACTCTTATATTTACATAAAAATGGGGTTTAAAAAGGAAAGCAAAGACAGTAATAAACTTTAAGACAGTTTTAAAAAACAAAATTTTAAAAAAAAGAAAAAGTATAATTTTTTTTTTTCCGCCAAATCAACTCTTCTTAAGTTTTTTCTAGTTTATATTTCAGTTTTGTAAGTTTTTTAAACTAGAAATAATAAATTTTTAGATACCCACATCGGGATAAAATTCAGTTTTTTTTTTTTTTAATTTTTTTGTAAAATTAAATTTTCATTCCTAAAAAAAAATTAAATTTTAAACTAAAAAAATGAGCACAATTTTCCCTTTTTTTGTATATGAAATTAATTCAAACATTTTAAAATGGGGTAAAAAAACTTTTAAGAAAAAAGATTACTGACAATGAAAAAAAACTACTAAATAAAAAAACTCCCAGGCTCTGACACCCCATTGAAAGGGGAAAAACAGATCTGATACAACCCTAGTAAAAAAAATTTATGGGGGAATTTTGAAAAAACCCCCAAAAAATCTTAAAAAAAAGCAGCACTTCCCCCGGTCAGGTAAAAAAAAAAAAAAAAAAAAAATTCAAATCATTTAGTTAAAAAAATGACGGCGGTTTTAATAAAAAAGGGAAAAAGGTGATTGGGAATATTTAAACTCTGTATTGAAAAAAAAAATTAAATATTTTGTTTTAGTGAAACCCCCCCCCTAACCCTAACCCCCCTTTTTTTTTATTTTTTTTTTTTATGGAAGGGAGAAAACCCCCCCAAAATTTTTTTAAAACCCCAAGGGGGAAATGCGGGGAAAGCCCTTTTGGGTGAACCTTCACAAAAGATGCTAAAAAAAACTTAAACCAAGTAAAGGGGGTTTTGCTAGGGAAATGGAAAGAAGAAAAAATGAAAATTTTAAAAAATCATTTTCCCAGAGCTCCCAGGCCTAAATTCCAAAATTTTTTTAGAAACAGCTTTTCCCTTTGGGGAAAACTATCTACCAAAAAGGGTAAAATTTTTAATGATCCATAAAAAAACAGGGCCCCTCAGGGGGGGGGCCTAATTTGCCTTAAATGTATATAGGGGTAAACTTTAAAGACATCCTAAAAACCGCGCCCAGAATTTAAATGAACAAAGGGGGGGATGTTTCCTTGGGTGAACCTTAAACAAAAGTTGCTGAAAAAAACTTGATCCATGTAGAACTCTGGATGCCTTTGGCAACAAAAAAAAAAAGATGAAAATTTTAAAAAATAAATTCCCTTTTTTTCCCAAAGAAACGGGGCCAGTTTTCAAAATTTTTTTCCCAAAAATGTTCGATGGGAAAACCCCGTTCCCAAAATTGCTAAAATTTTTCCCTGAACTTAAAAAAACATGGCGGGAGGGCAGGGCTAAATGGTTTTAAATGGCTGAGGGGGGGGCCCCCTTTTCCATAATATCATAAAAAATTTGGGCCTGTTTTTTTTTCCCCCCAAATTAATACCGGGTTTCTCAGGGAGCGACCCCCGGGGGCCACCCATTGCCCTTTAGTTTGTCACAGTACTTTAATATTTCCCTTAGCCCTCAAAAAAAGGGAAATTAGTGGGGTTTTTCACATGGTTCATATCTATAATCAATTATTCCCCTCCCCCACACATTTTAACAACCCGCATTCAGCTTTTTTCTTTAAAACATAAGAAACACCTAGTTTTAGATAGTCTTTCATTCCTTTAACGATTACTTTTTTTTTTAAAAAAATTTTTTTGACATTTCCTATGGCCTAAATAAAGAGCGAGGGGGCTATTTTACCAAGCCAAAAAGTCAGAACCAGAGCCAATGTACAGGGGACACGTCACAGATTCCCATGAAAAACCAAGGAGGAGGGGGAGCGGGTGCTGCGTTTTTTCCCTGGCGGACGCAAAGAAGATCAGAAACAAAAGCCCAGGAAATTGCCCAAAAAAGTTTCCCCTTTATTAAATTAAAATTTTCTTTTAAAAAATTTAAATTTTTTAGTATTGCCCAGCCCCAAAATTTTTTTCCCTTTAATTCAACTAAATTTAAAAAGTTTTTCCTCAAAATAAAGAATGAACTGTAAATTTTTAAGTTCACTGAAAATCAAATATTTAATATTTAAAATTCATGTCCTGAAATTTCAATTTAAAATTTTTAAAAAAAAAAAAATGTGTCCTAACTAAAAATTTTTGGTTACCCAATTTTTTGTATGAAATAAAATAATGGAAATTTATTTTCCTCCTGTAAAAATTCAAGGGTTTCCCCCCCACAACACTTTTCGTCACTCATCCTGACACTAAAAAAAAAGGGTTTCCCCCGCCAACCTTTCTGTAAAGTTATTATCCCCCCACGAAGGTGGGGGCGGAAAAATGGAAACCCTCTCTGCCCCGTCGGTCCACCCTTTCTTTTCCCACATTTTTGGCCCCAGAGCATAACTAAAAAATATTAGATATAAATTTTTGAAATTTCCATGGGTTTGGTTTGATCCACGGAGGGGGAGTGCAAGCACAAGATTGAAAACTAAAAACTTTAATAAAGTTTCGATTTAAATTCCCCTTTTTGTTTAAATTTTTTGTCTGGACGCAACTCAAAATAAATTTGAGATATAAACATAAAACCCTTAAAATGGGTTTTGGGATAGATCCCCATAGGGGAGGAGTGAAAGTGCACATAAAAAAAAACCTCTTTAAAAATTTTTTTAGTTTTTGGGCCCCTTTTTTGTTTTTTTTCCCAGGTTTAAATTTTAAATTCACGTGACCTTAAAAAATTTTAACCGTAGACCTCAAAATAGGGAAATTGGGAGGTTTTCACATGGATTTTAAACCTATAATCACTTCAAAAAATATTCTTTTTAAGAAAAAATTTTTTTTAAAAATGTTTTTTTTCTCCTCTTAACACATCATCTATGGAGAAAGGGCATTTGGGGGGGGAGGCCGGTCAGCATAATCTTGTTTTTTTTAGCCCCTTAGCACTTGTGATCGGGATATTTTTTCCGTAAACCAATTTTTGGGTCCTTTGGCATTGTAAACCAATTGCTTGTGAACACTCTAGAGGCCACGGGTTTTTGGGCCCCCTTTTTCAGAAAATTGGCAAACATGATATTCGCATGAGTTTAAAATTTGGGGCCCATGTGGGGTCAAAAAAAAGGGTCACCAGGTCAAATCTTAAAAAAAACCTTGTGAAAACTCAGAAGCTACATTTTTTAAGCCCAAATTTTAAAAAAAAAAAAAAAAATTCGGGAAATTTTTGCCTACATGAAAACCAAAATGAGGTGGAAATTGGGCCCTGGGGGGGCCCCAAAAACTAGGTAAACCCAGGTCGATCTTAAAAAAAACCTTGTGAAAACTCTGAAACAACATTTTTAAACCCCCCAAATTTTTTAAAAAAAAAAAAAAAAAAACCCGGGATTTTTTCCCCTAAAATGATATCCCCGAGATTTTGGAAAATTTGGGGCCCTTTGGGGGGTTTCAAAAACTGGGTCACCGGGCCCAAATTTTAAAGAAAACCTTTTTAAACACTCTAGAGGCCGACCAATTTTTTTGGGGGCCCAAAATTTTCATAAAGTTTTGTCAGGATTTTTTGCCTACATAATTCTCAATGAGTTTCGAAATCGGGCATGTTGGGTCAAAAACAAGGTCCCCCGGGGTCAAATCTTAAAAAACCTTGTGAAAACTCTAGAAACAAACATTTTTAAAGGGGCCCCAATTTTTTAAAAAAAAAAAAATTCGGAAGGGTTGCCTACAAAACCCATCTAGAAATTTTGGAAAATTTGGGGTCACATTTTTTAAAAAAACTATTCACCAGGTAAAAACTTTAAAGGGAAACCTTTGGTGAAAACTCTAGAAAACCCCCAATTTTTTGCCCATCTTTCAAATATATACGTCAGGATTTTTGCAACAGATTTTTTGCATGAGCTCCAAAATGGGCCCTTTTCGGTTAAAAACTAGGTCACCGGTCAAATCTTAGAAAAAACTTTGGGAACCTCTGAGGCCACAGTTTTAGCCAAATTTTCATAAAATTTGGTCGGGGATGTTTTTTTCCTACATAAAAATCTGGGTTTATTTTAAAATTTGGGTCATGGGGGGTCAAAAAGTAGGTCACCAGTCAAATCAGCTGTAGAGGCTACATTTTTGTCCCAGTTTTTCATAAAACATGAAAAGTTTTTGTGCAGAAATCCCAATGAGTTTTAAAATTTAGGTAGGCCCAAAATAAAGGTCACTTAGTCAGATGTTGGGAAAAACATTACAAACCTTTAAAATCCACTTTTTTGGAAAAAAAGCCAACACAGCAATCTTACCAGGTGAGCAACACAGGGCCATCTTGGCCTTCTTAAACCTTTTTTTTTTATGTAAATTTTCTTACACAAAAAATTTAAAGCTCAGAGTTCAACAAAAAATTTTTTTGAGAGCTGGACCAATGGTCCAAACCCTTAGAAAACCTACTAGCCCCTGACCTTAACTAAAACTAGACCGAAGTGAAAAAACACATATATGCCATACTGAGATCAATAACTTATTTGGGAATCCCTAACAGTTTTTTTTTTTCCTTCTATTTTATTTTAAGAAAGAATAAAGGTCTAAAAAAGAAAATTACAGAATTACCCCTTGTTTTTACATGCTTTTCATTAACTTTTCCATGAACACCTTGATTGTACTTACAGGGAAATTTCCCCATAAAATGTATTTTCGGAAAAAGTCTATTTTTAAAATAAATATTCAAGAAATTTTTCCATTTGAAGCAAACAATTTTTTTCTTGTCATCTATTCATACTTTTTTTCCCTTTAACCTTTTTCATTTCATTTTTTGCCCATTGTCTTTTTTGTGGGTAAAAAGACTTTTTTGACATTTTTCATATGGGTGCACTTTGGGGTTTAAAAGGGGGCCGCCGGGCCAAGGGGTTACGCCCGTGGACTAAAAAACTCTCAGCCCCTCCCCCCGTTTGGGGGTTCGAACCCCGGGTAGGGGATTTCGGAAATTTTTCATATAAAGGAACCCTTTCCAGCTGGCTTCCAGTAGGCCCGGGGGTTTTTTCAAACCCCCGGGTACCTTGTGTACTCGGGGTTTTCCTCCACCTGTAATTAGCTGGACGTCCAAATTGATTGAAATACTATCGCAGCAAATGGAAAACCCTACAATCCCAACACAACAACACATTGCGGTCAAAAAAAAATCGTAAAAAGGTCTATTGTCTTTAAAAACTTTGGGATCCCAGCATAATAAAAAGATTATGTTCATGCATTAACTTGCATCTCTAGCATTTTTAAATTAAACTTTTTTCCCTTTTATGAAAACAAAATTTCGTAAACATTATAAAAGAAAATTTAATAAAAATAAGCTTTCTTAGCTTAGTTTTACGACTTTGAATTTGGGCAAGCGCGGGGGGGGAAAAAAGCCTCGTTCTAAAAACACAAACCATTGAGTGAATGCGTGTAAAGGGTTGTTACAAAAAATGCCGCAAAATATTGCACACAACGGGTTTTCCAAGAAACTGTTTCAAAAAGGGGGCAATTTTTTTGGGCCCATTAAAAGTTTTATTTTTTTGTCTTTTAAATGTGTCGATAAAATAAAATTTCTGCAAAGCTTTGCCCAAATTTTAAACCGAACCAGGGGGCGTGTTAGCCTAGGCCCCTAGCTGGACGGGGACCATCAATTTTCTATTTACGCCCGTTTCGGCCCCGGGCCTTAATTTTAAAAACCCCTTTTTTTGTTTTGCGCTTTCAAGTGGGGTTTTTTTTCCCTTTTAAACCCGGGCCTTTAAATTTGGTCCCCTTCCCCTCTGAAAAATTCTTTAAATTTCATCATTTCCCCAAAAAATTTTAACTTACTCCTGGATTTTACTTTCCCCTGAATAAAAAGGATATTTTCCCCCAAAATATTATTTTAAAAAGGCCCCCTTTCCCCCCCAATATGGAAAAAAAAGGCCCTGCAAAATTTTTGATCAGCCCCCCCCCAGAAAAGGGGGGTTTCGGTTGGTAGGGGGGTCCCTGGGCCCTTGCTGTCAGTAGCCCAAACCTTGTCCAAGTAAACCCTTAATTTCATTTGACCCTTAAAGTCTCAAACTTAATATGGTTGTTGCGTATGACTAGTTTACCTAAAAGGGGGTAAAGGGGCACATTTTAAAACATTTTTTTAATGAATGTCTTGGTAATTTTTAGTTCTATTTAAAACCCCGAGTTTCTCAAATTAAGGGTTTGTTGCTTATGACAAAGAAGCCCCCTATTGATTTTTTTTGGGGCCCTCCTGGGTCTCAGACATACAATATTTTTTCTTATAACAAGTAGAAAACACTTTTGGATTTTGGGGTTTGTACCTCAAGGTAAAGGGGTTCTTAAATTAAATTAACATTTTTTTAAAGGGAAAAGCATTGTCCAACGAGATCGCTAAGAAACTCTTTTTCTCAAATATTGCACAATTGTTGTTTAAATAATAATGGGAAAACCCCCCTTTATTTTGGGGTAAAACCCCTCAGAGGTAAAGGGGTCAAAAAGGTTAAAAAGTTGAATTCTAACGAACACTGTAAAATATTTCCACTAGTAGGTACCTATTTGCATGAGAACACTATTTTAAATTTTTTTTGCTCATAAAAAAACCAGAAAAAACTTAAAACCTTTTGGGATGTATTTTAACTGACAATGTTATTTTAAACTTAAATTTTCCAAAACCCTTTAAATTTTTTTCATCCCCAATTCATTTTTTTTAAGTGAAATTTTTAGTTTCTTTTTTTTTAGCATGTTCAAAAATTACTTTTAGTAAACCTTCACCAAGAAAAGCTCTAAACCAATTTTTTAAAAACCCCACGTTAAAAAGTCAAACACATCCCTAAAAATACATGGGTAAAAGTTGTACTTCAGGTTTTTTCTGATTGCCAAATGGCTTCTTATTCAATCTAAAACTATAATAAAAATCGCTTAAATCAGGATTTTAAAAGGTTTTTTTTTTTTTCCAATTTTTTACTCTTGATAATAAGTTACTTTAAATAATATGGCATATGAGGGGGGCATAATTTTTTTAAAACCAACATTTTCTTGTTGATCTTGCACCATATTGCATATCTGCCTGCTCATGAGTCGGGTTGATAAAAAAAGACATTTAAATTTCATGTCTTTTTCCGGGGCCTTTTTGGATACTTTTTTACATTCATTGAGCATTTAATTATTTTGGGAAGTCTTTTGTAACTTTTTCCCTAAAGGGGGTGGTGTTCCTTTTTTGGGAAAGGTGGGGTGGAGGCACCCAAAGACTTTAAAACCAGCTTTTGTGTGATTGTCCGTAACATTGAAAAAACAGGTTTCTTCTACCCGGGACCCACAGTAAGTATCCCTCCCAGGGGTGTGAAACTCTAAAAAATCATCTCTCCCCCCTCTCAAATTTTGAAAAAAAAAATAGTTTAAACAAAGAAAATAAAAAAATTTTAAAAAATTTTTGCCTTGGTAAATATTGAGAAAATGGGGGAATTTTTTTAAAGGGGTTTTTAATTTTTTAATTTTCCGCCCTCTAACTTTAAACGGGTTCAAAAAAGATGCTTGCTAGGAAGTGAAAAAAACATTTTTTATACCCCTTAAAAAGACGAGATGTTTATGGACCGCCTTGGCAGCGGTCATGTGGGGGTTTTCCCCAACTCTCCCCACTCAATCAAACAGAACCAATCTTTCCAAACTTGGTCACAATTTTAATATGGGCACAATACCCTCAAACATTTTTGATAACCCACCAGATTGTCCCAGAAACCCCAGAAAAAATGGCCCTTTGAATTGATGAAAAAATGCTAATTTAACATGTCTGTTTTTTTAACTCTAAAAAACAAAAACCAATCTTTACCAAACTTTGGCCCAAAACAGTGGGGGTGGGGCACAATACTTATCACGTTCATTTATCCCCAGTTTCACGACTCTCGGGAATTTTTTTTTCCTTAAATTGATGAAAAAATTGCTTAATGAATTGTTCCCCCTGTTTTATTTTGGCCAAAAAAACAGGGTTTTTGTTGTTGGGGTAACATTGTCAAATTGCAAAGTGGGGTGGGGTTTTTTTTAACCCACCTGACACAGCGTGCTCTTTGGTGAGCTATTGTGATAATCAAAAATTTTCCCTTTTTAAAACAACCCCCCAAAAACCACGGGAAGGGTTTTTTTACTTCACGGGAAAACACCCTTTAATGATCTCTCTTTTAAGATTTTTTTAAAAATTAAATAAAAAGGGTTTAAAAAAAATGGGTCACAGAAGCAAAAAAGTTTTTTAAAAAATGCAAACTTTGAAAAAAATCTTCTGCAAAACGAAAAGGCCCTTAAAGAGTTTTAGATATTTGGTGGTACATTGTCTTGTGCACCCTACCAAGTTTGTTAAAAATAAAGGCCCGGGGTCAAAAGGGCCCCACCCCAGGGATCCCCTTGATTTTACAAAGGTTTTAAATAGAAAATCTAAAAAATTTACTTACTGTCAAAAACTCAATGTCAGGTGTGTAACTTTGCCAAAAGGACATCACCAACCCTTTTTCAAATCATGGCCCTGGGGAAAAAATTTGGGGGCCCTGCCCGGGGGTCACTTAAATTTTAAATTAGGCTTATATAGGGAAAAAAAGCAGAAAAACCTTCTTCTCAGAAGCCCCACAAGACCTGGATTTTAATATTTGGTGGGGTAGCAAGTTTTAGGGGGAAATCTCAACCAAGTCTGTTCAAATCAGGGCCCCGGGGAAAAAAACTTGGCCCCCCCCCCGAAACCTTGACTTTACAAAGGCTTATATGGGAAAAAAGCTAAAAAAACCTTTTTCCCCTCAGAAATAAACAAGACCTGGAGTTTAGATATTTGGTGGAAAGAATTTGCCCTAGGGACTCTACCAATCGTTCAAATCTTTCCCGGGAAAAAAATTGGGCCCCCACCCCAGGGGCCTTAAAATTTACATAGCTTATAAGGAAAAAACTAAAAAAAAAACCTTTTTCCCCCAAAAACCCCAAAGACCGGGATTTTAAAGGAAAAATTTGGGTTTGTGTAGCATTGCCCAAAGGGATCTCAACCAAGTTGTTAAAATCAGGGCCCGGGGAAAAAATTTGGCCCCCCACCCAGGGGTCACTTTGAATTTACATAGGCTTAAAAGGGAAAAAAAAAAAAATTTAAAAAAAATCTTCTCAAAACCACAAGGGCCTGGGAGTTTAAGATTTTATTGTGTAAAAAATTTTGAAAAATCTCCCCGATTTGTTCAAAACATGGCCCCGGGGGCAAAATTGCCCCCCCCAGGGGTCATTTGATAACAGGAAAAACTGAAAAAAACTTCTTGTCAAAAAACAAGGGCCCGGGTTTTTGATAATTTTGGGGTATAACCTTGCCTTTGGGCATCTACCAAGTTTGGGTTTAAATCCTGACCCTGTCCCACATTTTTTTCCGGAAACGTTTAAATCAATAAATATTTGAGGTATCACCTTGATAACTTTCCCTAGGGGGATAGATCTTATTAAAGGGGGATGCAGTCATAAAATGATTTCTCTACCTTTCATAATTTTTTTAGTCATTCCCCCTTTTAATTTTTTTTAGAATTTTAATTTTTTTCGGGGCATAAGGGAAAAAAGTTTTTAGATATCAAAATTTTTAAAATTTTAAAAATGGATAGATCTTATTGAGGGGGAGTGCAGTGCATTTAAAAAAGATTTTCACTACCTTTCATAATTTTTAAATAAAATTTCCCTTTTTTTCTTTTTTAAAGGGATAAAATTTTTTCCGGAGTTTTTTGTAAAAAAAGTATTTAAGATGTCCCAAAAAGGGTACTTTAAAGGGAATAATCTTTAGAGAAAAAGTGCAGTGCACAAGAATGATAACTGCTTTTTATAATTTTTGAAATTTATCGCCCTTTGTTATTTTTCACTTAATTTTTGTCCAGCAAAATCCAAAAAGTTTTTAGGATATCTATTTGAAACTGGGTTTTTCTATTGTGATCCCCATTTTTTCTTGCCAAACCACGTCCTTTTTGCGTCCGTCCGTCAGTCAATCCATCCTTTCCCCAAAAACTGGATCCCCCTGATAAAATCAAAAAGTATTGAAAAATTTCTTTTCGACACTTCAAATATGGATTTGGGTGGCCCGTATGGACATTAGCACGTTTTTTTTTTTCCTAGGTTTTAAAAATCGGTTTGCTATGGCAACAAAAAAGACTTAAAAAATGGCAAAAAAAGCCAAAAAATTGTATAACTCAAAAAAAAAAAATACTGAAGATAATTTTTTGCTTGACCCAAATTTTAGGAATATAGAAACTATTGTTCCCCTTTTCGTCGGCGTCGGCATTGGCGTTGCACTTTTTTTTAAAGTATTGCATGGGAAGTTACAAAACAACCTTTAATCTCAATAACCCCTTTTGGTATTGACCCTTTAAAGTTTTTTAAATATTTCAGGGGCATCAGACATTTCCCAAATTATTTTAAAAACCCTTTACTGAATTTAAATGAAATTTTGCCTCTTCTTAAATTTGAAATTTTGGTTTTAAATTTTCTTGCAATAGAAAATTTGGGTTTTAAAATTTTTTCGGCAAGCTACAAAAAAGTTTGTTATCAATAACCATTCATGGCATTGACTTGAAAGTTTATGAATTGTTTAGGGGCATCATACAACCAAGGTAAAATAACTTTTGGGGGAATTTGTACAAATTAAGTTGCAAGGTATTTTCATGCTAATATCCAGTTTCCCTGCTGAAAATTTATTTGAAACATCTTTTATATGTTTAGGGGTATCATCTTTTTTGGGAGAAACTTTTTAGGAATATGTTACCCAAAATTTTGGGCCCCTTTTTTAATTAGAAATTTTGGGGGTTAAAATTTTGGGAAAGCAAGGTACTTTTTATGCTAAAACTCAGTATCCAGGCATGAAAATTTAAATTTTAAAAAATCTTTAAAATGTTTAGGGTAAACAGCTTTCATGGTAGATAACTTTTAAAGGAAAAAAGTTCCCAAAACATGGCCCCCCTTTTAACTTTAAAATTTTTGGGAAAAGTTTGCAAAAAAGGGGAAGGACCTTTATGCTTTTATCTCAGTAAACCAGGCGTGCGTTAAATTGAAACTTTTTTAATAAAATTTTAAAATATCATTCTTTTAAAAGGAAAATAACACTTATTGGAATATATTAAAAAATTTTGGTCCCCTTTTTTAAAAATTAAAAATTTTTGGGTTTAAAATTTTTCCCTTCAAACTCAATTTCCCGCTTTTTTCTCAGAAAAAGGGTTGTGGAGTTGACCCAAAAGTTAAAGATGGGCCTTTCAGGGGGAACTGAAAACCATGGGGGATAACTTTTGGGGCGGGAAATTTTTTGCAGATTTTGGCACTTTTCCCAACTTGGAAATTTTTGGGGTTTGAGTTTTGCATGCCACAGTGTTTTTTTTGCTTAAAGGGCTCGGTAAATAACATGAATTGATTTTAAACTTCCCAAAAAAAAGTTAAGGGGTATGAGATTAAACATGGAAATCATTTTTGAAATATTATTTGTCAGGGGGATGTAAGGGCAAATTGAAATAGATTTCATTTGATTTAAACCCCCAAGGGATTTTGAATAGACGGCGTCTGTCCTCTGACAGCTCTTGTTCCCTTTTCTAGTCCAAAATTCGATTAGCATTTTTAAAAATTTTTTACAAACCCCCCCTCCCATTTTAAAACATATATATTTTTTCCTCAGATGAGACAGATTGAATGGTACTTCTTGAGTGTCCCTAGGGGGCTTTGGGTCCCCCCCCTGTCGGTTTTTCCCTTTTTAACGTTTTATTTAAAAAAAACATCCCCACTCATAAACCAAATATATTCTTTTCCTCAAGGTCAGATGAATTGAATGGGACTTCCCCTTTATGTTCACATGGGTCAACAATGGGTCCAAAGGGGGCCCACCCCCCAACCACTCTTTTTATGATTTTCTAAGGAGAAACCCTTTTTTTTGGGAAAATCATAACAGTTCACTGTTACAATTATTTTCTTGTTACTCTAAATTTTGGGAAAAAGAAAAAAAAAAAAAAATTTTTATTTTTGGGCCCAAACCAAAGTTTTTAAAAAAATATATATTTTTTTAAAAAATTTTCCCAAAAATTAGGGACAAAAAAAAAAACCGATTTTTTTTCCCTAAGGGCAAGTGATATCGTCAATTTTTAATGTGGATTAAACATCATACACATAAACCCAATTTAAACCCCCTTTTATATATATATATAATATAATAAATATAATAATATAAAAATATTATATATATTAAAGGATGTAAATTTAGATTACATCTTTAAATTTTGGGTTTAAAAGTACTAATGAATATTTTTAAAACACAGCCCTTTTAAATTTGGAAAGGGTTTGTAAGGTATCAGGGAAAAGTTCCTATGAAAGGGTCTCAGGGTATCAGGGTTAAGTTTGAATTTCCATGGTTTTTAAAGATTAAACCAACACAACAGCTCACCTTCACTTTGTTCTGTCTGTTTATTTATTGTGATTGTTTATTTCATCCCCCGAAAATTTTGTATGAAAACCCAGACTGACACTGGGTTTGGGAAATGAAATGCCAGACGTTTTTCCCCGGAAATAAATTGGGAAAAATGGCAGGAAAAACCAAAATAAAAAAGTTTTTAAAAAAGCCGGGGAAGGGTGGCCCAAAAAATATTTGCAATTTTTTTGCTCCCCCCTTGAAAAATGGGTGGCATATAGCATTGCTGCTGTCTAGTACTCTGTAAAACCAAAAAACCCTTTTATTATCCCTTAATAAAAAACCGCAGGTAGGGATAAGGGGCCCTGCCCAGCAAAAAGAACCCATTGAATTTGAGGTCAAGGTCCTGTACATTAGAATGAAAATTTTTTTCCGATCATTACCTGGGGAACCGCAGGGGGGCCTTTGGGTTTTTGAAACCTGGGAAGGACATTGGGCCCTACCAGTAGATGAAAAACTATTTATTTTTGAGGTACTTTGGGGCAAAGGGGCAAGGTTACTGTTTTAAATTTGTTTTAAAACCTCGTCTGTCATTAACTGGGGGACCTCAGGGCCTGGGTTTGTGAAACCCTGGTAAAAACATTTTGGGCCCCCACCAAGAATGAAATCTATTGATTTTTTTGGGCACTATATCAAGGTCATCATCACTGTAACCTTTAGTAAGAAAACCTTTCAACTGGACAAGGGTTTTTGACATGCCCATCTTTCCCAAAAAAAAAGCGTTGTGGGGCATCTGTGTTCCCCATGGACACATTTTTTAGTTTGCTAAGGCAATAAACATCAAGGTTGGGTTAAATTTTTTTCAGTATTAGTCCCAAATTTTCCCTTTTTAAACAAATGTTTGAAAACTAAAACCTACTTTTAAAATTTTTTGGGGTTTTTTTCTGAAAATTAAAGATCCCTTTCACATTACTTGTATATAGGATTGGGTTTCCCCCCACACAACCATTGCTTTTAAAAAGTCAATTTTTCAAAGGGGGGTAACAAAAAAGAATGTTTTATAAGAAGATAACATTGGTTTAAAAACAAATGTGGCTGTTTTTTTCCAAATTTTAACAAAAAATAATGTCCCCCAAAAGAAAAACCCCGGCATGTAAATTCTGGAGTTTTCCTTTACCACAAAAAGAGGGGTTTGGGGTTCATGTTTTCCATGTGATGATTATTTTTTTATGAAATTCATGCTTTATATCCCCTGATGAGGGGATATAGTTTAAAATTTCCATAATTTGCAATGGGGGTAGGATTTTACAATTTTTCAAAATTACTAGAAAATTGGGGAAAAAAAAAGTTAAATTTTTTCAGCCGTGACGAAACAGTATGCATTTGAGATAGCAAGGGTTTCCCGCAGAGTCAGAATAAAATGGAGCTGAATACCCAGTGAGTGTTTACTTTTTACATTATGGTACAGAACATCTGCACAAAACAAAAACCCGATTTACCAGCCAATTTTTTAGATTATCAAAGTGGGTTTAATATTTATATATTGAAATACCAAGGAGCATATTATGGGGAAGCAAGGGACCATTGTTTTACCCCCAGGGGGGTAGACAGTTTTGGGAAAAATGTAATATGCAATATTTTTTTTTTTTCAAATTTCGGCTATTTTTATTTGAAAAGAAATTTTTTGGTTTTTTAAAAAATAAATTTCCGCCCGGGGAAAAAAAATGATTAAGAAAGGAGAAAAAAAATTCCCTAGGGGAAAAAGAAAAAATATAAAAATTTGAAGATTGTGAAATAAGATTAATTCAGCAAAAGCGGGTTTTTTCTCTTCAGGGAGACCCCGTCCACACGCCAAACAGATTTGAAAAGGGGGGGGACATTCATCATCTTTTGGGACCAATACTTCCAGGGAGGGTCAGATTTATTGGAAAAGGATTGACAATTTTAAAGTATAGAAAAAAAGTTTTAAAAATTGATTCCCGAAAACAGAGCCATGAATTTATTCATTAAACAGGTGGTGATTCTAAAATAAAAATTATAAAATTGTGAAAAGTGCTATAAAATTCCCAAAAATGCCCCGAGATAAATTGGGGGGGGGGGGGGGGGGTTTGGGGTCCCCTTTTTGGTGGTTTTGTTGGGCAGTAGGCTGTCCAACATAACTTGAAAACTGTTTAAGGTATTGACTTGAAAATTAAAATATAGGGGAAACTAGGAGAAGTACCCGTTTTCTAAGAAAAATTTAAAACTACCTGGGCCCCATTTTTGACTTATCTACCTTTTTTTTTAATTTTTTTTTTTTTTTTTTTGTCTGGAAAAAAAAATCGAAAATTTTAGGGAAAAATTTAAAAAAAATACAGATGGTGACAGGAGAAGGCATGTCCAAGAAGTGTTTCTCTACAATTTTTTCCCATTCTTGAATTTTCTCCTTTTTTAATTCTTTTTCTCTTGGGGGAAAATAACTCAAAAGTTATACAAGGTATTGGACTTGAAACTTAAAAAGTAAACATTAAAAAGTAAAGTGCAGTTCCAAGTACGCAACTTTTAAAACTGCCCAAAACAATATTTTAAATCTCCCCTACCCCAAATTATAAAAAGACTTTACTTATTTACAAAAACTATCATAACCCAAAATAAATCATTTAAGGTTTTACTATGCTCCCCCCCGGGGGTCTGGGTTTTTCCGTATCAAAGCGTTTTGGCGGGGGAAATTAAAACACCTTTAGTGATAGTTTTTTTGTTTGACATTGTTCTTATTATTCTTTTTAAAGCAATAAAACTTCATCAAATTTAAAAGTAAAAAAACCCAAAAAAAACCCTAGTAAAAATATTCCCCCCATTAGCTCGTTTGTGCAATTTTTCTCCCTCAATGGGCCAGGACCCCTCCCCCCAACAAAATTTAAAAAAACACTGTGGAAATTTTAGAAAAAACCAAAATTAAGTCACAAGTGTCCTGATAATGCCCTGGGAAAAAAAAAACCCTTGTAAATCGTAGATATTTTTTTTTCCCTGTAACTAGTAAACCCTTTGAATGATTTTTTTAGCCCGGAAAAGACTGTTTTAAGACCGGAAGATGAAAAGGGCCCCCGCTGGCTGGACATTTAAAATGTTTCCAAATGAGTAAGACCCACCCTGGAATGGGGGCCCCCTTTTGTCATTTTCCTTCCTTTCCCCCTAAGAACAATTTTTTCCCATTAAAGGGTTTGGGAAATTTGGGTTTAAATAACCCGGGGCCCCTTTCCCTAACAATATTAAAATTTTTGCCCTCCTAACACCGCATTTCATAATGTTTCTTTTGATAAACCTTTTTTACTTCAACTAACGTTTAAAAAAAGAACCAGTGCAAAAATTTAATGTGTCCCCAAGGGTTTTGGGAAGAAATTTTAGCTTTTTATTTTACAATTTAGATAATTTCAGTGGTAATTAAATGACAGAGACTTGAAATCAGAACTCATTAGAAACAGTACACTTTTTTAGGGTTTTTTCCTCAAGACAAAATTTTTTCCCTTTCAGTGGCACTAAAAGTAAACCCGTTGTCAAAAATAGCGTATTCGTTCGTACGCATCGTATCGTATAGTATAACCCCCCAAACGCATCGAACGGGTTTTGGGAAAAATAAACCTATCGCATTCAATCGTTTTACACATAATGAACAGGATCTTAACACATCGACCCTAAAGAAAAGGTAAAATCCCTAAATCCCTAAAATCGTAAATTTCTTAAAGTAAAAATCGATCGAATCACTCTAAGGGTTTTTTGGGAGTTGTGTTTCGGGACACCCTTTATTTTTTTTATTTTTTTTTTAGAAAATAATTATTCTTCGGTCTCTAAATTCAAAATTTTGGGGTATATGTAAAAAATTTTTATTTATAAAAAAAATTTTTTGTAGTATAATCTTATTATTTGTTTAGTTAAAATAACCTTTTTTTTTCTTTTTAAGTACCGGGATATACAGTTTAATGGCCCTACGGCCCTTTCTGCAGCAGAAAGCCGTGCGCGTTAAGCAATTTTAAAGCAAAAAGTGAAAATAGTATTCGAAAGCATTAAAAACGGTATTTAAGTAAACGCTGGGCTACAAAACATTCCTTTTGTTTATTTGATTGGGTTTTGGGGTCAAAAATTTTTATGATTTGCAAGTCTGAAAATTAAAAGATTTTTAAAAAACTGGGCCTAATTAGCATAAAAAACTCCGATTTCGTCCAAGACATTGCCCTTTCCTTTTAAAAACTTATTTTCCGGGACCTTTTTCCCCCCCGCAGTGTTCGCCCCCCCCGGTGCTCTTATTTTTAAAAAATTGGGGAAAAAGATGATCGTAACTTTGCCTATACCTTTCATTATAGTTCTAATGTGTATTTTTTTTTTTTTTTCCTACTTTTTTTACTTTCCCCCCCCCCCCCCTTTCTCCCTCCCTCTCCCCCAATATACAAACTTCCTAATTCGCCCCAGAACAATTTCGTTTTCTTCTCTCCCTCTCTTTCAGTTTTAATAAGCAATATAAATCAGGAGGGTCTTGGGGTTCAAAACCTAAAAACCGGGGGGAAAAATTTTCCCCCGGTAAAACCCTCAAGACCCTAAACAATTTTTACTAGATTTTGGGCCCTTTTCGCACCCGGCAAATTTGTGTTGCATGGGAACCGGGGACTCAGTACTGGGGTTTTAAGAAGGAAATTCCTCTCCCCCCGGTAAACGGGCGGTTTCAATTTCCCCCGACCGTAAAATAACCCCAAAGTTCTTTTTTGCGAAATGAGCTAGGGGATCGCACCCCAACTCACTTGTATCCAACCACTGTCCTTTTTTGGATGCTTTTTAGCTCACCTGAGCACGTGTGCTCAGGGGCCTTTTAAAAATCGATGAATGTCCGCACCACCCCCCGACCCTTTGTCCAAAAATTTGTTCGTTTTTCACCCCTAGCCCTCTTCATTTTTTTGAGCAAATTTTCTTCAAACTTTAAAAAAAAATTTTTTTAACCCTAAGTCTCGGCCCAAATTCGATTAGGGGTGTATCGGGAAAATTAGGGCCCGAGTTATGCCCCTTTAAAAATTTAAAAAAAGGCCAATTTCACATTGTTTTTTCACCGAGCATTTTATTTCATGAGCCAAATTTTCTTTTAAACTTTTTATCAAAGTTTATAACCATAAAATCACAGCCAAGTTCGATTAAAGGCTTTATATCGTACCAAATTTGGCAGGGGTTATGCCCCTTTTAAAATTTAAAAAAGCCAGATTTCCCCCATAGTTTTTCACTCTAGCAACTTTTATTTTCATGACAATTATCTTCAAACTTGATAACCCAAAAAAGTTTTTAAAAACCCTAAAAACTCAGCCAAGTTCGATTATGGCTGATATCATACCATTAGGTCAGGATTCTGCCCCTTTTAAAATTCAAAAAAAACCAATTTCACCCTTTTTTGCAACCTACCCCTTCATTTTCCCTGAGCAATTTTCTTCAAACCCTTTTTAAACAATGTTTATAACCCTAAAATTTACGGCCAAGTTCGATTTTGGCTGATATCGAAAACCCTTTGGTCAGGGGGTTTTTGCCCCTTTTAAAATTCAAAAAAACCAGATTTCACATAGTTTTCAATCCAAAACCCCTTCATTTATGAGCAATTACCCTTTAAACTTTAAAAATCAATTTTTTTTAACCAAAAAAATCACGGGCCCAAATTTCATTAAGGCCTTTTTACGTAAACCCTTTGGTCAGGAATTTTTCCCCTTTTAAAAATTTAAAAAAGGGGCCCGAATTTACATTGTTTTTACTCAAACAACTTCATTTTTTATGAGCAAAAATCTTCCAAAAATTTTTTATCAATTTTTTATAACCAAAAAACACGGCCAAAATTTGATTATCTGATTTTCTTTCCATTAAAGGGAGGGGTTAAAGCCCCTTTTAAAAAAATTTAAAAAAAAACCGATTTCACTAGTTTGCACCTAAAGCATCTTCATTTTTATGAGCAATTATCTTCCCAAACTTGATAACATTGTTTTTTTAACCCAAAAAAAACTCAGCCAAGTTTTTATTTTGGGTGATATCGGACCATTAGGTCAGGGGTTATCCCCTTTTAAAATTCAAAAAAAGCCAGATTGCAAATTTGTTTTCACTCTAGCATCTTTTTTTTTTAAAGGGCAAATTTTCTTTTTAAATTTTTTAACAATGTTTTTTAAAACCCCCAAAATTTTGGGGTAAGTTTGGGTTATTCTGAAATTGGGCCCTTTGGTTTAGGAGTTACACCCCTTTTAAAAATTTAAAAAAACCAGTTTTTACTTTGTTTCCCTCTAGCATCTTTTTTTCTTATTTCAAATTTCCCCAAAAACTTTTTGGGCCCTTTTTTTTTAAAACCATAAAAAACCTTTTTCCAAGTTCAATTTGACTGGAAAACAACACATAAGGTCAGGAGTTTTGGCCCCTTTTTTAAAATTTTAAGAATCCAGATTTTCTCTTTTCACCTAAACCTCTTTATTTCCCCAAGCAATTTCCCTTTAAAACCCTTTAAAACAATTGGGTTTTTGAAACCCAAAAATCTTTTGGGCCCAAATTTTTTTGATGCTTTTAAACCCAATTTTTTTAAAGTCACAGTCAGGAGTTTTGCCCCTTTTAAATTTTAAAATTGCAAAAGGTTTAAATCTGTTTTAACTTTAAAATTTTCAAAAATTTTTAAGGGACTCATTGTCATTTTAAAAAAAGGGAAAAAAAATTTGTAAAAATTTTTATTTTTTTTGCTCACCGAGCACGGTGCCCCAGGGGTAGCTTTTAGGGTCGATGAAAGCCTCGTCCGGCCGTCCGCCGTCCCCTCCGTCCGTTTCCCCCCCCCTCCGTCCGTCGTCCACAAAAATTTTTTCGTTTTCACTCTAAACATCTTCATTTTTTGAGCAATTATTTTTTCAAAAAATTAAAACAATGTTTATTTAACCCCTAAAATCCCCGGCCAAGTTTTGATTATGGCTGAACGGGAAAATTAGGTAAGGAGTTAAGCCCCTTTTTAAAATTCAAAAAAACCAAAATTTTTACATTTTTGCACTTAAACATCTTCATTTTTATGAGCTTTTTCTTTAAACTTTATACCCAAAGTTTTTTTAAAAAAATAAAAAACACGGCCAATTCGATTATGGCTGAAAATTTTACCATTAAGGGGGGAGTTTTTCCCCCTTTTAAAAAAATTTAAAAAATGCCCTAAATTTTTGGGTTTTTTTACACCTAAACAAACTTCATCTTTTAGCAATCCTCTTCAAACTTTATGGGAATGCTTAGAAACCCTTAAGGGCCCCGTTGAGTTCGAAAAATTTCTGAGAAATTCCCTCAATTAGGCAGGAGTTATCCCCCTTTTTAAAATTCAAAAAAAGCCCTATTTCACTTTTTTACACCCCATTTCCCCTTTTTTTTCTTTTTAGCAATCAAAACTTCAAAATTTTTGGCAAAGCTTTTACCATAAAAGTCTCGATTGAGTTTGATTTTGACTGAGACAAATTGAAAAGGCAGGAGTTAACCCCTTTTAATATAAAAAATGCCAGATTTTCACGTTGTTTACACTCTAGCATTTTTATCTTTTGAGCAAAACATCTTTTAAACTTTATTACAATGTTTATGACCATAAGGTCTGATTGGGGGTTCCCATTAATGCGAGACCGTCAATTTTGTTTTTAGAAGTTTTCCCCTTTTAATTTTCCCCAAAAAAAGCCCGAAATCAAAATTTTTTTTATACTCCCGCAAACTTCATCTTTTTAGCCAAAACATCTTTAAACTTTTTTGACAATGCTTATGCCCCAAAAGGGCCCCGATTGAGTTTTGATTTTTGGCTGAGATCCGTCAATTTGGGCAGGAGTTAAAGCCCCTTTTTAAAAAAAAAAAAAAGCCAAAAAATTTTACGTTGTTTACACTCATAGCATCTTCAATTTTTTTTTGCAATCATCTTCAAACTTTATGAAATTGTTTAA
>CM037789.1:37441638-37491638 GCA_021229015.1 Solen grandis
AAAAAGTACTCCTCACTGCCCACACTCACTGAAAACATTAACATATGGGCATCAGCACCTAATAACACATATAAGTCTGCTTAATTGACATTTAAATCAATACAGTGTTCTTAAAATACAAAACCACTATGTATGCTCTCACATACATTTGCATTGTCTTGCTATTTTCCTTTTTAAAATAATAACATAAATACAGCAAAACTATGATAAATATGATAAAAATAAAACAGTACTTAATGTTTAAAATAAAAGGCAAATCCAACTTACTCTTAATATCTATTTGTTCATCTATATTGTTATGCAAGTCTGCATCCGGCATTGCAGAAGTACATGATGCTATTATTTCTTTCTTATCACTCTCATCTAAATTCAATACTTCCGAATCCGCTGTATGAGGTTTGTCAGGAAGATTTATAGCAGCCGGAGCTGGCACGAGAGCTTGAAAAGGGCTGCCTTCGACGATGCTGTCATTGCATTTCGGATTTACTTTATCTAAGATATTACATTCTTCTGTTTTACTTATGTCAACATCTCCAGCTTTGCGTTCTATCTTATCTTTGATTGATTCTAAAGATTCAATTGTTTCATTCTTCAGCTTGGTGGTATCAAATGTTTTATCTGCATGTTCAGAGTTATTACCAAGTTGAGGCTGGAGAGTATCTTCCACGGTTACATCTTTACCGTTTTCAGGCAGGTCGGTTTTTGTTTTGTATGAACTGTTAACAGAACAATCTGATTCATCATCATCACATTTTGACATGCTTGCTACAACTGAATTCAATACGTTGTTATTTGTTGACTTCTTAGATAAGTTGCTCAAATAATGAGCAAAGAGTGATTGTTTTTGTTTTTTATTTTCAAATGATACCTTTACTGCTTTTCCTTTTGTATTCTGGACGTCACCGATCAATTCTTCTGATTGGTTACTTTCTCCATCTTCGAATTTCATGGTAAAATCATTCGCGGACGTAGTCAAAGGAATAAAATCAAGGCTTTGTATGGTTTTCTGCATATTTCTGCGGTCACCAGAATCAGAACACGCCTGAGAACAACTGCCGTTTAGTTTCCTTTTCTCCGACTCAGATCCGCTGCTGTCATTCTCGAGTATCGTGTTATGACAAAGTTCCATGTCTTTTACTTTATAATCGGTTGTATTTAACTTTGTTTGTAAATCGCCAAAATTTTCCCCAGATTCATTTTGTGGATGAATCTTCATTTTTTTGTTTGACGGGGATAAACTTTGAGAACAGTCGTCTCCGAATTTTCGCTTTTTTGGTTCAATAGCTTTTGCTTTTGTGATCAACGGAGCTTTCAAGTCGACCTTTATTTTGCCACTTTCATCTAAGGTTCCTCGAATTAGCTGCAATAAGGTACAGTCATCTTCTTCATATAGGCCATGTTGCCTCAAAATCTTCTCAGCTCGTTCTGATCGTAAATCATGGCTCTTCTTGCATTTATGCCCATATTTACAATCCCCTTTTATAAAATTCAAGCAAAGATGAAGTCTTGTACATTCCTTCCATTTGTTACAGTCGCCTTTTCTGTAATATATGCAGAGAGAAGGTATTGTACGATGTCCGACAAATCTTAAAAGTGCCTTAATCTCACTGTCATCCATTTTATGCAAAAAGTGTTTTTCAAGGATGTTAGCATTTTTCTCCGAGTGAAGTGCGTGTCCAAACTCACAACGGTCACCAAACCGACAGGCGTTACGCAGGTCATACTTGCATATATGTAGCTTTTCACAATCGCAATTTTTCTCATGACAAAGATGGACATCTGTTGATGCAGTGACCTTTTTATTTGAATCAATTGAAAAACACTTTGGGAATCCTCTCAATACCCGAAGTAGATCAGATTTGCGTTTGAATTCGATTCCCATGCGTTCTTTAATGCTATCACTCAGGGATTGCAATGGTAAATGTTCATTATTTGACTGAATACAAGCTGACAAAATAACTGATACGATGTCTTTCTTTTTATCGACGGTCAAATTACAAAAAGATCTGTAGGATAAAGTAATGTTTACTTCATTATACTGTTGATGAGTGTGATGTTGTTTGTGTCGTTTATCTTGTTTTTTTCTCAGACCCCTTTCATCTATTTGTTCTGGAGAGTCAAGCTTGTTCTTCTTTTCCACCATCTGCATTTTTTCTGAATATTTTCCTTTTCTCTTCATTGTATTTTTTTCTTCAGTTTTTTCTAAAACTTTATTTACTTTTCTTTCCATTCTCAATTCATCATGACGTTGGTTCCATCTCTCCATTATGTCTATTTCATCCCTTTTGTTCCTGACTTCGTAACTTCGTCCATTCCTTATTTCCCCGTGACTCTGTTTTGCATACCTACCATATTCAACTTCCAGTCTTTCCATTGGAGTTTGTTCGATATGTCTGTTACTTATTTCCCTCATCTGCATCCTTTCCTCATGCCTGTAATAATTATAACTCCCATCATCTTTTCTTTCTTCTGAATTTTCGTCACTACGATTTATGCTTTCTCTCATCCAATTCTCAACTTGTAAACGTTCTGAACTTTCTTCCCTAGTCCCCCTTCTTCTCAGATTACGCCGTTGATATTCATCAATTTCACTCTCCCTCTCGTTATATTCTTTAAAACGTCTATAACTGTTTTCCCTGCTCTCATTTTCTCCATGATTATAGCTTTGGTTGTTTCGTCTAACATTTTCTTCCACCCCTGAGATATTGTATCCTAAATGATCACTGCTTCTTTCGTAGCTCCTTTCTCTTCTGTATCTTAGATGTTCTGTCCTATTGTCCTCTTCATGCATATAGATCTCCACCCTCCGTATATTTTCTCTAGGACTCCATCTTGAACAATTTGCAAAGTCATTAATTCTGTGTTCAATATCTTCTTCCGAAGCGACTTCATGATAATTACCAAGAGTTGGCGAGATGTCATTCCTGTGCTGATCCCGAGAAAATATTCTAAGGGATCTCTCGCTGTCTGGTGAGAGCGGACTTTCGACATCAAACGTATCATTATTGTAGGATGTAATATCTCTTTCATCTCTTGTGATCTCTGGTCCAGAATGACGTCTAAATTTGTTTAGAATTGTGTTGTCGACTGACACATTTCGTCCATGTTTTGATTTCGCCCTTCCACGAAATCGAGAACTACTCATTGTCTTCTTACCCTTAATAAAAAAAATAAATAGAGAACATTTCATCAATATCTAAAGCAAGTAGCACTAAAATAAAATTAGAAAGAAACTTATTTCTACTGATAGTCTTTGAAATTCGTTTGATATGTAAACAATGTAAAACAATAGTAGCAAAGACAGCCATTCACTAAGGTCATAAGGTCACTCAGAGCAACTGATTAAGATTTCCTAACAATTTTTAAATAAACTAAATTTTGTATGTTTACGTCGACAACAACTTAAACTAATCCTTCTAGATGATCTCATAACTGTCAGGGGCGTGCCTGGAGCTAAATTCGGGATACGCAGACTTGCAAGGGGGGGGGGGGGGGGTCCGGGGGTTAGGCATCGATTTTTATTGCAGTTTTGGCACTTTTAGATTTTCGATTTTCTCGACGAGGTATACGCAACTGAGTATTTGCGTAAGCCTAGGCACGCGCGTGACTATTACAGTATTTTGCACCTGGAAACATTTTGAAAAGTTATCGCCCCACCGATCCGTAGTCATTGGAGACTACAATAAGACCAGACACACGAGAGTCATCAATGTAAAAGCTGATTCTAGATTTAGTGTTTCGACTATTATATCCAGAAACAAAGTTTGATTATGATTAATAAACAAATACAGAAGCATGTATGTAAAATATATATATATATATATATATATATATATAACATCTATATATTTATCATTTAATTGCAGTAATACATGGCTTAATACAGCCAAAAGATGAATTAGCCCATCCATATGATAAAATTCGTGTGTCCATGTATAATTGAATAAATAAATACCACAGCGTAAAGCCATATAGAGAGAGATGCAGTAAGCTCAAGTTCAATTTAGTTTGACACGCTTTTCTTGAGTGGGTGGGCCCAGGGGAATGTGCAACTCGATCGGATCGTTTATTACTTATTTTACAGGTTTGGAAAAAAATAATTTCAATTGTGCTACATGCCTTTTCTGCGCAGTATGTTTTAAACATTTCATGTTAGACCTTGTCAATAAGCTTGTAACACATCCCGCTTGATTGTCTGATTCAAATGGCTTCCCCATTTTGACTCATTTCTAACGATGCGAGAAGCAATTCGACAAGCGGAAATAACAATAAACAGCAGACGATATCCGATGACTGGTACTCTACCCTGAATACGCATTCGTACTCGAAGTTTACTGTACTCATTCGTTCATACTATATTTACGGCATTAATGTCAGTTTTTTTTGATTTTATTGTCAAAGTGTTGTACCTTTTCTTATTCTTAAGAGCTCTAATGTTTTCTAGGATCAATTTTATTTTTCCAATCCGTTTAAAAGGAATTCCAAGTTTTTTTCTATGATAAAATTGGTATTTTCAAGATTCCATATTTTTTCCAGACAAATCTCATTTTCTATGACTTTTCCAGGTTTGTGCGAACCCTGTAAAGCGTATGTTTATTTCCCTTTGAACGATGTGACAGATTTTACACCAGCAGTTCGGGAAGTGATCTGTTAGTCCAAACTCCGCCGCAGTAGTTACCTCCCCTTACAGCTTGACGTAGCCGGTGCGCGGAGTTTGCTGTTAGTCCTACTGTTATGGATGCATGGATTTAATATTTTACAGAAAATGTAAAACTGTATCCGTTCTTTGTCAGTTTATCGTATCTTTAAAGGACCTTAGCGTGTCTTTCTTTGTTTATCTATTTAAATTTTCCAACAGATTAAATGTCCTTGAATATGAAAGTAATGTATATATATTAGTTTTCACTTTATGTTAATATTAATCAGTGATAGTATCTAAAATCCCATATTGCGAGTTTGTTCGTATTCGCATGTAGTGTATCGATACAGCACTATAGGAGACATAATTATGTAGACGGACGAAACATCCTCAGGCCGAAACGTCTGACCGATAGATATAACTTGAAAACTAACGACAACGAGACTTATAAAAGTATACTGAAAAACAAACTTACTTTATTTGTCCAAATTTCCATTCTACCCCTTCTTAATCGCTGGACCACTAATGCAGGTTGTCGCTGTTTCTGCGGCTTATATAGACACTACACACCTATTCAGTTCCAAGAATTTGATTTTGGGATTCCGCTAATTCATCTATTTTAGCTATACACAAAACAGTATGTACAGAGTAGTTTGATAAAAATCGACCCAGGCGTGTATGTTATTTTTTGAAAATATGATAAGTAGGTTACTACTTTCGGTTTCGATTTTTTTATTTTTGTATCCACAGAATTAACAAGGTATGCAAAATAATTATTTGAATCAGTAGTCACTATATCATGTCGTAAAATCATTTTGGCTCACTTCATTTCAGAAACACTGAAGACAGTGTACTGAAAAGATATCATATCAACATGTTGACTTTATATTTCAATACGTTGAGTATAATCATTTTAATTAAACATGAAGTCAAATGAAAACACCGACAACGAGTTTAAGGGCATACATCCATCATTAAATAATGATCATGGTCCATCAAGTGATCGTGGGAATTATATAGTATATGCAAACCTTTATAGACTTAGAGGAAAAGAGCCTATAACTCCAAGTCAATGGATGCTTGCATCTCCTCGAGGTCTTTTTAAGCATTTCAAGGACCATGGTTAAAATTTAATGATGGGTGTATTACATTGAGGAAGAATTAAGACATTGTCAATCTGATTTTTTTTTAAAAATCAATGATTCGTCTTTTATAGTAGTGTACAAAACTAGATATTTAGTTGTTATTAAGAGAGCTAGTAAAATGCCCTCAGTAATTTGTCCGACTTGTGGATCAAAATTATATCGTTTGCTGTTATATAATCAGTTAATGGTATAATCAGTACTATATGATGTATTGTACGCATTTCATTTTATCTTCCGTACAGATATTGAATGATAACAAATCAAAAATAGCACGTCTAGAATTTGGGTCAAAATGAAAAACTAAGGCGGAAAAAAATAAGTTGTTTGTTTCTCCGAAAAAAAAAAAAAAAATAGGATCGTTAGGTCGGCTAAACTTTTTTTTTATTTTTAACTTTTTCCCTTTTCCTTATTTTCAGAGGAATTGACAAAAACAGCGTTTTGCAACCGTTATAGCCCGAATGCTACGAAAAAGTTTAGGGTCGGTACAAAAAATAGGGTCGGTCGGGTTAGTGGAAACAAGAAACTTTTTTTTATTACGCCTTAATTGTTAAACAAAATTAACCCCACACTTAAACTTTGTATAGATATACTTTCACTGTATCTAATTATCTGTAAACATGTCTGTGTGACCATCAATCAAATAAATTATTTTTGAAAAGGCCTAACGTCCTCATTAAGAAATACAGTGGTCACGCGATTCCTCGAGGTCGGACGGGATCTGCAAAAAAAAAACAACTCGAAGAATCGCCGTTTCGAGAAATCATTTATGTGTCAAAATTTAATACATTTACATTTGTTGATAACTTACGTCGCCTTTAGTAATACTTTATAAACATAATATATGTTTAAAATTAAAAAAAATAACACGACCTAAGCTTTCATTGTGAGAATTAAGTCAGAAATAAGTTATCATTTTACCGATACTATGATTGAAACTCTTTGTTTTAGTTTGTATATATGGCGGCGTTGCGTACGTTTTAAATTCTTGTAATAAACACTTATATCGTGGTTCTTCAAATTAATGATTACAGAGAAAAAGAACAACACACAAACAAGCAAAATCGGCTCCTTTAATGACAAATGATTAATCATGCAGACCCATCACAGTTTGTTACATGATGTAGGTGCAAAAATACTTTCTACATGGCCGTGTTGATATAACGATTCACAAATGTACTCTAAGGAGGTTTGACAATGTGTGAAAACAAAAAGAAAACCATCTCGACCAAGGTGTTAATTACAGGTGGTCATAGAGCCGGAGTATGGTTGTCAAGGAGATATAGGTAGGTTTTGATATCGACTTCGAGGAATCGCATAGAAATAATATAGGATATACCATCTAGGGACCAAGGACGGAGCTCGAGGAATCCAAAATCGCATGTTTGAAGAATCGCTCATAAATTTATATAGAATAAGAAGGGTTAAATCAAGGGACCGGGCTTGTAGCTCGAGCCATCGCCGGTATTCAATGAATCGCCACATTGAGGAATCGCGTGACCACTGTATTTTAGATCTTATACAAGATTAGAACACATTCCACTCCTCTTGTTTTACTGCATAGTTTGGAAAACAAGATAACACGAAGAGCTGTCATACTTGCAATAAATAGGAAAGAAAAAAGAGGTATTTATTTAGGACGTACGGTCGGTGTAATTGGCGCAAACATTAATTAATACGGCGATTAATGTCAAACAAGAGGGCAATGATGGCCCTATATCGCTCACTTAAGTACCACTGCTGTAAAGGAGCAATCTTGGTAGAGGTTTTCCCATAGAACATCTGTCCAAAAATTTAAAATCTTGCCAGAAGTTTGGGAGCAGAAGTCTTTTAAAGTTTTCACTATATACATATAAGGTAAATTTAGCCGCGCCCCCTGGCGGCCATGTTTTTATTACGGATCGGAAAATTTTTAGCAATCTTGGTAGAGGGTTACCCAAGTAATATCTGTACTAAAACATTTTGAAATCTTACAGTATAGAATTAAAGGAGATGATTTTTAAAGTTTTCATACTCTTTTACTTTCCATTGCCATGGCAACCAGAGTTCTACATGGATCAAGTTTATTTTAGCAAATTTTGTGAAGGTTCACCAAAGGATCATCACTGCCAAGTTTAATGAAATTCTGTCCAGCAGTTTCAGGGGAGATGTTGTTTAAAGTATTCACTATGGGGTGTTCCCACTTTGCTAACTTTCTATATTCTGGTACTGAATTGAAAGTTGACAAAGTGGGAATTTGACCAGGTAGTGAAAAGGTGTAAAATGCAAGCGGTGTCATATTGAAAAATCACTCTTTCGTTTTCAACATGGAAAAATTTTGTCAATGTAATTTATATAAACATGCAAATATAATAAAGTTGATAAATATAATTAAGTGATAAATTTTATCAGTTTACAAACAATCTTATCATTTTCCTTTTCACACTTACCCAACTTCCGATCTTTGATATACATGTATAAAATACAAATATAAGTGTTTAAACAGTAAACACTTACACACTATTTTAAAGTAAATGCATGTAATCATTAATTGACCTTTTTATTAAGTTTGAAATTTTCGTGATTTTGATAAAAGATATTCACCTTGACCATTATGTTGATCTGCCCGATGGCAGAAATATGTAGTTAGTATACTGTTGACTACTTGATTTGTATTCACAGTAATTGCACTCTAATACTATAGTCCCAGATATTATTGATTTTTCAGATCATTGCCCTAGTTATTTCAGTTAGGTACAAAGCTGTACTTATAATTACTACAATACCATTGAAGAAATGATATGGGATGAATCCAAAAGGAATTAGAAAATGTTCATAAATTAATACCTATATAAAAAAATTTTTGAATGTATGTATGTATGTTTGTTTTTCTTTTTTTTTCCAAAATTAAACATAATTCTAGTTGGTTTGAAAGATAACTTAAAGGATTATATTTTCAATGCGAAACGAAGATATTACATAATAAATGTGATGAAAATAATTTAATAATTCAAGAAAACTTAGTGAAAAACAAAGGCCATATAATATAATAAAGAAATATTAAAAGCTAGCATCAGTCAGTAAGAGTCACCCAGAAAAATTTGGAAATATATTTTTAAGAAATCAAAATCTTCATGTGATGTAAAATCTGAAAAAAGTGTAACTCGCTCCCGAAAAATATCGAGTACTTTGTATCACGTGATAACAGATTGAACATCGATCAAATGGATTGCCCTATTTCCATACATGAAATTTCTGAAGCAGTTAAAACTTTGAACCATCATACATCATGAGTTCACTATACTTGTGTACACTATTCAATAGAGATATTCGATAACGGTGTTAATTCCAAATCATTGACGAAAGAGGTCATTGTGACTATATATATAACAAGAGTGCCAGTTCTGCCACAATATACTCCGCCACAAAATATAAAGACCAAGAGGGTCCTTTAGTTATTGCTTTTAACATTTCTGTAAGCATAAGCTCATAATGAAGTCTGTGAGACCAATTAATTTAACTGAACAGAGATAGAACCCTAAAAAGGCTTCCAATATGAAAGTAGGTCAAATAGCAGTATCAATGTGAATCTTGTTTTCTTTCTCCGCATAACTCTTGCAAAAATCACTGTACCAAAAAATCTCTGATTTATGCACTTTTTCCTGTTTAGAAACTTGAGTTGTGTTTTCAAGAAACCATGTTTAGAAAGGAAAAAGAAAAACAAAAATAATAAGTAAGAAAAGAAAGGTTTGATCATATTATTTGTATGACACTAATTATATAATCAGGGTTAATTGTATAGGGAACATTGTATAGCATCACCGACTCACTTGACTGCATACAGCCAACAATTTAAAAGTTGGCAAAGTGAGACTAGTAAAAGGTGTGAAGTTGGCAAAATGGGAACAAACCTTCACTATATACATATAAGGCAAATTAGCCCCGCCCCTGGCGGCCATGCTTTTTACAGATCAGAATAATTTTAGCAAACTTGGTAGATGGTTACCCAAGAAACATCTGTACTAAAACATTTTGAAATCTGGCCAGTAGTTTTGAAGGAGATGATTTCTAAAGTTTTTTTTTCTTTCTGTTGCCATGGCAACCAGTGTTCTATATGGATAAAGTTTATTTTAGCAACTTTTGTGATGGTTCTGTCCAGCAGTTTCAGTGGAGATGTTGTTAAAAGCAAATTGTTGACGACGGATGACGGACGCAGGGTAATCCTAATAAAAAATAAAAAAGTTGATCTAGGAGATAACGTTATATTACTGGTGATTTGACACTTCTCCAAATAAAGAGTGATTGACAGCTGTATTCATTATTAGCATATACCCATTAATAATAACCATTTCAGAGAATATTTCTAATATTTATGAGTCATAAAATTAGAGTTGTTACCTCATTATTTAAGGTATGTTATTTCTAATATCGGTTTTAGCATTCTTAATGTATTTATTCAGAACGAGTGACAAGAAACACAAGAAACCATAACGAAAGTTTATGTTGTTACATTATTCACACTGAAGTTGAACATCATTACATTTTTATATTGGTGCATGTATTTAATACATGTATATTAATTTAAGGGAAAATATCTGTCTAAGTAATATTACCATGTTTAAGTATGTTTGTTGTTAGTTCGAGAGATAATTGAGTCTTTATCTTTATTTTGGACCTGTCCCCGCCCCTTCCCCGGGTTTAAAAATGTTAAGATGTGACGCTAGCCTGATGAAATTTGTTGAAGCAGGCTACAGCCCATATCTTACTATGAAGCTGTTGAACCCGATCGCCTCTCCACCATAACGGTGGGTGCTGTGTTGTATATTTAACGAGTTCAGGCTGTTGTTATTTGGAGAACCAGGCTTCGATATTTTTCAAAAACCATTAAATCGTGTGGGCGAACATTCAATAATCAACACCCTTTGTATACTGTATATACAAATAATTGAACAGGGTATTTGGTAAATGAATAGCATATTTCTTCAAACCGTCGTATGGTTACGTTAACTCCATACAGAACTGAATGAATTGGAAGTAACGGGAGTGTCTGGCGGTGATTTTTTTTAATGATTAAAGAATTGATAACGCCAACGTTTATTCAGAAACACAAAAAATGGTGGATGATTGTGCCAATGATAATTTTCAAAAAATATAGATCGTGCAATATAACAGTCATCCATGTACCCCCCCCCCACACACACACCCACACACACAACAATAACAAAAGAGACCCATAAGAGATTATCTAATGCATTTCGGTAGATTTCAGTAAATTAAAAATGGTAATATTCACCGATTCAAACAGTGAATATTACATTTTTTTTTTGAAATGGGACTACTAAAAGAAATAATCGTAATGTTTTCACATTTCAAATGATTTCTTCATTGAAATAAAACTTCTTAAGAAATACTTAAGGAAATATTGATAACACACTTCCTTTGTGTTCATTTATAGAACTATATGTTTTAGACCCATGAGCGATTTATAAAATCGATTTCAGGGATTTGGGGATTCCCAAAAGGGTCAAAGTTATGATGAACTCAGTAAAATTTGTAAAGCTTTGCAGAAAAGCATTAAATAAAAAGAAAGATTGTTTCAGCGGAATATTATTCTTATTCATCGAGTTGGGAGGAAAATCACTCGATGAATTAAAAATGATATTCCACTGAAACCAGCAATTATCCTCTATTTTTTCTATGAATTATAAAACAAGATATTGCTTTATTTTTTTCAGGAATGGTATTAAATTTGATGAATCAGGATTTTTGGTATACAGTTATTGGGACTTTGAGTCTACTTTTGTGTCTACGTGCAATCTATATTCGTCTACGTGAAATAATATCGATATCACGCCTTAAACACAGGAATTTGTCGTGATATATATATATATATATATATATATATATATATATCCGTTTAAGACTGTTCAAATGGCATTTTTATTGACCATTTTCTGACACCCACGAGTAATTATTCCAGTGCTCTGTATTATTATCGCAAATAAGCCACAATAAGCCACAGGTATCAACAATGGTTGTCGAGATTTTTTTTTTGAAATAAATTTTGTTTGTTTTTTTCTGAATTATATACGCCACCGTGACCATTTCAGTATAATAGGAAAGTTTTGTTTACCCGGCAGATACGGTGCTGCCTTCCTGCGATATTACGCCGTAGAAAATTGGCGTGATACCACATCCTGCCTCATTATCCTGACACAGTGTTCTAATATCAGCTACTCTTCGACTTTGCATATCGCAGCCGGAGATCGAACTTGTGACTGGACAGACGCTATATTCACCCAACTATCGGGATTGGCTAATAAATTTTCTACACAATGTGGTGTAAAGCATGAGTGAACCAAAGAAAGGTGTTATTTTAATGCTTCAACTATTTATATATGAACAAGAATTAGGAAATGAAAAATGGAGCATTTTCATGAATTTATTGCTCGTACCTTTCGCCATATATTGCGTGTGTATTTTGTCTGGGAGAGAATCTATCAACGTTTTCAATCATGTATATTTGTATTTTGAACTTTATATGAATATTTAAAAATGGAACGTTTTCAGTACTCTTGGTACTGTGCTTTTATTTATGTATGGATTATGCCCCCTTTTTGTTGATAAAACTATATTTAGATTTATTCAGGTATTTTGTAATAATAGACGACGAACAAAAAAGGGATTCTAAAATCTGACCGCTGACATCACGATTCATGTCCACAGGTAGGATACAATGACACACCTGTAAACATGTGTATATATATAATATATATAAATATATTTATCCTATCACCTGACTGTTGTCTACATTCATATGACCCCCATATCGCAATATATTATATATCTTGGATAGATTGCGTATATTATTGTATTTTATTTCACGCAGCGCTAAATTTAGAGTTTCATTTAATATTTCACGTACACCCTTGGTGTTATCTGATATCGGATGTGATTTCCTGAGCGTTGACTCACAGGCATCGGCATCCGGTTCGTAATCAAATTTGACCAATGTGAGTACATGTATACTGCAGGGGCGAGTTGCACATAGACTGGTTCTTGGCTAGGTTACCTTCCCCTTATACTACGTTATCTGTAATCTTGAGGACGACCGGGAACCAAACTTCAAAATGACAAGGTAAACAGTGCAATCAAACTCGACAGCTATTTATAAATATGCTCGAATGTATACACAAAGGCACATTAAATATATATTAGGAAAATGATTTCGCGTACGTTTCTCTTAACTGGTTTAAGATTTTTATGAGAATAGCTTTGTTAGGTGTACATTTGTTCGATATACGTTGTATATTTTAGACAATTATTGCAGTGACATAATCTACCTGTAGCTGTGATTAATACATTGACTCACATCTCTGAAACGTGCTCAAGTTACAAGTATCGCATATCATATTATAGTATGACAGCGTTATCAAAATGCGTTGTATTTCAGTGCAATATTTAGCGGTTGTGAACAAGCACTTTCTGTGTATATTTTATTCAAATACTGCACAGGTCACTGCATGTTTTATCTTAGTAGGCGGGGTATTCTACTCATGTTTGTGTTCGTTACGATGGTACGCCCCCGCCCCCACCCTTCGTTGAATTACTATCTCCTAGGCTCCCGCCGGCAGGATCACTCGAACTTTTCAATATGAGGAAGCCTTCCAGCTGGCTTGTGGTGGTACTTCTTCCTCTACCTGTAAGTAGCTGGACGTCGCTATGATTAAATACGGGTAGTAAAATAAAAGGCGACTAGAACGAATTAATATATACGCCAGGGCTCTCTCACTGTTTTGGGGGAACGGGAACAGTACCTCAACATTAAGTAGGGGGATTTTCGTGTCGTTTTCTCATGTTGGGTGAATTTTAGGCGATTTTTGCTGCACATATATACAATAATATGCTAATAAAAATGAACAATGCTGTTCCTGTCTAGCAGCTTTATTGGGTAGAACTAAAAGAGAAATCAAATGGTCTACAGTACAATAATCTACCACTTTACCATTTATTTTTGTTATTTATGTGAGTTGTTACATTTTCAGAAAACGAGGGGGGGGGGGGGGGCATACTTTTTGGCTGGGAAATGGTGCCTTATACAGACACTAAATATTGGAGATCGAGAGCTCTGTACGAGTTAATTCTTACGAATATTTCATATTTAAATGCACACATATCGAACGTGTAAGTTTTGTTATAACATGGCATCGTGTTTATAAACGGGGCTGTACAGCCAGGTGAGTAGGTAGGCCAAAAATGAGTGTACGCACAAACACGCAGTGGGTCTTGCAGGTCCAGGGCCTTTGCTATGGTGGGGTCCCAATGGGTGATACCCCGTAAGCTCTACAATTCCGTAATCTAGGAATGGTTAAATTATGCAACCCCATTTTAATATAATGCCACAGTAATGTAGTTTAAGTCACTAAGACTCATTAAAAATACCCCCCCCCCCCCGGGAACGAATTGTAGGCAGCTATGCCACTGACAGCCAGACATGGAAATTACTCTCGTTAACAAGAAATATATCAACCTCAGTAACATTTCGATTATCCGAATACTTTGGGAAAAACTAGATTTCGTTTGTCCCGAACAAACGATAGGGTTTTCTGCTTTGTAAATCAGTTTAAACGAGATCAGCTGAATATTATTTTTACATGTGCTATGTTATCGTCCCATTATGCATGGTGTAATGTGTCTAGCATATTTGAAATTTTACTTCACTCAAATATGTAGAGTCATCAGGGGGTAGGGCTCGAGAATTAGTTTGACCACATTCCCTTGAAAGTTTCTAATTTCGGAAAATAAAAGGAAAAATGCAAAACAAAATCCCGATATATATATTCTTTGAAAAATTGACGAAGATCCGCCTGTTATAAGATTGAGTGATTTTACTTCAGTAAATTATGACCCCTATTGAACGTAAACATTTTGATTAAAGTAAAGCGTCAATAATAAGCCTTGGAATAGTCTAGTGTGCTGTCTTACGGACAACTCCTGTTGTTCTTTGCAAACATCATTTATATTCATGATTCCTTGATTACTTACCCGCATCATTTGGTTTTTAATATTTTAGTTGCATGACACGTTATCATCACTCCAATTGTATAACAGGTCATATGAAGCACTATAACCTATCGTAGCTCACCAGAGCACAGCATGCTCAGTGTGAGCTTTTGTGGTCACCTTGCGTCCGTCGTTATGCGTCGTCATCAATTCACTTTGAGACATATCCTCTGAAACCACAGAGTAGAAACTGATGAAACTTAGCATGAATGATCCTTGGTAGGCATTTCACCAAAGATGTTAAAATGAATTTGATCCGATCAGAACTCTTGTTGCCATGATAACCAACAGAATTTTATCTTATAAACTTAAAAGTGTTTCTCCTCTAAAACTAAGAATGGTAAGAATTTAATGTCATTTGGCACAAATGGTCACATTATAGTGCTCTACCATAAGCTAAAATAAAATTGATCCCTTAAAAATGAGACCCCTTGGAGATCGGCTAATTTCCTCATATACTCTATATAGAAAGTTCAAAATTCCTCCTCAAGGAATTTTATATCATTTGACAGAAACTGTCACCTCTTAGTGCTCTAACAAAATATAAGAAAAACAATTAATAACTTGAAAAATAAGGACTGCAGGGGCTCGACCCATTTCCTTTTATACAAACATTTAAAAATACTTTTTTCTATCGACCCAAAAGTCAGACTTCATGTCATTTGGTACAAATGGTCAACCCAAAGTGCTCTACCATAATTGCTTAAATAAAGTTGATCCCTTGGAAAATGAGATTTCTTAATATAGAAAATATCAAATTCTTTTATCAAACAAATAGTCAGAATTTAATTTCATTGGGTATAAATTTGTTCTACTAACATTGCTAACATAAAGTTGATTCCTTGAAAAATGAGGTCTGAAGAATGATGATTGACTAGTATTCTTTAGAATTATGTATATGGAATTTGAATCAAAGCTGCTGAAGCTTACAAGGTAAAATCAAATGACCTGAATTGTTTTAATTGGGCTAATGATACTCTACGGCCACCATGGCCCTCTTCTTTCATTGTCAGATATAACAAAGACAAGGTGAGAATCGGGGGTATTAGTTACCTTTAGTGATAACTCTAGCTATCGTCAGACATTACTTTGACCTAGCGTTTGGTACACGTTTGCAAAACAAATATCTCATATTACCGTAATGATTATACTTGTAAAGGTTTAGTGATATCTCAGAAATCCATGCTTTTATTTATAAACATTACCATGACATGGCGTGAACTTATGCAGACGCTTACAAAACAAAACTCTCATGTTACATAAATATTTTACGCGTCAGGGTACTTTTCTATGTGCCCCAATGCTTCCCTGCCCAAAGGAGGTTGAAATACTCTGGTATTGTAATGTCAATATAACCCACACATATTGCATGCTCATGTAAACTTCCTGTTCATTTCAAGTTATATATCTTAGGGTAACAATTTACTGGCTCGTGATAGCAACACAGTCTTTAAATTTAGTTCATCTGTAAAATGTAAACAATAAATAAATAAATAAAATAAATAAACGCATCGTATTGTTCTATGTGGTGGTTAATGGTTATATTGTTGTTGCTTCTATATCAAACAACGAAGCCTACCTAAATATTTTAAAATTCTGGTAACAATAAATTCATTTTTGTACCATCAGTGCACTGAAGAATACATGATTTCCAATATTACTTTTTAGTCATTTAACGGAACGATGATGATCTATCAGTGCATGTCTTACTGACATCCTTGGGTGTAAATACAATGTACATACATTCTGCCATTTTGAAATATATGTCCTTACATACGTGTGTATTTATTTCATGATTTGTTTTGTAACACCAATACCAGATTCTTTATCCGTATGCATTTGTTTCCACCCCAGAGACCCCTGGAGATTATGTACAAGCAAGTTTGCACTATATGAATACATTGAATCTGTAACGTACACTCGCTGTGTATTATCAAATTACACGTAATCGTGACTGCACGTTTCCAAGGAATGTGAAAAATGCACGCATCTCGGCCATATGGGCCACAAAAGATTTCACTTGTGAAATAGTACAAGAAAAGAGTCGACGTCGCCGAGAAAAATATGTCCAGGAGAAATATGCAAACTGGAAAGTTACAACGCAATACAAAATGAGGCCTTATATGATTCTCCCAAAAATAACTTCCTCCAGAAACATTTATTTTATATATAAATGTCAGGGTATAAACAGTTTCGAATCCGTACGTGTACAACGTCAATACGGAACGAATGAGTAACAAACATGTGAATTGATAGATTGGTTATATGTGTATAAGATTTAGTGCAGTCATACTATAAGAATACACTCCACTTATAAAAATTGTTACATTAAAGGTATGTATCGCGGACATCTTACCAAATCATTATTTTGCATTACAACCCCAAACACAAACTATTCCATAACAAATGCTCATTGTCGCCCAAAATTCTTATTTGAAACCGAAAGACGACCAAAAAATGAAACCAAATGTTTATAAGAACCAACCGTCGATCCGTCGAAAACTTGAAAATTAGGGCAGTCTATTTCTAGAGCTTCAATAAAAAGTCATTTTACTTCCATATCTGTTCCAGTGTATTGGCTATATTTCTACATGCAAACAAACAACAGATGTAAGCAATTTGGGTACCACAGTTTTCGCAATTTGCCATAACTCAACTGATGAGGGCGTCGTGGTCCAGTGGTAACGTTTCAGATTACGGATCCGAAGGTTGTGGGTTCGAACCCCGTTGGAGGCAAGAATTATTCACGACCTTCCCAGGCACAAAGTACTGGTCCAACCCAGGAACCGTCGAGAGGGATTAGTATAAGTTATAAGAACTTGTTTCCCAATCGACGTAAAATAAACAAGTTTAAACTAAACTCAACTGATTCAACCCAGACCTTTAAAATGCAAATTACACCTGAAAGGACTTTCAAAGGATTACAAATTATACTATATTGTCTCTACAGAATATATTTGGTTTTTGAGATATACGATAATTAAAATATGTATGACCTTGACATTTGCTATTTTCCGGAAACAGAAGTGAATAGTCGCCAAAGGGGCTTATTTTGCACTTTCAGTGAAAAGTTCATATTAATCAGTCAAAAAACAAGCCATGCAAAGCTTAAACACCAATTAATTTTGAAAAGCTTATAATATCTTGACGTCAAATGACATCACGTAACGTCAGTGTTCAAAAAATAGAAAATAGACTTCAGTACGTGTAAGTTGTCCAAATTTCATGTCTCAAGCACACCTGGAAGCTTCAAAACGCTTTAAGACATTGAGGTCCTAGGTTTGAAACTTGTTTATGCCATAGAACCTTAGCCTTTTCGAAATTGGGAAAACGTATATGGATGGGCACATCTATGTCTTGATTTACACCCTCTGTGAAAATTTAGAAAACATCCTGCTATAAATGGTGGCGGGAAAGCACGAACAAGATTTTACATTTAAATTTCAAATACGTATAAAATCGCTTCCAATGGAAATTTGACGTCAGTTGTTCGAATCTTGGATTCGCCATAAAACCTTTGCCTTTTTGAATTTAGAAAAACTGAGACCAGGATGCACAACTAGAGCGTAACATATATACATTCTGTGAAATTTTGATGAAAATCGATCCAGAAAAAATGGCTGTAGATCGCGTACAAACATTTTTAAACGACTTCAAGTTTGACGTCAAGACATGTCATAGGCAAATGAAAATCAGTGAAATGCAAAAGTAACTATGTGAAGCATATGATATTAAATTTCCAAGGTGCTCGGATGTTTGCAACATATAGAAGTTAACACGTAGAAATTAGAAATTATTATTCATTTTATGACGTTATATGGCGTCAAATTACGTTCATCTTCACAGAATGTAAAGGACTCTCCTTGGAGGCTTATATTCTTCTAAAAACTCAGCTCCCTAACTCATCTGGAAGCGAATGTTTAGGTATTTGAAATTTGACGTCAATTGTTCGAATCTTGGATTCGCCAAAAAACCTTTGCCTTTTCGAATTTGGAAAAACGGACACCGGGATGTACAACTAGAACGTAACATACACATTCTTTAAAATTATGTTGAAAATCGGTCCCGAAATAATGGCTGTAGACCGTGTACAAACTTTTGTAGGCAACGTGAAATGTGACGTCATATGCATATGAAAATCAATGAAGTATATGCCATTAAATTTTCATGGTCCTGGGACTCTTGCAACATAGAGAAATTAAGGCGTAGAAAAGAAGAAAAAAAGAATAATAAGAAGAATAAAAGAACATAACAAACCCAATAGGTCTTTCTGCTTGAGGCAGAAAGCCCTAATAAAAGTTTGAAGAAAGCCGTAATAACAAAGGCAATATGCTTATCGGTCCTGGTGTACACCATTGCATCCTAAAATGCACCTCATTCTCTCAAATACACATCGCAATTCACCTTTCAACACGGGCACCCTTTTCTGCGTAGGAACGTTCGGATCTAGGGTGTAACCAACCCAATAACCGCATTCTTTCCTTACTTCAAATTGCTAGATTTTCGTATACAAGCCCTAATCTGAAAAACATGAATATCTGCCATGTTTCTTGACGGAATCACTTGAAATTTTCAGGACATTTTGCACATTGTATGCGTCGGCATTCCTGTAACTTCATACATCAACTTGCCGATTTTATATGATTTTTTTAATACTTCTTTTGTATATATGCATGACGTCATAATTACGTGACCAAACACATATTCCTTGCAGTAAACATCACTTCACCTTTTAGTGTGTTAATCCTGAAAACAATCATGATGTTTGACTCAAAGTTTATGAAACTACAGCGTTTCAATTTCGTTAAAAGTACACTTTCGTCTTCCTGTCATAACTCAACCAATTCAACCCAGATCTTCAAAAACTAAATATCACCTGAAAGGTCTTTCAAAATACTACAGATTTTACCACAGTGTCTAGGTAGACCTATTTTCGTTTTTGAGATAAACCTTGCCGAATAAAAACACCGATGACTGACATATGACCTAGACCTTTACGATTTTTCGGAAACGGAAGTGACTAAGGAGCTGCTATGTTGCACATTCAGTGAAAATTTTATGCAAGCGGTCAAAAGTTAAGGCATGTAGGGCTAAAAAACCCTACATTTTGGATTAAATGTTTGTTAACGCGTCATGACGTCATTTTACGTCATACGACGTCAGTCTTTTCAGAGCTGTAAGAAATTGATAAGACACATGTTCTGTCCAAATTTTAAATACTTAAATACATTTTCAGGTCCAAAGTTCGAAACTTGGTTCAGCCATAGGTCCTTGGTTTTTTTTTATCTTGCAAAATGTATATAATCCTGCACAACTAAATCGCAATCCATACATTCTGTGAAAAAATCAAGTCAATTGGTCAAGAAATGACGGCTTTAGAGCGCGTACAAGCTTTGGTAGCTTTTTTCAACCCTGACTTCACGTGACATCACATGAAGAAAATAATTGCTGCAATCAAAAGCGCCAAAGTCTCTGTGCATACTGTTTAAATTTCATGCTGCTGCCTTACCGGTAACCTGTTTTAATTTGAACCTCAAAAGGAAGAAAAGGGTAGAAAAATAATAAGAAAAAACATAACAAACCCAATAGGTCTTTCTGCTTGAGGCAGAAAGCACTAATTATATGAATAATTGCAAGGCTCGAATATCGAGAGTAAAATGTGTTTGTTCCGCCACGCGGGACTGGAACTATGAATTGAAGTTTGCATGATGCTAATAATAAAAACACTTCTCGGATTTTAGCTGTATCACTTTAGCATGTTACTTAACTCAAGCAATATAAGGAACAGTTTGTAACCAGTCTTTGTATCTTCCCTAACTCTCATGTAGATGAATTTTCATTTATTTTACAGATGGTAGAAAAACGAGATTTGATGACTTTCATGCGTGATTTAAAGTTACAAAAATGGTACGGTATTGTAAGACATTCTGAGCATCATGCCTAATGCCAGGTTTATCCGTTGTCCAAATACGTTCTTTAAATTAACAGCATTCAAGTAACCAAACACCATGGCGTGGCATTGCAGATAACTAGCTGAATCTGTTGTGCATTTCAGAGATTAAAGACATTCCAGAGATAGTTTGATACAACTAGTTTGATACAACTGGTGCAATTCAAACCAAGATGACCGAGTTCCAGATGAGTACAGTCAGTTCTGGTCTTGACACAAAGCTTCGTACGAATAGTAGTAAATCTTACCCGCTTAGTCAAACGGCGTACAATAGCAGCAGTTACTATGGGTACCACGGTAGTCATGCACCGTCTTCTTACCAGTCAGGGAGAGATCCTCGTCATGTTTCAGGTATACTTTCATTTTTAAAGACACGTGTCTTCGTTGTTTTATTTTTTTATAAGATGTTTAAAATTGGATGAATTTAACACAGAGCTTGAGGATGCAATTAAAAGAGTATCCACCGGTTGGTTTCATTATAATCAGTTAGAAAAGAAAATGTACATCCAGGTTTTTGTTAATTTATATGCACTCATTCATCCTTCCGCATTATATGATGTTTGGTTACATGACCAATAGTAAACATCCGCTATATTCACTTCCTGGGTTATATTTCATTATTGTCTCCTTCAAATTCATAATGATAGGCCAGTGTGACATAGCATCATGTACATCGAGCGGATAATCTGACATTGCATTTGGATCATGTCCATCGAATGGAAAGTCTGACTTTACATTTGCATCATGTCCACTGAGTGGAAAGTCTGACATCATAATTGCATCATGTTTACTGAGTGGAAAGTCTGACATTATATTTGGATCATGTCTGAGTGGAAAATCTGACATCATATTTGCATCATGTCCATCGAGTGGAAAGTCTGACATTATATTTGGATCATGTCCCCCAAATGGAAAATCTGACATTATATTTGGATCTTGTCCACCCAGTGGAAAGTCTGAGATTATATTTGGATCCTGTCCATCGAGTGGAAAGTCTTACATTATATTTGAATCGAGTCCATCGAGTGGAAAGTCTTACATTATATTTGAATCGAGTCCATCGAGTGGAAAGTCTTACATTATATTTGAATCGAGTCCATCGAGTGGAAAGTCTTACATTATATTTGGATCATGTCCATCGAGTGGAAAGTCTTACATTATATTTGGATCATGTCCATCGAGTGGAAAGTCTTACATTATATTTGAATCGAGTCCATCGAGTGGAAAGTTTTACATTATATTTGAATCGAGTCCATTGAGTGGAAAGTCTTACATTATATTTGGATCATGTCCATCGAGTGGAAAGTCTTACATTATATTTGGATCATGTCCATCGAGAGTAAAGTTTTACATTATATTTGGATCATTTCCACCGAGTGTAAAGTCTTACATTATATTTGGGTCATGTCCACTGTGTGGAAAGTCTTACATCATATTTGGATCATGTCCACTGAGTGGAAAGTCTGACATTATATTTGGATCTTGTTCACCGAGAGTAAAGTCTTACATTATATTTGGATCATGTCCACTGAGTGGAAAGTCTGACATTATATTTGGATCTTGTTCACCGAGAGTAAAGTCTTACATTATATTTGGATCATGTCCACCGAGTGGAAAGTCTTACATTATATTTGGGTCATGTCCACCGAATAAAAGACATTATATTTGGATCTTGTCCACCGTGTGGAAAGTCTTACATTACATTTGCATCATATCCACCGAGTGTAAAGTTTTACATTATATTTGGATCATGTCCACCGAGTGGAAAGTCTTACATTATATTTGGATCATGTCCATCGAGTGGAAAGTCTTACATTATATTTGGATCATGTCCATCGAGTGGAAAGTCTTACATTATATTTGGATCATGTCCACAGAGAGTAAAGTCTTACATTTTATTTGGATCATTTCCACCGAGTGTAAAGTCTTACATTATATTTGGATCATGTCCACCGTGTGGAAAGTCTGACATTATATTTGGATCATGTCCACCGAGTGGAAAGTCTTACATTATATTTGGATCATGTCCACCGAGTGTAAAGTCTTACATTATATTTGGATCATGTCCACTGTGTGGAAAGTCTTACATTATATTTGGATCATGTCCACTGAGTGGAAAGTCTGACATTATATTTGGATCTTGTTCACCGAGTGTAAAGTCTTACATTATATTTGGATCATGTCCACCGAGTGGAAAGTCTTACATTATATTTGGGTCATGTCCACCGAATAAAAAGTCTGACATTATATTTGGATCATGTCCATCGAGTGGAAAGTCTTACATTATATTTGGATCATGTCCACTGAGTGGAAAGTCTTACATTATATTTGGATCATGTCCACCGAGTGTAAAGTCTGACATTATATTTGGATCATTTCCACCGAGTGTAAAGTCTTACATTATATTTGCATCATGTCCACCATGTGGAAAGTCTGACATTACATTTGCATCATATCCACCGAATGTAAAGTCTTACATTATATTTGCATCATATCCACCGAGTGTAATGTCTTACATTATATTTGCATCATATCCACCGAGTGTAATGTCTTACATTATATTTGGATCATGTCCACCGAGTGGAAAGTCTGACATTATATTTGCATTATGTACACTGTGTTGGAAGTCTTCATTATTTTGGATCAAGTCCACCGAAAGTCTTATATTTGGATCTTGTCCATTTAGTGGAAAGTCTGAGATTTTATTTGCCTATCAAGTCCACCAGTGGAAAATCTGACGTTATATTTGGTCAACATTTGCTATGGATGGTCTGACTTTACTATTTCTATCAAGTCCACCTAGTGGAAAATCTGACGTCATATTTGGTCAACATTTGCTATGGATGGTCTGACTTTACTTTTTGGTCAATCCTCGCAGTAGGTAGTCTCATATATTATCTTAATTATTCCAGAAATAATCACCGAGCGGAGAAGGACTGGGCTGCAGAAGTTCAAGGTCGCTTCTCTCGTGCAGGTCATCCTAGGGGTCGCTACATCAGGGGTCGGGATAGCAATCCTGGTGGTTTCCTCGCCTAACATCGGATTTCCCGTTTTCAATTTCGGGCCTCTCCTGACCGGCATTATTGTATGTATTTGTCTTCTAATAAACGTGTGTGAACTATTGCATAATTTTGTTTATAAATAATCGAATGTCTTTTACCAACTTTTGTTTAAATCGGCTATGTATTAAAACTGTACATCATTTTATTTAATAGATAATTGTAATATTAATCAATTGAAATGAAGTGTATTAGCATTGGGATTTTATAGAGCATATATTTTGATTATATAATTTTCACATAGGTCATATCATACCTTGGTACAAGTAAGTAACTGTTGGTAATACTTACGGAGAAGGAGAATGATACTAAGAATACTTGATTTTATCTATCTGAATTTCTACCAGATCATTTAGCAATATTTAGGTAATGTATCGGCATCTATAAATTTTCACTTCGCTTTAAGAGAAATAAGCAGAACATATTTAGAGTTCCCTACTTTCTCTTTTGTTAATCGAACAGGTAGAAAATGATTGACCAATAAGACACATGTTGTTTCAGACAAATTCTAGACAGCAAAATAATACACAAGTGTTAACAATGTATTCACCATAATGTCTTCGAACCCATTAGGTACGGACACCAGGAAAGACCCATTACTCGAACAAATCTCTGTCTCCTCGTATTTTACGAAGTCGCAAGTTACCATCCATGTTTGTTGAAGAAACATTTATGGTGAAAAGATAACCTTTGTTCTTTTACGACAGTTTTATAGTCCTTTGGAGAACAGGTCTAATGGGCAGATATAGTTTTGCCACACTGCATTATTATGCCCGGAGCCGTAGACATGTGACATGATACCACACTGTTTCACATTATCCTGACTGTGGGTTAAACTATTCCTGGAACTACCCTGTACAGAAAATAACCTTTTAGTTATTGGTTAACTTGTTGTTAGTCATACTTTATAATCTACTATGTCTTCAGGGTGCAAATCTGTAATGTATTGCATATTATTTTAGTATTGAATAGCGTGTCATACATTAGACATGCTAATCTAACAAGGTCATTGCAAATGGTGCTGGGGTGTTTCTAATACTTGATACTAATCATACACAGAACAACTTTACAAACTGGTCACTTTGGATTTTGCAAATCTCTTACAAAGCAGGCACTTTAAACCATTTTTGCTTAATGTCTGATTTAAAATGATATCATGGAGTTAACGGCCTGCCAATATGTGAATAGTTGGATTTATAGCAAGAGAATACTAGAGTTTTATGTAGGACACGTCCTTATACTCACAAGAATCCAATCCTAAGACAATGAGCTGAGGTAGTTTAATGCTGCATTGCTGAAATGGTGTTTCCATATTTGTTCTAAACTGATCATAGTGGTTTAAGTTTTGATGTATTAAATAGAGCTAGACATTTATCCAGGCGCATTACAATATGAGTTTTGGCAAGGCTTAAATGTCTGCGGAGAAATAGGAAATAAAGCTAAAATGAATATCCTGATGCCCCGCCGGTGTTTTAACAATGCGTTTGGATATGTTTCTTCCTATATTGCTCAATTTCTATTTAATAATCATATTTTAAACCAATATGAACATTCTTTAACAAACATGGAAATATACTAGCAATCTTACATATACGATCAGCATTGCAGTATACTACTACAGCCCACAGCCTTAGTATGTAGAATCCTGTGACTTTCGAATAAGGTGGTTGTCCTAAACAAAACGTTTGTATTCTCTCGCTATAATTCCAAAAAGTAATATATTGTTAGACCTTTTACAAAAAAAAAAAAAATGTTTTCAAATCAGACATCAGCCATATTAAACTTTATTGCTTGTTTGTGAGAGTTTTTCAAAATGCTGTATGATCCACTAGAAGTGTTCTGTTTATCAGGGTAGATCCAGGACTGGCTGACCCAGTGTTGAAATGTTATGACCGGATGTGGTATATTGCCACTTGGGTACGGCGTGATATCACAGGACTGGTTGGCCCAGTGTTAGAATGCTATGACCGGGTGTGGTATTATGTCACATAGGTACGGCGTGATATCACAGGACTGGTTGGCCCAGTGTTAGAATGCTATGACCGGGTGTGGTATTATGTCACATATGTACGGCGTGATATCACAGGCTGGTTGCCCAGTGTTAGAATGTATGACCGGAGTGGTATTAGTCAGGCAACTCTGCATCTGTCTCATGTAGACATAATTACTGAAATACTGTAAATTGGACATCAAACATTCCTTTTTTCACGTTTACTTTTCAGATTCTTATCGGCGGTGCAGTGGGCTACCTCGGGACCTCGAAGAGCCTCAGGATATCGGAAGTACAGAGACCATATGTGAGTGAGATCTGGGTCTCTCTAGATATATACTGGAGTTATCCCGCCCGTACACGGACTTAGTTAATTCATTTTTAAATCAATATCAATATGTTGGCAACCGTAGAAAGGTATGTGCATACTAAGGTGAAATAAGGAAGTATTCTCTTCAATGAAATACAAGTGCATATCGGTAACCTTTTAGAAACCGGGTCGATCGACACTTTTGGAAAATGATCAGAGTTACTGTACGTCAATCTGTAGCACATTGATTCAAAAAGAAAAAAAAGAAAAACATATTGGAGTACAATGTTTATACCTGTCTGGAGAGCCATTTATTTTTAAAGCTTGGTAATGTGAGTTATTTACGTCAAACACTCAATACTTATGAATGAAAACTTGAAAAGATTCCGACTTGTCCAAATATATGTGTGTAAGAGAAAGGCGGAATTGTCCTCTGGACTTTTTCTGTCTTAGATGATTTAGACTATGATACTAATGAAATTGATTTATCTTCACATTTAGTGTAAACAGCTATAGAATTTTGTATTTGTATGGTTGCAAGTTAAATACTTACACCAAACTTCACTTGCCGTTTTCTAGTGACAGCTTTCACGCGTAAATGACGAAATTGTTTCAAAGCATCCTCATATGCTTATAGTACCGGTCCAATCCAGGGACCGTCGAGAGGGATTAGTAAAAGTTAATATAAAACTTAATTCTTTATTGGCGAGGAAAAAGTTTGAATAAGAAATATTTTTTAGGGTAAATTCATAACAAGAAAATGTACATTTTTCCATTCACAGTATGTATCCCCAGGAAAATGTAACTTGGGTGGTTCATACCAAACTCATTTTATGTTCCTCTCAACATTTCTTTTTTAGATCGTTGGCAATTTCGTCTTCGTTGTAACAGACGTCAGTATTTCTACAGTATCAGGGGTTTTCGCGTTTCTGTCCGGCGCAGTGTGCTCCGGGGCAGATATCCAATTCTACAGTAGAATGAATAACGAGCCCCCCAAACTCCTGGATGTCAACCAATACTGCTATCCCAATGTAGACGCAAACGCTGCCTTGGCCATAGTGGGTGGGGTGCTGTGTATCGCAATTACTTTGGTTTGCATCTATGGTACCGTTTTATTCTGTTGCTATGGCCGCGTGTTTGGTTTCCAAGGGTATGTTGATTTTATTAATAATAGAAAGTAAATGTGTGAGTTGCTATTATTGTAGACATTACTACTACTTTCTACCACAACTACTATTGCTAACTACTTCTACTACTACTACTACTTATACTAATGATAATTATTACAACTACTAATGCTACAAGTACTAGAATATTAATTTTTACTCTACTACCACTACTGTTAACTATAATTACTAAAACTACTTTTATTTGCCTGACATTTCAATGAACACCGGTCTCGGCGCTGAGTGGTTAGAGCCTCCGCCCTGTTTCCGGGAGGTATTGCTGTCCAACTCATTAAATTTGGTACTGACATATCTTCAATGTGCTTAGACACTCGTGGTAGTTCAGGACTGGTCGACCAAGTGTCAGGAAAATTTGACTTAGTGTGGTATCATGCCACTTGTCATTGCAGATAAGTACCCAAATGTCTGAAAAGCTCTTGGTAGAACGTAAAGCTCAAACAAGCATGCAATGCGTTATATTTACACACACACACACACACACACACACACACTTAAGAGATTTTCCTCGACTCAAAGTATTGAAGACCAAGAACTCCTTAAAGAGTAAAGAATTGCTTACATGTTATGTAGATATTGCATATAAAGTAATAGTATTTTAGTTTACGCTTCAAAGTTTTGGTAATATATACTTGGAGATATTTTAGTTTATTATAGATACGTAGCTTTGATTAGAAAATAAAAGTTTAGGGATAAATGTAAGAAAATGATGTCTTAATCATACCACAATATTTATATGTAAAAAACAAATAAAAAATGATCAACTTATTTTGTAATATCAATTATTAACAGTGTTAATTGTACACTGAATGGTTGAATTTTACAGTGTATCTTAACTTTTTAAAGAATGTCTAGGTCTCTGAATTCCAAGGTGCACATTTCAAAGACGTTAAAAAGCACCAGTTTTCTGAATTTTTTTCTTCAGAAATTGATTATTTAATGCAATGAAATGGATAACAATTCCTTCTTTGTTATTGTTGTAATAAGAAGTAAGTAGACGTTATGTATGACAAAGGTGTCACAGCAAAGTACAACGTTTAGAAAGGATCTAGGTACAGCTGTAAGTGGCTATTTATTTTCTAAAAGTTTGTATTTTCATTTTCAGGCGATATTGAAACAGGTTTACAGGAGAGCACACAGTTTATCGCTGAGAATTTGCAGGACCCCGGTGATATGGAACTCAACATTGTTACATTCCTGTATATTCATCACGTGACTAATTTGCCTTATCACACGCTACGTCACTTGATCACTACATGCTTTATGACTTTAAGTTGACTTTACATCTTAATTTTCTCCTGCAAAGTCTATGGGGTGATATCAATGGTTTTGAGAAATACTTTTTTGTGTATGTAGAATTTCATATTTTTTGCACACATTTGTTTAAACGACATCTTTTATTTAAGCTACGCACTTGTGAGATAAACAGATCTTTTTGAGTGTTTTCTTTGAAAATATATTTTCCTTAAAGAAATGAAACAATAACTTTTAAGATATATAATAACTTTTCCCAAAGATCTTTTCCAAAAAAAACCTCCACAGAAATGCTGTTTTGAAGATCAATTTAATCCATAGTGATTTCATTCGTAATATTATATAGATTTTTACCTACTGTAAAGATGTTGACAAGTCTTTTTAAATGTTCCTTCCATTACATTTGTTGTTTGTGAAACAAAAAATGCATGTGAAATAATTATAATATTATAATTAATGTTATATTAATTATTTCCGGTGTCAACAGTTTCTTTTAAACAACATCTCCTCTTAAACCACTGAATGAATTCTGACTAATCTTCACAGGAATCATCCTTATCATGCCCTCTATCAAAGTTATTCAAATTATTTTGATTGGTTGAAAAAGTAGGTCACAGGAGCTAAAAATAGATTTTAAAACTGCAAACTTTGAAAATCTTCTTCTGCAAAACTGGAAGGCTTAGATCTTAGATACTTGGAGTGTAGCATTGTCTTATGAACCTCTAACAAGATTGTTCAAATCACGACCTTGGGGTCAAAATTGGCCCCGCCCCAGGGGTCACTTGATGTTACATAGGCTTATATAGGGAAAAAAATAAAAAAATCTTCTTGTCAGAAACCACAAGGCCTGGAGCTTAGATATTTGGTGTTTAGCATTGTTTAGTGGATCTCTACCAAGTATGTTCAAATCATGACCCTGAGGTCAAATTGGTCCTGCCCCTGGGGGTTACTTCATTTAACTTAGACTTATATAGGAAAGATTTTTAAAAGATATCCTTGTCAGAAACCACAAGATCATGGGATTAGATATTTGGTATGTAACATGCCCATGTGGACCTGAACCAAGTTTTCAAATCATGGCCCTGTTGTCAAAAATGATCTCACGCTAGGGTTAACTTGGGTTTTTTGACTACATGTAAACTTTTTGTGTGGAATTAAGATTCTATTGCTGTTCTTCTGCAAGGATTTTGTATTCAGTATGACTATGTTGTAAAAGGCAATGAAAGCAATATTTCTCAGGTGAGCGATTCAGGGCCAACTTGGCCCTCTTATTTTAATTGTGATGTTCATGATGATTTAAGAGAGGAATTATAAACTAAGGCAACTTTATCTATTCACTGAACTGCGGGACTCTGATTAATATTTATATTATTGTTTTCCAACAAAGATTCAACATGGATACGACACTGTGCCAAATCCGTCACTATTTTAGATACACATAGCTCTTTTCTTAAATGTTTTACACGTCTTGTATAAACAATGATGCATTTATTTTTACTATTACACTATTAACATATTCCTATTTTAAACTAACTTTACAATTCTTTATTTCCTACGGCATAATTTATATGCCTTGTTTGGTGCTACTGTTTATCCTGTTATTTTTAAACAGCTTTATTCTTTGTCCCATTTCTATCATTCTACCTGTATAGTTGATTTAGTTGTTATTTCTGTGATACATAAACATTCTGCTCAGATGATATATAGTGGTATTTTTATATGTAATTTTCATTTCTTGTAATTCCGTATGAAACGGTATTACATGATTTCAAATACTATTTTGCATTCCGTTGTCACCATGTTTGTACACCGAAAAGACCTAAATGAAGATATTTCTAGTTAGGTTCATTTGACTAAGGAAACGATTGTTTTCTATGTATGATCCAATAAAAATGGTTTCGAACCTACGTAATTACAATGTTTTTAATATGTTTGCCACGCAAACAGTTCATGCTAAACTATTGTTAACTACATATGGCTAATATACTCTTCATAGAGTGAGGCGATCACTGAAGATGATGATGAAGACGGTACAATTGTTGGTACCAATCACTCGAAATGTTATAGTTTTTGTAGAAATACACACATCACATGTATACACTTTTTCCTTAAAATCCTTCAAAAGAGTCTATATGAACCAGATAGAGAGTACATATATTACACATATAATCATCATCATCATCATCATCATCATCATTTCTCATCAGTCAAAAATACTAAGAAGGTGCTTTTACTTCATCATCGTCATCACCATCATCATCTTTTATAGGACTTTTTGCCAGCAGGGTTAGGTCATTGGTTTTTAAAGATTTTTTTAAATGTAGAATTTAATAGTTTTCGCTACATCTGTAATTTTTAAAATATAATACTACGAAAACTGTGTATAGTTTTCGCTACATCTGTTAAAACGACATAATTAATATATTTTATTTAAGCTTCGCACTTGTGAGATAAATTGATGATTTAAGCTGTTTTATATCATTTTTTATATAAAGAAATAGAAGTGTTGAAATTTCATTGAAATAGATAATCTTTTTTGAAAACAAAATCCACAGTGAGTTAGTGCGTAATATATAATACAACGCAAACTGTGTCAAACCCAACCTAATTTTGAAATTATACAGTAGCTGTAAACATACTTGTTTGGTGGAATGCTTCAGTAGTTTTCTACTGTTTATATTATATGTAACGTATTCAAAGTTTTTTTATATTTTGTACACTTATTAATATATGAATAAATTTATCTTACTCAGAATATTTTTTTCATGAATCACCGTGATGGTACGTGTAGTTATTAAGAATTCAGAACGTTTGGTATAAAGTGGATATCTAAAACATGAAAACGCCGTGATTCGATTTTCTGCCAGATAAATGAAACCAGTATAACTACACTAAACTCTTTCAGATCTCGCATTGAAACATCACAGAATATAACATGTCTGAAAAACATCAACAATGACAACCCCCGCAACCCCCCCCCCCCTATCAAAAAGTAACAACAAAACAAAACAACATAAACATCGAACCCTGATACTTTAGCTCAGTGTAATATCGGCATGGTAAAACTTTTTTTCTTTGTACCAGTTCAAGTTAAAACGTTAAATACCATATGGTACTATGTACTACTCTCATACTTCTGGCATTGGTAATTACTACTCTCATACTCCTGGCATATGGTACTATGTACTCTCTATACTCCTGCATAATATCTCATACTGGCATATGGTACTATGTACTACTCTCATACTTCTGGCATATGGTACTATGTACTACTCTCATACTTCTGGCATATGGTACTATGTACTACTCTCATACTTCTGGCATATGGTACTATGTACTACTCTCATACTTCTGGCATATGGTACTATGTACTACTCTCATACTCCTGGCATATGGTACTATGTACTACTCTCATACTCTGGCATATGGTACTATGTACTACTCTCATACTTCTGGCATATGGTACTATGTACTACTCTCATACTCTGGCATATGGTACTATGTATACTCTCATACTCTGGCATATGGTACTATGTACTACTCTCATACTTCTGGCATATGGTACTATGTACTACTCTCATACTCCTGGCATATGGTACTATGTACTACTCTCATACTTCTGGCATATGGTACTATGTACTACTCTCATACTCCTGGCATATGGTACTATGTACTACTCTCATACTCCTGGCATATGGTACTATGTACTACTCTCATACTTCTGGCATATGGTACTATGTACTACTCTCATACTCCTGGCATATGGTACTATGTACTACTCTCAGACTCCTGGCATATGGTACTATGTACTACTCTCATACTCCTGGCATATGGTACTTTGTACTACTCTCATACTTCTGGCATATGGTACTATGTACTTCTCTCAACTCCTGGCATATGGTACTATGTACTACTCTCAGACTCCTGGCATATGGTACTATGTACTACTCTCAGACTACTGGCATATGGTACTATGTACTACTCTCAGACTCCTGGCATATGGTACTATGTACTACTCTCAGACTCCTGGCATATGGTACTATGTACTACTCTCAACTCCTGGCATATGGTACTATGTACTACTCTCAGACTCCTGGCATATGGTACTATGTACTACTCTCATACTCCTGGCATATGGTACTATGTACTACTCTCATACTACTGGCATATGGTACTATGTACTACTCTCATACTTCTGGCATATGGTACTATGTACTTCTCTCAGACTTCTGGCATATGGTACTATGTACTACTCTAATACTCCTGGCATATGGTACTATGTACTACTCTCAGACTCCTGGCATATGGTACTATGTACTACTCTCATACTCCTGGCATATGGTACTATGTACTACTCTCAGACTCCTGGCATATGGTACTATGTACTACTCTCATACTCCTGGCATATGGTACTATGTACTACTCTCAGACTCCTGGCATATGGTACTATGTACTACTCTCAGACTTCTGGCATATGGTACTATGTACTACTCTCAGACTCCTGGCATATGGTACTATGTACTACTCTCAGACTTCTGGCATATGGTACTATGTACTACTCTCATACTCCTGGCATATGGTACTATGTACTACTCTCATACTCCTGGCATATGGTACTATGTACTACTCTCATACTCCTGGCATATGGTACTATGTACTACTCTCATACTCCTGGCATATGGTACTATGTACTACTCTCAGACTCCTGGCATATGGTACTATGTACTACTCTCAGACTTCTGGCATATGGTACTATGTACTACTCTCATACTCCTGGCATATGGTACTATGTACTACTCTCATACTCCTGGCATATGGTACTATGTACTACTCTCATACTACTGGCATATGGTACTATGTACTACTCTCAGACTTCTGGCATATGGTACTATGTACTACTCTCATACTCCTGGCATATGGTACTTTGTACTACTCTCAGACTCCTGGCATATGGTACTATGTACTTCTCTCATACTTCTGGCATATGGTACTATGTACTACTCTCATACTCCTGGCATATGGTACTATGTACTACTCTCATACTTCTGGCATATGGTACTATGTACTACTCTCAGACTCCTGGCATATGGTACTATGTACTACTCTCATACTCCTGGCATATGGTACTATGTACTAATCTCAGACTACTGGCACTACTCATCCTTATATGTAATTGTGTATGGAGGCTGGATTTTGTGTTCACTTTATTTTTCCCCCAGAATTACGACCCTTTGTCACTTTTTCCTCCATACAGTTATGTACTAGACCCATGTAAAGCAACTCCTCTTTTCTGTAGGGATTTGTTTCAAATTAACCTTATATACATGCCTTCATATTCAGTTTTGCACGAAAATAGGATTTAATGCTTACATATGTTTTGAAGAGTTTATGCCCTTTCTTATCTTTATCTTTATATATTTAATATGAGAAAGCCTCATCACAGAAGCTAGATTCAATCGCAAGTGTGATTCGGATTGTGATAGAATCAACAATACTTTAACAAATCAACGAAACAGTAACCATAGAAACATACTCCCTTTGATAGTTACGCTTCCTCTTAATATTGTACCATACAACATAAACAGCTTCTTCACCTTGATATACTTTTCAGCGTATACAGCTACGATTTGCGGTGTTCTTGTTTTCATTATTTCCTTCTTAATTTACACTCTTCGTGAGATTTAAAGCTGTGTTTTTTTGCTATCCGTCCATCCATCATCCACAGCTAATTCACTAAAAGTATAGTATTCACATTTCGAGTGAGTATTTTTGACCAAACTTTGAAACAAATGACGTATCATGACAAAACACAATAGGTCAAGTTCGATTACTTTAGAGCCTCTATGACACTGTATAAAGAAAATACAACTGGAGTTATGCCCCTTTAATGTAAGAATCAAATTTATAAATTAATACTAATATTTAAAAATCTAAAGCAGTTTGGTCAAATACAAGAAAAATAGTCTGAACATTTTGGAGTTTGCCGTCTCAATGACATTTTATCATTGAAATTACATGTATGTCAAAATGTAAGATATTCTGTTTTGTTCTGATAAGTAGATACCAGTTGGATACACAGAGCCCAAGGTTCCACAGCCTGGTAATACTGATCATGGTTTTGATTTTAAGATCATGTTAAATTTCACGTTTTAGCATCTGGATTTCTTGAACAATTTTGATCAACTTCGTCGAACCAGCTTTAAGCGATCATTCAAAGGAATAAGAGAAACAGGTGGCCTCTAAATGAAGTTTATATATATTAAAAAATGCTATATTTTGGTAATATTGAAATTGGCCGATAAATGCTGGTAAACTGCTTGGTACAGGTAGCCGCTAATAATTTCTCAAATTTATTTTGAAAAGATCTCTCTCTCTCTCTCTCTCTCTCTCTCTGTAAATGTATGTGAAAAAAAATATTTAGATTTACCTGAATAAAAGCATGGACACATATGCATTTGTTTATTACATTTTATCAGCATATCTTTGTTCTGAATATTGACAATTGATGTTTTGTAATTTATCGGAACGTCAGGATAATGTGACTTGGTGTGGTATCATGCCACATCTCTACGGCATGATACTGTAGTGGGGCAGTACTCTATCTGTCTCAAGTAGACATCGTCTCCAAATGACTGAAATACTGTCGGTGGTACGTTAAATCCAACAAACAAACAAACAAACATATCGGAACGTATGTACCCACTGTTGAAGGTTGTCACTAACATACGTCATAATAACATGTCTGTTCTATTACTATTCCGTTCCACTACATAAACCACAGGAGTTTGAAGTTCTGTTAATAAATTAATTATATGATAAAAGAATAAGCCCTGTTTAAAATATAAAAAAATACACAAGGCATGTAACGACTTTTCCCCACCCATCACACGTGTAGCTGAATAATGAATGATAACAATCTAGCGGGCCTACTTGATAAAGAATACTAAAATGCACCAAAAACAACCGGTTTATTTCCAATCACGCAATTCTAAAGGAATAACTTAACAATGCCCATTATCCTGAGCAGACAGATTGTCACCGAAGCCATTCGCTAACATCACACAAACAAGTAAAAACGTGTCACTTATATAGACCTCACGTTTTCTAGAACATAGAGCGCGAATAAATGTACCAACGAAACTCCCTTAGGTATATAACGAAATTTAATGTCAACAAAAATAATGATTTTACAGTATAGGCTTTGACAAACAGGTCGGACCCTGACAATACAACTCCTGTGTCTTTATTTCGAAATCGTTATGATAACAAATGTATTATTCTGGCCAAGTTCCATCATCAAATCATCAATAACAACTAGTACGAAGTTCTTTGGTCCTAAAATAGGTTAAAACCCAAATCCCCCTTTCCCTTAACTGACCATGACGACGGCCTCAAGAAATTGTAAAACGGGATCAACTTTGTCATTTTGGAGATTTTTCTTCACCAAATTAAAAAAAAAAAAAAAAAAAATGTTTCATTGTTTTCTATTAGACAAAAGTAAACATTCTTATTTTTATGCATATACTGTTACACCTGTCCGTGTGTGTGTGTGTGCAAGAATTTGTGTCCCAGCTGTAACTTTGTTATGTATTGTCGCTTTTTAAAAAAAACTTAGCACAAGTGATCCTTAGAACAAGACAATGTGCCGCGAACATGAAGAAGGTCCCTAGCTTGAAGGTCAATGTCACAACACTCTGTTGACCTCAAAATCGTGTTCTGGCTTGAACTTTGTTGTAAATGGTTGTCTTTTGAAATTACTTGGCCCAAACAAGAACCATGTTGCTAGCTGCAAGGTCAAGGTCACTGCAGTTTAAAACTTGTGAAAACAGTCCTGTTTAGGCTGCATCTTTTTTGTGTATAGTAATGTTTTGAAATAACTTGGCACAATGGATTTTTAGGATAAAACCATGTGTCGCTAAACAAGAACCAGAATGCTAGCTTGAAAGTTAAAGTCACATCACTTGGTTTAGGTCAGGGTCACAGCACGCATTTGATCTTAAAATCATCTTTTATATTTCCAATTTTTCACCATATTCACTGACAAAACAACCATCTAATAAGCAAAATGGCGGGGGCATCCGTGTCCTATGGACACATTTCTAGTTACTCTGATACAAACCATCAGAACATTTGCATTTTTTAGCAGTAAATGAAAAAAAGGACTAAAACATAAATGAAATGTGGAAGCATTCCTTATTTCGAAATCGTTATAATGACAGACGGATTATACGTATACGAACGTATTTTAATATCAAATATTTTCAAAATACACAAACCATTATTAATACTTCATACATATGACAAAAGGGTCTGACCACAAGTTGTCACAACTTAGATAAAGGTTATTCCAACTTATTCCTTAAATAGGGTGATTCCTTTTACCATATATATATATATATATATATATATATATATATTTGCTAACCATTATCTTTACGTAATGCATAAAACTATCACAAAAAAAACACAAAAAAAAACAAAACAAAAAAACAACAACAACATTTGTCCCCTCGAAGATGAAATAAATGAGTGTCCGTTTTTGGTGAGTCGGTTGCTCAAGTGCAGGCCGGCATTTTAAAATGTTGGCTTTGATTATCGTAAAGATGTAATTGTGCCTTCAATTGATCCTTCTGTCTGCATTGATTTTTCGCGTATGTTTAAAATACTCGAGGAACTCGCATGAAAATCAGCATTTCGATCGTGCAATTTTATTGGACTTTCTGCAGTTGAGCATGATGCACAATTGCAAAATCAGCGTAAAATAGATAAAGCAGTAAAGCTATTATTCAAACATTGTTACAAGTCCTGCAAACGAATTTACCTAATCTTTGAAATAATCTGATGGATGTTAAGCAAACGCATATTACGCTGATGAGCATGGTCATATTGATTCATCTATTACAAAAGTAGAACATACCAGACAACTTATTCATCTTTAATCATATACAATATACACCTATGTGCATTAGAGACTTTGAAGTCAGTCTTTCAAACTGAGTAGCAACGTTTTAGATCATAAAGATAGCAATAGCTAAAACTTACCCAACTAACCCTATTTCCTAATTCACGACTCTCAAGCGAAAATAAATCAATAATGCCCTAACCACTCTCGCTCTCAAAGATCTAAGGAAAATATTGTTTTGCAACTGTCATTAACATCAAAATGCCGCAAAGCGAAATGATATTTGCTCAATGAATAATCAAACGGCGTGTCTATAAGAGAAATAGTGCCATTTTGCATAACAATTCAAACACAATTTAAAGCACATGAAGTTTTCAAAATAGCTTCCATCAAGTTACACTCGGCGACCTATTCAGAAGTCCTTTATATGAGAAACCTACAGAGAATTATTGTTGAAACCATCAATTTATTATTCATTTATAGAATTGATATGTACGTGTGTAAACACTAATGTCTTGGGTTAACCATATAAGTAAACTGTGAATATCATTAATCCGCTGTAAAAATGTTATCATTTGTTCCTAACAATCTTGACAAAAAATATTTAAAATTACTGTATACATTCCCTGAAAAGTAGAAAAGTAGAAAGATTAGAACAAAGTTATATGAACATAACGAAAATCTTATAAAACCGCCGATTTTTTTAAATGACTTGAACACCCGAAGACTACCTAACATGTTTCTTAAGTAGTATCTATTACTTTAACAAAGTAAAGCATGAATGCTTTCAATTCCTCAAGCTTTTTCTGTGATTTCAAATATTATAACAAAGGGAAATGTTTTAAATTTGAGAGAATGTTTAGGCCTTTCTCTCTTACATAGAACTTTCATTTTTCGTCTCTGTTGAAATGCTGTTCGAACATTTTGTATCGGCGACCTCTTTTGCACCGTGACCTTACGATCCTGTATGCATAATTAAATCCCGGCGAGCCTTTCCGATGATGACGGACGCATTTCCGTAAACTCCCTTGATAATGCCCTGTTCTTTGAACATTGGTGTCACCGGTCGTCTTGTATTAGTATATTTACGTAGATATCGTTTTATGGATTTATGTTTTAAAAAGGTGAAGAATTGTGAAAGTTGAGCCGAATACATATTTAAAGCATACAACTCGTTCCAGTACATAATGTTTTTATTTTTATCATAGAGAAAATTTGTGCAGGCATGTGCCCACTGTGCCTAAAGCCAGTTTACGTGAAAATAATGTATGTTTGAAATAAAAATCCGGGCTTAACTGTCGACCGCTGGTGCTTTTAACACGAATGGTATGGTCGACTTGATCGGGTTTACGGGCATATACCGTTTATTTATAGGAATGATAAGGAATTCTTATGTAGAAGACTAGTAGGCACTGAGTCGCAAATTTCTCACGAACGCAATTTTCTTCTGGTGAGACAAAATGCGCGAGCATTATTATTGCCTTTTAGCCTAAATGGTCTATCAACAAATTATCAAACTGTCTTAAATTGATCTTTGCTGAAATATAAAGCTCGTAAAACTAATAAATTTGAATAAACTGACAACCAGACAATTGATTTTAAAAGCAGCTTTGAGCCTAACAGTGTATTAAAGAATTGCATCAATTCTGATTTCTGAATTCTGATTAGTTTTCTTCAAATTTATGATAGTTTTGAATGCTTGTAGACTATAATGGACGTATTTTATTTAAGTGTGGAAATCCAGGCTGTGTAAGCGAATAAACGATGGGTTTTTCGTATTCTTCTTGGAGTATCCATCCGTAACATACAAACAAACAAATTGACCCTTTGATGTACTTTATGGATACGATAACCTGGTTTTAAAACATCCAATCCGGCGTAATTAGTCCAAATCATTAGATCATCTTATGTATACGATCACAACATGGTCTGTATGTACCAAAGAAAATGCGAAAAACAGACGATATACGTTTGACATCATCATCGACGACATCATCATAGCCCATTATTGTCATTGTCGTCATTTTGTCAACAGCCGACTTCCCTAAGGGATAACGGATTGTATCCAACTTCTGCCAAGAAAGTTTTAGATAAGTGATACTTTTTTTTATTATCCTACTGGAATAATTACCGGTCAACATCTGTTTCTTTGCCTGTTATGCCACAATATCACATTGTGATCTATGAGAGATAAACATTTATGTATCGGCGAAGGTATAAAGTAATATTTAACGTTTATATTCCCTTGAGCGACAAAATGACAACATGATACAAAAGCAGCAACAAGAGTAAGTTAGCAACGTGAATTTCATATTAGGTATACAAGGGGAGGAGGCTGGGTTGGAGTTTTAAATAAACTTAATGTCAAAAACTTTGCGATTTACAAGCAATTATAATGAATTTTAACGTTTCAAACAAGTAAGAAAATTGCGTTCAGATGCTAGGTCTCACCATGTGGTCCGAACGCAATCTTCTTACTTTTTGAGAATAATGCGTAAGCATTTTTCTTAGATTAGAAGAATGCGTTCGTGCGAAATTTGCGGCTCAACAAGGCATAGTACGTATAAACTGCATTGAATATTGTACTACTGCAAAATTATGTCTTAAAGGCATTACTTTATTTGACCGTGCGATTTTTTTTCGGAAAGTGAAATTTGTTGCATTATATAATCATAAGCCTACTTATACCGTCCCATGTAGTCTCGACTCGTAAACCATTTGTGTTTTATCTGAAGGGTGAAGCCAATGTAGCATGAAACGATGAGTTTCTTCCTGACTTATATCTCATTTTTGGAAACTAGTGCTTGACAAAGTACATTGTCGACTCCTACAATGACGACACTTTTCCTGCCTTATTGGGGTGGAAGACCATGCTGAACAGAGCATTACATATAAAATTGCGATATTTCACATTCTTTACGTTCTAGCATCTTCATTTATTAAGCCATCATTTTCAAATTTCATGACAACCATAGGTCAGGTGAATAATGGCTGATAGTTGTTCATTAGGTCAGGAGTTATGGCCCTTGAATAAAAAAATGCCAAATATCATTTTGTTTACATTCTAGCATCAGCAATTATTAAACTTATACATGATGTCAGTGGCAACAGTATCTCAACAGAGGTCAATCGTGGCTGATATTAGACAGATCTAAATTTTAGGTCCTTGAAATATATTTCAAAATTACAAAATCTGCCCATCTTTCACTCTTCACCCTATCAATTCTTAAGCAGTGCAGGCAATGAAAGCAATTCTTCTCGAGTGAGCAGCTTCAGCGCCACCTTTCTCCTGGCAAGGATTCTTTTTTTTTTTCGCCTGGGAAATCAAGAATGGCATTGCACACAGAGTGTGATTTGAATCTTCTGTCGCACGATCATATTAAGTATATACAAGCTCTGGACAAAGGCACTCCTTTGGTAAGCTCTGTGTTTGCTTGCTTATAAGTCTTAACTCGCACGAATAATGATAATTTTAAACATAATATGATACGATAATATATACCTAGTTCATAATGGTACTACATATCATACTAAAAGATATGCGTGGTCTTTATCGTGCAAATCCTTCGAAACATAAGTCTAGGAGTCTCTTTTACTTTCAGTATAATTCGTAAAGCTATTATTCCTGTCTGACCGGGTGTTTTTCTTATTAATAATGCCCCCTCATATTTAGCTAACATTTTCTTGTCATATGACTAAAAAAGTCTGCCATGTTGAGACCCCACAGCTAACACACAATGGTGCCGTCGTTAAACCCACAGATGTTAATACCGGGGAAAAACACAGTAAGTTCCGGACATTGCAAGGTGTACGTGATACCGAAGGCACACTGGTGGAAACTATGACAATCCCCTTCCACAGGTAGATATACACCATGTTTATCCGGCTTACAGGGATCTGCGGATTTTGTTGTTAAGGTCGTAGCTGGAGATGTTGATGTGATGTCAGATCCTGTAGAAGTAGACGAAGACGTTGATGTGATGACAGATCCAGTAGAAGCAGGCAAAGACGTTGATGTGATTACAGATCCAGTAGGAGTAGGCGAAGACACTGACGTGATGACTGGTCCAGTAGAAGAAGGTGAAAAAGTTGATGTAATGACAGATCCAGTAGAGGTAGGCAAAGACATTGACGTGCTGACAGATCCAGAAGAAGTAGGAGAAAATGTTGATGCGACGACAGATCCAGTAGAAGTAGTGGAAGATGTTGATGTGATGACTGGTCCAGTAGTAGTAGGCGAAGACGTTGATTCGATGACAGATCCAGTAGGAGTAGGCAAATACGTTGATGTGATGACAGATCCAGTAGGAGTAGGCGAAGACGTTGATTCGATGACAGATCCAGTAGGAGTAGGCAAATACGTTGATGTGATGACAGATCCAATAGAAGTAGGCGTAGACGTTGATGTGATGACAGATCCAGTAGGACTAGGCGAAGACGTTGATGTGATGACAGATCCAGTAGGAGTAGGCGAAGACGATGATGTGATGACAGATCCAGAAGGAGTAGGCGAAGGCGTTGGTGTGATGACAGATCCTGTAGAAGTAGTTAAAGACATTGATGTGATGACAGATCCAGTAGAAGCAGGTGAAGACACTGATGTAATGACATATACAGTAGGAGAAGGCGAAGACGTTGATGTGATGACAGATCTAGTAGAAGTAGGCGAAGACAGTGATGTAATGACAGATCCAGTAGGAGTTGGCGAAGACAGTGATGTAATGACAGATACAGTAGGGGTAGGCGAAGACGTTGATGTGATGACAGATCCTGTAGAAGTAGGCGAAGACGTTGATGTGATGACAGATCCAGTAGGAGTAGGCGAAGAGGTTGATGTGATGACAGGTTCAGTAGGGGTAGGCGAAGACGGTGATGTGATGACAGATCCAGTAGAAGTAGGCGTAGACGTTGATGTGATGACAGATCCAGTAGAAGTAGGCGAAGACGTTGATGTGATGACAGATCCAGTAGAGTAGGCGAAGACGTTGATGTGATGACAGATCCAGTAGAAGTAGGCGAAGACGTTGATGTGATGACAGATCCAGTAGAAGTAGGCGTAGACGTTGATGTGATGACAGATACAGTAGAAGTAGGCGAAGACGTTGATGTGATGACAGATCCAGTAGAAGTAGGCGAAGACGTTGATGTGATGACAGATCCAGTAGAAGTAGGCGAAGACGTTGATGTGATGACAGATCCAGTAGGAGTAGGCGAATACGTTGATATGATGACAGATCCAGTAGAAGTAGGCGTAGACGTTGATGTGATGACAGATCCAGTAGAAGTAGGCGAAGACGTTGATGTGATGACAGATCCAGTAGGAGTAGGCGAAGACGTTGATGTAATGACAGATCCAATAGAATTAGGCGAAAATATGGATGACGATAAGTTTGGTGTGGTGACAACATCAGGCCTCACAATGCTCACATCTGTAAATGTTAAAAAAATAATATATTGAGTGTCTGAGGCCCGGATTCACTGGGGTGGGGGGCGAGAGAGCATTGAAATATTTATACTAGAGTACAAAGGAATAGAAGAAAAAGAAACAACCTTGACTAGATATACTCAAACGAAATTCACCAAGCCTTTCCACCATATTCACTTCTATTTTATATAAGGTAGATTAATTAACTGCGAAAGGTTGGCGAAAATTCAGGTATGCAAAATTGCCGATTTTGTTTCGTAGAAAAGTTAAAGGTAACATTTTTAGTTTAAAGTTAAATAGAAGTGTTTTTATTATTCTGTAGAGAATAAACACACTTACTTTTAGCTATGTATAGTAGACTGTGTTTCTAAATGCATCCGTTTCCGCGGCTTTATTATTTATTTTTTAATCATTTTTATTTTTAAAAACGAGAACATTAAAGGACAATTAACAATAACAAATTTCGCTCTAAGAATTATTTTTATGAAGCAATTCATGATTTTGTGTTGCACAGGCTAGTATATTAATCTCCTAAATTCATGTTTTACAACGCAACATATTGTAACCGATTGCGAAAATGACAATACCGGACATCCAAATTCAATGCCCTCTAGCGGGCAAGATATACGTGCAATTGATTACGTAGGCAATGGAAATACTATGAATGAAATTATGTGACGCAAGCCAGTGAGGTGCAGCAGTTCACGAACCTCTGGCATGTAATGTGTCCTTGTTTAATCTAATGCTAATATGGCATATAAAATAATGGCATTCTGCAACCACAGCTACAAGATTCATTTGATGAGGGAAATCAATAAAACGGTTCCAAATAACAAGCCACACTTTCTCCTTTACTGTTCTAGTTTATGTATAACGCAACATTAGGACTACAAGTCCTTTAAATTTTATCAATTGCTGACTCACGGTTTCAATATGATATTTATCTCTCATTAGCATTAAGTCGCGTGTTCAATTCCTCACAAATCTCTCTCTCTCTCCTTTAAAAGAATTATTCTCATTTTTTTCACATTTTTGCCCCTATATGCATTTGTTTTATTTATTCTGTTTCTTACTTCCATCATAATTTGATTCGAACCTGCTACCCTGGAAAAGTGACCTTGCGTTAAAACTCTTCGTTCAGTAGATCTTCATTTTATACATGCTGTTTTACTCTCAATAAAAAAAATCTTATTTATTATCTTATTACATATTAAATTTAGCTCAAGACCTTTTCCCAAAGTTCATTCAAAAAGCTGCCTCTTTGTTAAATTAAATGCTTCTAGCAGAACAACATTGTAACCTATGCTTTCGTTCACATCCTATCCCAATTGATTTAATATAGTATACTATGTTGTTTTATATGTTGGAATAAATATATTTAAACTTAAACTTAAAATGGATAAAAGGGTTCGAGTTTGGTCTATTATATCGAATAAGGGAGAAGTTGTTATACATTTGATTAAATTAAACACACGGATGTTGGTGTAAAATGAAACCCCCCCTAATTGTCTGCACAATGTAATCGTCCATTTCGATGTCTCACAGCTTGTTTTCTGACCTGCCGCAGCAGTTTAAACACATTTGATTGACGGAAAATAGGATGGAGCGCATAGGAATGTGGATTTTGTGTCCCAGCTTTAGTGCAATAGATTGAAGATAAGCAGGGAACTTCTAAGTCTGACATTTTTCCAGATAATGGAATCCTACGCTCACTAAGCTTGCTTCGGTCTTCTATTGTCTGTAAAAATATCTTAATATACTATATTCTAACGTAGTTATTAGACTGCCAGAGGACAATAACGAAAATAAAATCATTGTTGTTAACCTTTAAAGCACCTTTTTTTTCAGACAGCGAATCGTCCATACGCGAATCAGTCTTTAATAACCAGATCTGAAAACAGTTGACGACGGCTTGGTGAATCATTTTTAACATTGATGTATTGAGTAGTTGTAAGGTCAACAAGAGTTGTCGGAAGGACACATATGCTCCTCTACGCACGATTTCCACATTCGAGGTCACTGTAATCTTGACCTTTGACCAAGTGACCCTAAAATCAATAGGGATCATCTACGAGTCATGACCAATCACCCTATGAAGGAATGTGGGACCAAGCGTTCTCCAGTTATTTTTTGGAAACAAAGAAGTCTACAAACGAAAAATGATAAACTAAGCAATATCAACACTGTAGCAATATAACAAAGCAAAATCTGATCAGAAAATGCAGTATTTAATGCAATAAACATGACGTATTTAAGACGTTTCATTTCCTTTGAAACAGGCGTCGGTTTAAGTATGGAGCTGCCGATTTCAATAACTAATTTTGTGCTACACTTTCTGGATAAAAATATCAGTTTGAGTAACTAGATTAAGTTTGTTACTCACTTGTTCAATACCGAGTGGAACCCTACACGTATGCGGATGACTGTCTCGACCCTACTTCTCGTGCCTTCTGTCAAACGTCGAATTTTGTGAATGGTCAGCTATCGCCATTCACGATACAGAGCTGCTTCTCGTTTGTCCAGAATCTGTGCAGGAGGGTCCATTTTCTGTATGCGACGCCCAATAACTTCCCAAATATGCTCCAGTGGATTCGAATCTGGGCTTCTTGCTGGTCAGGGCAAAGTCCCAATCGCATTACTTTGGAGAATGGCTGCCACTGCCCTTGAACAGTTGGGTCTAGCGTTGTCGTCCATGTAAAAAGGCCTAGTGGCAAGCAGTTCTAGTGGTTCTCAAAATGAGGCTCAACTACCGGCTCCAAGACATCGTGAATGTAACGTTCACCCGTCAATCTTCCCTGTATGGTTACTAAGTCAATCTTATCCTCATGTGAAACACAACCCAACACCATTAGTGAACCTCCATTGTAAGGAACAGTCGGCTTGATGTTCCTTGGTACGTAAGCTGTGTTTCTGTGTCGCCAGACTCTTATTCGACCATCTGTAACATGCAATAAAAACCGGCTTTCATCCGACCAGTGGATTCGATGCCATGTCCTCAAATTCCAACCTCGTCTCGCCAAACACCATCGTAAGCGGGTTCTTTGATGCTCATCTGTCAGCAAAGGGCGCTTAATTACTCCCCTTGAGGCTAATCCCGCTTCCCTTAACCGATTTCGAAGCGTTTTCAGAGACAGACGTCGATGAGGCAGCTATTGAGACTTTAGACAGGTACTCGTAGAAAAGGGTTCTCATCGTACTAACCGAACCAAGGCCCAATCCTCTCGTTGTGACTTTACGCGAGGTCGTACTGACCTGAGCATATCTTTGACATCGTTGGTCTGACGATGCTTCCTTATCAGCCTGCTGACGACAGTGTAGTGGCAGCCAACTTGGCGGCCAATCACTTTGTAAGACATTCCCGTCAAATGCATCCCTACAATTTGCCATCTTTGCGCTTCCGATAATCATTGTCTTCTAGCCATCTTTTGGCTACTATGGCTGAACAATGAAATATATGTGTTACATATACGCGAATATGTTTGATAAGAATACTGCGTTTTGCAGAAACCACGGGATGCATGATCTTCTCGCCTATATCTATGTGTGCAATTATTGCCAATGTGTATCAAAGTTTGAAATCTACTTATGGAATATTATTCGTGCCAACAGCAAAAAGAAAATTTAATACACGTTGATCTGTACTGTACCATAGACCAAAATATCAAGGGATGCTTAATCTTTTTCAAGGTGCATATATATATATACACCACGGTATCTTAGTCAAGCGTCATCTTTCACGTTAGGTCTACTTAATCTGCGCTGTTATTCTAAATAACCCGCGTCTGTGATTTTCTGATACGTCGGATTTGGTTATACCTTTATCGAAACTATTGAACTTACATGTGTTTCTTTAAACGTTACGAGATTACAATATTTTCAGTAAGTACTGTGTTTTTGAAGAAATCCATAAAAAATGAATGATACAGTGATTTGCAGATCACTATCTTTTACAAAAAATGTCGAATAAAACGTGTACCGAAAACACTAAACAGTAAAAAGAAAAACATAAAAAACTAGAGACAAAAATACCAACAACAACAAAAAAAACAACAACAACGAAACAAAACACAATAACATAGCCTTCCGGCCAACCCTTTCATATATAGTTAACGTATGATGTATAATAAAAACAAGACATATCTTTAAAAAAGACAGTCGGTGTAAGAGAAAAAAATATGGAAGTTAAAGAAAGTAAAAGTGTTACAATATAATATATTAATGTTGGCATTTTTTTTTATTATTATGTGATTTTAAAATAATACTAGAAAATGTATTTGCCGCTTAATTTAGGAGATGTAATATACTAGCCTGTGAAAAAAAAAGAAAAAAAGAACGAAAGGGACAAAAATGCAATATTAACGAAACATAAAAAAAATCCGTCTCGGAGCATTTAGTTTAGCTGACAAACCTTTCAGCAGCTGTAGCTTATCTTAGCTACATTGAGGGACGAGTTCACTTCCAAGGTAAACTACGTTTTCTAAAGACTCACAACTGATTACTTTTTCAAAAAGATGGCTTTTATGTTTGTATTTTTAACTGGATGGTTTTTATGTTTCAATAGATAGATTAATTGTTATTTGCCAATTGACAACCATGCAAAAAGATATGCACCCTTAAACTCCCATTTAATGATGGAATATCCTAAAATTATTTATGCAAACTAATGAAACGAGTGCTTTTTCGAACTATTCGGATGTTAACCATAATTAGATTGGTTCAAAATCTAGGTCAAAATCCATTTTATACAGCTTACACCGAAAAATATGGTTGCCGCTGGATACCTAGCTTATGTTTCTGGGCGCTTGAATTAAAAAAACGTAAAACACACAACATGGCTGATCATAACTCTCTACTTTTCGTGGGAAGAAAACGGGAGAAACGGCGACTCATGAAAGAAACACGATTGTCCTTTATTCTTCTAGTTTAATAAATATGCATTATTAAGATATAATGTAGGCCTGAGGCGTCATCTGAGTTCTTCTCCGAGTCGTAATCGTTCTATAAAATTTAAATACCGGGAATATGTCTATACAGTGTTTGATTAAAATGGGGTCGCTCTGTCACTTATGATTCATGTTTGATATGAGCATCATTCACATTACTCGTATATATGAGCCTTTTTTTTTGGAGGGGGGGGGGCAGAAAAAAACAACAACATGTTCAGTGCGAGTATCGGCTACTTGTGCGATAATCTTGGGCATTTTGGGTACTCGTGCGAGAGCTAGCAGGTTTTATCTCTAACTTAGAAGCTTCCGATCCTTCGTTCGATCTTCATTTGTTGCGATTAAAACAACAACACACTTTCGTGTAATGACAAACACTTTTGTTTCATGAAAATCCAAACATAGATATGGAAGATATAGAGTGGACACATTGATGTAGCCTATAAATACCAAAGAGAATTTCGAACAATTGACCTTTAAGCCTAATGCGCGCGACACACCTTTGTGTTATGACAAACACTTCTGTAAAGTTTTATGAAAATCCATCCTTTGATATGGAAGTTTTAAAGCGGACACGAATATATAGTCTATGAACACCAAAGACAATTTCTAACAACTCATGTGACCTTGACCTTTCAAGGATGCATATGGTTGATGCGCGCGACATACCCGTGTGTTATGAGGAAGGGTTAGGGTTTAGAGTTAAGGGTTAGTTGGTTAGAGGGTTAGGGGGTTAACGCTAACCCATAATCCTTAGCCCTCTCTATTACGTTTTATTGAAATCCGTCCATAAATGTCTAAGTTATGGAGCTGACACGAAAGCGGGACGGACGGACAAACGGACACGCGCAAACCTATAGTCCCCAACCGGTTTCACCGGTCTGTGTACATTTTTCGCTATTTTGAGATGAATATGCCAACAATCATATCTCTGCGCTGGAGTAGCTAAACCTGTGCGTTTACCTGTACATTCACATGTACGGTCAGTATAAGATGCCAATCTTTTGGTAGTTGCAGAAGTGATTGACACATATTCAATATTCATACTATAATGGCATATTATCAGTACTACAATAGTTATGTTTTAAGGGTGGTGTCGCCTAAAGGTAACGTACGTTCATCGTTCATGACTGCTGATCCGATGGTTGCTGGTCATTTTGTAGTGCTTCACATTACAGTTAAGATGATAGTCAAAAGATAATCAGTAGAAATTAAAAAAAAGACTTTCTACTCTCCATCGTTAATGTTGATGAAGTCTTTGTTGCTTGACAAAAAAACTCGGAAAGTGTAGGTCACATTGAACAGGAAAAAGCTACTTTTTTCGACGAAATTGTTTAAAAAAAGAATACAATATCCATGAAGGACACGTTCCGCAAAGTGACGTCTTCACCAGTCCAGGGTATCGATTTCGTAAGTTCATCCTATGAAGTTAGCCATGTGGGAAAAGTGAATGAATCTAAATATAGGTTTTATCAGTTAAAATATAGGTTCAATACCGTCTGTGACGATATTGCCTGTGATGAGGAAATCACCTATTCTTTAACAACGGATGGTTGCATTTGGTGACATTGCGTCTGTAGATGGGTATTGATAGACATAATACACATATATAGTTAAAATCGACTTCTAGTCATTGACCATCTGTGAACGAGCTTCTTAAAAAGACATGTCTAAGGATTATTCTTTTTGTTTAAAATCGTTATGCTTCACGATTCTTTGATTTTTATGACAGAAGCAAAATCATTTACTTATCTTCTGTGGTTGCGAGATTGGTTATGGGTCGATATTTTATTTACGGTTGATAGTGGCGAATGAGGAAATAAATAATTAACTTCATTTCATTTAGCTTGAAATGGGCACATTGCCTCACAGACCAGTTCCTTTAATGTACATACAATAGTGCACTTTTGTAAATTATGCATCAATATGACAATGTTCAAGAGCGAACATCTTTTAATATCAGGGAGTTTGTCAAGAGGTCGTCTATTGGGAATCGTTACATTGTTTCAATAATAAATTTATTACTTTAAGCCATTTTCATAGTTGAAACAGTGGAAGCGACTTGATCGAAAGTTTGGAGTCTGGTGCAATTTTAAAATAAAAATCAAAAGTTTCATTCAGCACAACACATGAAACAAACAATGGTGCAGCTAAGCATAA
>CM037789.1:37491738-37541738 GCA_021229015.1 Solen grandis
ACAATTGCACTGTCGTAAAGCCGATATCCGTTTCCATCTGCAGATGAGCCGATTTTACAAGCACTACGCGAATCCCTAGAACAAAATAGCTTAGAAAGATAGCCCGCTCGCATACAAACAAATTCCAAGGTTCCACGTAGTGCTTAAAAATAAAACGACTCAGCTACTGACTGAGATCCTAAATTTAATGGAAAGTTTTTATTTTTCTCCTTAGACTAACACAAGTCCTATAGAAATCGATTAAGAAATTAATTACAAGTAATTTTCTATTTTCAAACGAAACCATTGTTCACAGTTTTGTCTTGGATTTGGTGTCTTAAGTGACGCCATGGTCACGTGGTAATGCTACATTGATTTGTTGGCGTTATAATAAATAATGGATTAAGGAATAGAGTATTTGTTATCAGGAATTTGAGCAAGTTTCCTTAGAGGGCGATATACCGTTTTCTTCATTTGAAACCAACAGAAGTGAAAAATTGCCAAATATCCATGCCATTTAATGTTGTGTGGGTATGTACAATTCATATTTCATACATTGTGGGACACCACTTTTGTAAAGATTGAAGTTTATTAAAATTAGATTCTGGAGAAGGCAGGAGCCTGATTTTTTTTTACGTGAATCAAAGTTTAGCCTTCTATAAATGCAAAAGGTGTATATTGGGTTATAGTTATCTGCACTTTCATTTTGTTCAAATATCGAATCATTTTCTTCAGATGTCTAAAATTCACTACAGGGTGTTAAGGCTTAAAAGTATATTAGAAACTTGAATCTACGGAATTAAATAGTAGTAGAGATATAGCCCTTGAAAAATCAGAAAATTGTACAATATTACTATGTTTACACTGTAGCATATTCATTTAAATTTCTAGCCTATTATCGATTCTAGTTGGCTCTTGAAGTAGATACTTTATTTCACTCTTACATCAGACATTTATGAAGAATGTTTTTATCAGTCTGCCACAATCAAAATACATGTACTATTAATATAATTGTATATTTATTTATTTATTAAAATCAACAATACAATGACCACAATTATCTTTTTTAAATCTCATTATTGTAATTTTGCAGGAAAGCGTAGAGATTTTGAAGCGAGTAATTTGATAACAAATATATATATTAATTGACATATAATTGACCCTAGCTTCTCTAATTTTGATCTGACCAAGGCGATTTATGGTCATTGTACAGGGAACAGAACATGTAAAGCAAGCGACATTTGTCACGCTAGGTTCTAGTGTGCCGTTTCGCCTGGAAAACTCACGTCTTCCGCAAAAATTTAGATACTTAGAATCGGATAAGGCTAAATCATTGACAAATAAAATTGTAAAAGCATGCCTGTACATTTGCAAGTTGTTCGTAAAGAATTTTTCAACAAGCGATTGTCAATATTCACTGAATTATTTCATCTGTAAATATAATTATGAAATAGTGTTTTTTCGTGCATTTTCAATCACAAACTGGCATGAAAACTTACCAAATTTAGTTTCATTTAAAAAATGTGATTTCGGAGCTTATGCGTGTCGACGTATAACTGGTAGTTGTTAAATCAGACAGTTTATTATGGTGACTTAAATGGGGACACATATATATCAATGATTTTTTTTTAAAACAAAGAGGGACTTTTGGAAAAAAAGCATATGAAAATGGGATAGTTGGGAAAGTATGTCAGCATGGAATAGATTTATTTTGCCAGTGGAGCCAAATACTTGAAAAAAGGAGAAACCACCGATATTATTGTATAAAATATCAACTGATGTAAAAGAAAGAAAAAAAACAAGATTTAAAATACGCAATTCTTAAATCGTTATTAAAAAGAAATTCGACACATTTAATGAGTTTGATAGCTTTTCCCTAAATTCGTGGGCCACGGGTTTTAAAACTTGGTTAACGGTCCTTGCAAGCAACCTGATTCATTAAAGCTCAGAAAAAAGGTTTTGGAAGATGTTTTGTAACCTTTAAATATTCAGATTTTTAAATACATAACGTCAATTGGAAAAATCAATGAAACCGTAGTTTAATAATACACATTACAGCATAATGTAGAAAGTGTAGAAAACACAAACACTATACACATGGCCGTATCGGACATGTCTAATTGACGGCCCCAGGCCAAATCTACGGTCCCAGTATTTTATAGTGCTTGAAATGAGTGAATTTAACTGAAAATAGTAGCATATGTTGTAAAGCCATGTAAATATATATTTAATTTTATACATATCATCAATACAAAGAGAATTCCATACTCCTACTATCGGGAAGGTTCTAAATTCCGTGACCTGTACCTAAATCCCGTGCCAAATGAAAACTTATCTGTGCTAATTTGTTTCATAATCATCGTTCTTTGTTGTTGCTGATGATGATGCGTTTTTTTTTACATTGACATCAACACCGCCTTAGTAGCTTACTGTCTGGAAATGCTATGCATCTTGCAGACCCTATCTCTTCAATAATTTTATATAAGAAAGGAGTTACCTGTTGTAAAATGTATCTCATTTGATTTATAGATTAGTTAATTTATGGCATTTAAAAATCATCATCATAGACTATGTCTAACATAATCAAAATAATTTTCTGTACCTTTGTGTTCTATATTTTTGAATAATTTGATGAGTTTTTCATCGGCCATATTCCCGATAATGTGTTTTTTTTTTCTTTCAGATTTAATAGATGAAATGTTTGAAAAAATAAACATTTATAGAAATAAGGCTGAAGACATTCTTGATTTACATGTACTTTTTATAACACAATTTAGAATTAATGAAATAAATGGCCCACAGCTAAGGATATTTGTGAAAATGACATGCATCATAGTGGAAATAATAGACCTGCTGTTTGTTAATGTTGACATGTATCATAGTGGAAGTATTAGACCTACTGTTTGTAAATGATGACATGTATCATTGTGGAAGTATTAGACCTATGCATGCAAATGTTATTAAAATATTCTGAAATGGCTTTGCTTTATTTAAGTCGTGCCTCAAAAACACGCGCGGCGCCTTTAATGCTTTGCATCAAAATTAATCTTGTTTGACTTTACATAATATAGGTAGAGGTATTTGTGTCCTGGCTTGAAATCGCTTTGACCTCGGATCCCTTGCTTCGCGTCAATCGCTCTTGACCTGATCTGGCGTGATATAATTGAAACAACAACAACAACAACAAACAAAACATTCTTTGCTATGCAGGCTGTGTAGAATATAAGTTATGATATTGTATGCGCAAACATAGGAGTTCAGACAGTCTGGTTTTGTTCTGCTCTGTTTGTCAATGTCTTTGAGGCATTTAGAATAAAGGAAACTAGCCGACCCAAAGAGGCCTATTTTTTATGCTAACAAAGGCAGGCACATAGTAATCCTAATGACCGCCCGTCTGTCCAACTTCGTGGCCGCTCTGTAACACCTAAAGTGGATATTGAAGTAACCTGGTAGAAATATTCACTAAATTGAGACAATGTATTCGTATCTCAAAGGTCAGGGTCACAATCTAGGTCAAAAGGGGGAATATTTTGTATGTACAGACTCTAACCTCTTTATGCATGAATGGATTTTGAAAAAACTTTGCACGAATGGCCTTCTAAAGATGGCGATGATGTATCATGCGCAAGACCAAGGTCTGTACCTCAAAAGCCAAGGTCACGATCTTGGGGTCAGATATAAAAAGGGGAATATTTTATTCGTATCAGGGCTCATTGTTCCAGAGGAGACGATGTCGTGCACAAGACCTAGGTCTATAGCTCAAGGGACAAGATCACAATCACATATCAAAAGTTGAAAAGTGGCACGTTTGTCTGTGTGGGAGCTGTTTTGTGTTTGATGTTGTTTTACATATACCGATTTTGAACTAATAAATAGGCTTCCAGATATGTGGCACATGCCATATCCACAGCTGAAGCCTTAAAAAGTCGGTGATTTCTTTTAAGGGCACTTATCACGGTGATTGTGACAGGTCTTGTTTAAGGGACTAACTCGTTTGTAGCGATTATGGTAGATAGCCATGATGTGACCATTTATATAAGATAAAATTCAATTTAGATCATTGGTTTCATAAAAGAAATAAAATGAAATTTTCTAAATAGAGTCTACACGGAAACTTGTCTTCCATGCACTGTAGGCCTCATTAATCATGGTCTCAACTTTATTTTGGCAATTATGATAGAAGAAGCCATGGGGTAATCAGTTGTGCTCAATGAAATTGAATTCTGGTCCATTAGTTATCATAGGAAAATTATTTGGATATTTGTTATGAAGAGTATATAAGGAAACAAGCTGACTCCCTAGGGCCCCATTTTTCAAAGGATCAACATTCATTTTTCACAATAGTCATTATAATAGAAGGAAATAAGGGGATCGCTTGGTGGGAAAATGAAATTAAATTGTAAGCAGTTTCAGAGGATATTTTGGAAATACAAATTTGTTTGCCATGTAGCCATGGCAGTCAGTTATGCGGGGATCAAATTTATTATAGGAAATATTTTAAAGGGCCTCCAAAGGATCATTCATGCCAAGTTTCATCAATCTCTACCCAGTAGTTTTAAAGATAAATGTTTTATTCTTATATATTGTAACAAATAAAATATGAAAGCTTACCCTTGTAGCACTTTGTCCCAACAACCACACCCAAGTCTGCCGTCTCATTGTAAGACTTGGTACACCCAACACACAGACCTGTCTCTTCGTTGTAAAACAATCTATTACAAGGCTCTTGATATTTAAAGCAGAGATACATGCACGTTGTGTCACTCCTTGCTTTTTTAGTGAAGAGCACTTCCTCCGCAGGACACATCTTCCCGTCAAGATCATCATGACGCTTGTATTGTTTTCCGGTATCTGTGCTTTGAGCCGTATTAACCAATGTGATAAATACAAATATAAATCCACCTCTTGGACTCGCCATTTTAATGTTCAAGAATTTATCATTTGTCTTCACAACTTGATCTTAATCATATATTGTATAATCAGGAAACTCTATGGAAACCGACGATGTCTACAAATGATGTAAACCTGCATAAATCCCGAACATCTAATCTACGTTCAATATTTTGTTCAATGGGAAATAAACATACGTCTGAGATTTTTCCCAGACACTGATTTGTCAATTTAAATCAGAGAATTATACCGGGTATTGCTGATCCTCTGGTAAAATGGTCTATAGGCAGTATACTCCTCCCCTTTATAACTTATTGATGGCCGCAAGGAAACGATGCGTCACTATGGGATAGGTGTTAAATGCGTTTGAGCGGGTTTTTTTTTCTAACGGACAGATTTTTCTAAAAAATCTGCGTATAAGTACTTTATATGTTAACTAAAGGAATTAAAAATAAGGGGTCACCATGCTTGTTTTAGAGATCAAGTTTATGGTAGTGCATCACTATTTGCTAAAACTTGTTGAAAAAAAATAGCATTAAAAAATAAGAGAAATTTCGTTTCTTAATACTTTAACAGTATATTAAAATGATATTTTTCTAAATATTTTTATCACCATTTGTAACTTATATTGTATTCCATAAGTTACAGATAAAAAAATGTCAAATATGCATTGAAAATACAAAACGGGCAAAAAATATCATTTGTGCCCAAACCAATATGTTTACAAAAACTATCCCAAAACTGTGAATTTTTATATATATATTTCTAAAAAAAAATGTCAACGGACAGATTTCCTTTATTTTTTCAGAGTCAGTTCTCTCATATAAATACGTACTGAAAAAGTAAAAAAAAAATACAAACCTCACCAGATTTGTTTTTTTTTAAACTAAAACTGCTTTTTTATTGAAGTTTTAGCCAAATTTGCATAAAAAACACTAAAATGTGACTTTTTGAACCTCCAAAATTTGGCATATATACTTTTGATGTTATTCTTAACACATAATTCTTATTTTTTTTTTCTATCAGTCTACTTAAAAAAATAAGAAATTAAAAAAAAACACAAAAAACAACAACAAAAAAAAAAACATAATCAAAATCCGCTGTAACCCGCTGAAACGTCCTTAAATTTGACCTTGGAACCGCATAATTGAAAAAACGGAGCAAGCAACGTTATAATTGTAATATAAAACTATGTAATATGTTTGAAAAAAACAAAACAACAACAACAACAAAACAAACTTACTGAACCATTTACTTGTATTATCTGATGTAAAAAAATAACAAGATTCAAAATGCGCATGTCATTTATTGTTATTTTTTATGAAAAATGACATGTTTAATAGTTTACTCCGAGGCTACGGATTTTAAAACTTGGTAATCGGACCTTGCAAGCAACTCGACTCATTAGAGCCTTGCGAAGGTGTTTTATGACCATAAATATTCAAAATATTTATTATATACCGTTAACTTAAAAAGTCAGTGAAATCGAAGTTTTGCAATACATATTACAGTATCCTGTAGACAGTGTAAAAACACACAAACATCATACAAATGGCCGTATCCGACATGTCTAATTGACGGACGCAGGTCCAATGTGCGGTACCAGTATGTAAGTTATGTTATAGTGTTTGAAATTGACATTTTGTTTTTGGTATGTCTGTTTGTCACAAAACTTTAACGTTGACCATAACACGGAAGTCATTCCACCTACAGCCTCCAAACTTCACAGGTGTATGCACCTTGATGAGGTCTTTCACCGGGTTAGGTTACCTTGACCTTCAAATGACCTTGACCCCCAAGGTCTTAGCCCACTGCGTCTGGGCAAAACGTTCATTCGAACGTAGCGCTTGTTTTAAATTAACATAAACACCGCCTTAGTAGCTTACTGTCTGGAAACTCCATGCATCTTGCAGACCGAAAATCTTCATATAATTTTACAATAATTATAAAATGGATATTTATTGATCTTTATATAAGTTAATTAATGGTATCTCAAATCATCATCATGTAATATGTTTACTTTCATAAAAATATTTTTCTTTATTACTTTTTTATTCCATACTTTTGAATAATTTGTTAATAAGAGGAAATACTCTCATTAATTTAATGACTTTTTGCAGATTTTATAGATAAAATATTTGAAGACAAAAAAACGGCCTACAGCTGAATAGCGTGTATCATTGCCTAGTAAAAATATTTATACCCGCTGTTTGTAAATAATACTTCACATGTTATTAAAATATTCTGAAATGACTTTTATTCAAGTCGTGCTCCAAAAACATGCGCGGTGACATTGATGCATTGCATCAAAATTAGTCTGGTCCATAATTTCCGCACTTTTTGGGCATTTGAGCGCGGCAAATGATTGCATGCAGATTATTTAACTTAACAGACCAGTCTTTATTTCGCGCGAATGCGTTACGAAAGGACCAAAAGAAATATCTCTGCGGTGGCCTCCATGTTTAATCTATGGAGGATGTAAAACAAAAAAGAAAATCATTCCATAACTTGCTTCTTATTGCATGGGAAATGATAAAACTTGCTGTGTTTCTAGTTAATTTGATGCTCTAGGTTTCAGTTGGAAAAGATCTGGAGAAGAAAATTATTTTGATGTGTTTTTTCTTCTTTCTCTCTATCCAGAAACACACTCTCCATATAGTAAGTATAAAAAGTACGCGCTATTTGTTAAATGCTAATTGCAAACGGTGAAGTATGTTCGTAATGAGTTGTGATGAATAATTTGCGTCCACACCTGTATACTTCTGAGTTCAAAATATAAACATTGGTATATACGTGCAATGATATTGTATATTAAAAGAAGATCTATAATTTAAGAGGAACGTTCGGTGAAATTGGTAGTTTTTACTAAGCATTGGTATAATTCGAATTGCTGTGATATTGCATTTACTTTACGGCACCGAGTTTCATAATTATCATTAAGATTAAAGTCACCAGTTATAATTATATCATCTATTGCCGTGTCTTTAGCTAGACCTATAGAATCTTCAATTAGACGGAGATAATTTGCATCTGAGTTCGGTGGTCGATAACATACACCTATCAAAATACGTTTATTAGCTTTAAGCCTAATTTCTAACCAGACCGACTCAATGTTACAAATCTCAAGATTGGGTCTTCTTATGAAAGAAATACCCTCCTTAACATAAACAAGAACTCCTCCATACGGGTTTCTAGCACGATCCTTACGTCTTGGCTTCGAGTAACCAGGAAATAAAAGCTGGTCATCAGACACTGTATCTTTTAACCAGGTTTCAGAAAATGTGAGAATATCAAACGAAGATAATTCAGTGACCAACATGTCAAGTCTAGGAAGAATACTTTGTACATTATAATGTACAATAGATAAATTATTAGTGGTACATAAAAGACTAGACATGTTAAATAAATCATCAGACGATGAGCTACATGCCGATTTACTAGTAGAAGTCGAAGGGCCCGGATTTGGGTGGACGTCACCAGACACAGCAATCAGTATATATAGCCACATGATAATCGTTGTCAAAACTATTATAACTATAAGCAAGTCAAAGAGAATAGAAAATTACTACAAACCCTAGCACTAGCAGGGTATGATCGACATTGTGATATTATTGAACATTGACAGTTACTGGTTTGATGTATATTAAGATTAATTGATAGGACGGAAATCTGATTTTTAAAAACTGTCAACACAAAATTATAGTGACAAAAGCTAAAAAAAAGTAGCGATATGGTAACATGTCATGCCTAGTTTAGGCAAATATGTCCTTATCATCATGTATCTTTACTTGAAACAAAAGAAACAAGAAAGCACTAGTCATGCCATTCACCGAGACAACCAATAAGAAACAAGTCAAGCCAGGATTCAGACAGGGTCACTCTTGAATTAAAATGGTAGTACAAAGTAAGCCGAACAGAGAGAAGAAAACTTTTTAACGAATAACAAAGTAATTAAATGAGACATATTCAAATGATAAATGTATATTATAATAGTTACTCAATGAAAGGAAGAATGAATATGGGCGGACGTGTATTTATAAAAATTAGAACAATTTAAGCTAGGTGACAATTTTATTAATTGTTTATATACTATTTCTAGTGTCATATAGAATTGCATTTCGATAAACGAGAAAAAAAAAGTATTTATACTTTTTAAGTACTAGTTTTTCATTTAACAAGATTTATATGTAATACAGAAAAAAGAAATAGTTCAATGCATCACATTGACGTTATATGTAATGAAGAAAGCGTTTACAATTGAAATGCGAATGAAGAGAATGCCACCAGAAGTTATACAAGTATTAACTGAGTATAACAGACATGAGTTTCGCAAGAAAGCAAAGTATATAACAGGCTTGTCGGCGTATGATAATAACTGTCTACATACAAAATATAATACATATCTGTATATTACTTTTCAATATTTAAGTAAATATAAAAATCTGAAGGAAATATTCATCCGTAATACTTGGTTTTTCGTTAAATTTCGAAGTATTGAGTTACATCATAAACGGTACTCTGGGTTGCGCATACCTTTATTTACATACAATGTAGAATTGACTTTACTATAAATCATGAACGTTATCCAGGGTTGCATTAAACTACATTTATATACACACATATAAGGACACACACACACACACACACACACACAGGTTATACGTATTACCGCGAATTTAAATCTCCATCAGTTTTATAAATTATGACACTGTCAAAAAATATATCTAATTATAAATATTTTTGTCTGTTGCCGATACGCATTGTGAACAAGTGAAGGCAAACAAGGGAAGTTTAGACTTTAGCTGTTGTTGTAACAACAATCGCGGTATTATGTTATTGCGGTATTATGTATATACTCCACACACACATACACGCGTCTTCATGTACACATACCTACATGTATGTACAACAAGCACATGTTTATTTGACTTTATGTACATTCCATGTCATTTTATTTGAGGTTCAGAATTTTAAAGATTTACATGTTTATTTACTAGCAAACTAAAAATTAGTGTACCGGTAGACAATAATTATAAAAATTATTCTGAATTAGTTTGAGGAAGCGGAGAAGACAAAAAATCTACTTGCAACCCCAAGGAAACGGGAATTAACGAAAGTTGACTCTCATATTTGTTTTTTGATAAGGTTTGAATAGCTCAGGTGACAAGCTTCTTAAAAAGAAATCATTCATGTTACCTAATCAAACAAAAAACAAATATACTTAATTTTAGATCAAAATTGTATTTAGACAATAACGGTGACAAACATGTTAATCTATAACACTTAAATTACAAAGTAGGTGTAAAATACTGAGTTAGTCAAGGAGGTTTAAAGACCATTTTTGAGTGCAAAGTTAAATGAAAGTATTCGACTGCATACAAAAAAGAGCAAATACGATATAATGTATATGGAAAGGAATATAAAGACATTAAAAGCAATTAAATACTTCCGCCTTTAGACTTGTATATTGGAATAGAAACTAGCAAACAAAATCATAATGGAAAAAGACAGTTTCGTCTCGGTATTTAGTGCCATTGTAAGAACATCATAACAGCCATAATAAGAGACGAGTACTGGAGGGCATCAAAAGTATGTGGAATAAAGAACTAATTGGGGGACCCAACTCGGCGCTTTAGGTCAGCGAGCGCATATCTGGATGTGATACGTTGGATAACCAGTTCGTTGTCTTTAACGAGGATTGTACCATCTGAGGTTCACACACTGGAGATATGCCTAGACTTCACGAGTCTCCGAGCTTCAAAGAAGATGGTACTTCGTTCACGTGTTAAGTCCTCGTTAATGAATACCCCGGTGTGGCCAGATGTCTTTCGAGAGAATAGTTTTTGTCTAGCCCTAAACGGGGCGAACTTCACAATAACGTCTCCGGGATGTTTGTTGAAGGTAGCGGTCTCATACGTCTTTGCTTTGCCCAGATGATGGCTTCTGTCTGTCTCTCCTAGTGACAGATCAGCGCCAAGATCATTTGCAAGTTCTAGAACTTTGTCATTAGTGAGCCCCCCCCCCCTTCCGCCCTTGTTCCTCTGAAAGACCAGATATTCGAATGCAGCTTAACCCTTTCCCTCATATAGACTCATTTTGACGCCCTCAATAGGTACCACATAAAGCCTGATCTGCAGAAAACCACAGTTAAACCTTACCAAATTTAATTACAAATTCCTCATTTCCAGACCACTGAGGAGCAGCGAACAGCATAAAACCTGATCAGCCTGCGAGTTACTCGCAGGCTGATCTGGTTTTATGCTGTTCGCATAGGTCTTTTCATGGTGTCCTCTATGAGGGAAAGGGTTAATCGGCTGTATTGCTCGGCTGCGTCAGCCTTCATTTCAAGTTCAGCTACCCTAACTCTTAAGTTGGAATTTTCCTCTTCTAGTTTAGATAGCTTCGGGGTAAGGCGTGTTCGACAACATTTGTGACAACTACGGAAATTCTATTTTCAAAAGACGAATCAAGGGACTTTTCCAGCAATTGACTGACTTATATTTGCAAGATCAGAGTCATCAAATGCAATGTTAGCTACAGATTGTAAGGTAGACTCCATTTCAGCTCCCCCATTTACCTGCTCTTGAATAGAGGACATTAATGTTGGTGATCCTGTCTTAGATTTTTTTAATCTGACTGTTCGTTAGGGGACGATAGATTCCTTTTCCTGATTGAAATAACAGGTGTGGCACTCATACCCTAGTGCAAAAATAAAAATAAGATCAATATAAGATCACTAAAAGATCACTTCAGGTAATACGTACGGTGTTAAGCGAACTCTAGCACGTTTTTTTACATGGCACACAGCACAACACAGTAAACACGGTGAAAACACTGTAAAGCTTGAGGCTTATTTGTAATTGTTAAGAGTTATTGATAACATTAAATGAACCGTGACGGAAACTCGGGTGTTGGACTGGTGTGTTGTGGTTCAAATCTATATCATATACATGTATATAGTTTTAGAAAAAATCTTATATAGTATTGTACTTTGTTTACAATAGCAATGTTAAGGTTAATTAGAGGTAAGAACATGGTTCCTACCTTATAGGGGTCCTGTCTAGGTCATAATTGTACGCTAATTTCTATGCTTGGTTTATTGCTGCAGGCAGGGATAATGGCGGGCTTTTCTCTCACTTCAGTACGCATGCGCGTAGCAGCAACTGCACTACACTCCTCCCTGTCCTATAAAGGTCTGGCCTGGGGTGCTGGAGATCCCACCATTGGGCACATTTCACAAGTTAAGGGAAGCCTGCCACTGACGAAGAGACGACCCCACCCATGAAAGAAGCTTGCTGTCCAGAGATGCTGAGCATTTCTGTTCCCTATCCAAAAAGGGGTCCTGAGGACGACCCTTTACAGCCGTCCTACTGAGCCTAGATATACCCAGCAGGATCTATTCACCCATGCCCATGAGAGCATGACTGAAGTAAACTAACAACCGTGCCCATGAGAGCACGACCATAGCAACCTATCAAACGTCGCGAGAGCACGACCAAAGTAAAAATCAACCGTGTCCTTGAGAACACGGGCAACCTATCAAATATGTGTCCATGAGAACACAACCAAAGCAACCATCAACCGTGTCCATGAGAACACGATCAAGGAAAGACATCCACTGTGTCCGTAAGAACACAATGAAAACTCCACCAACCGTGTCCATGAGAACACAATGGCTGGGCTGGACTTAAAGCTCAACAAGGGTGGAGACACACCGACATGCTTCCACTGTTAGCCTTGCAGCGCTCTCTTGGCTACCAAAAACAGCACCAACTGCCCCTGTCATGGGACAAAATAGGTCTCTTATTCTCGGCTACCAATAGCTCTGTACATCATCTAAGATGGCATATACCTCCAGCCTTGAGTATTGACACCACATTCATACCATTCCCCACAGCGCTCCTATGGCTTCCGAAAACAGCACAAATCTCTCTGCCCCAACCAGCAGGGCAGGAGACCGGCCCCTTATTCCCGGTTACCATTTATGGCGCTTCCAGGCAGGTATTTCAACCTAACATCCGCCACGATAGGCGTTGCCTGCAATACTTGCACCAGCCACAAAGCAATTAACAGTCGGATCCCCACATACAACTGACACGCCCTCCCACCGGCCGGTAATATAGACAGCGAGCCAGCACCTGCATGCTCCAACCGACTGGTGCACCAGTTTTCCAAAACAGACACCATTGTCTATCTTGACCAACTACTTTGCAGCTCCTATGAAAGTCTGTCAACCACCCAAGGCTCTAGCAGTCAACACGCACCACGAATATCTGCTCAAGACAGCAGTGCCAAAGTGCACCACTATCAGCAGCTCAACAACGGTGTCTCCAACTTTACCGCTCTGTCTGGGTCTCAGACAAACTTGTTTTGTCTGTAACCACAAGCAGTAAATGGGGGAATCATCCCAGAGAAGTACTGATAAATCTCTCAAGATAACTGGCCAACCCCGCACAAGACAAATCCAAATTGGACAAGACAAAAAGACCTTACCTTGTAATAAGGGTTGTCAATTTCCAGTCCTCCTCCTGTACCAACTGCACTGAAATGTCCTCAGCACAGTAACGGTCTTCAGGCTATGGGGCAAGCTATACTTACCTCACTCCCCCTCTCAATAAGCTGGAACTTATTGGGGGGATTAACCTGAAAGAACACTATACAAGAGCCACACCAGCCAAATCCTAAAGGGAATGATCCTCAAGGCTGACCAGGTGTACCCCAATCCTATGGTAGGAGACTGAGCCTCCATCCACAGCCTATATGACCATCAGAGAGCTGAGCCTCTGGATCAGGCTTTTCAGATTGGGAGAGAGCCCAAGGATGATCCTTGGCCGCCACTAACATCTAAAACAAACAACAGTTTAAGTACTGAGAAATAAATGCAGTTTGTAGGGCCACGTGCACCACATATGGTATGTGCACGCAAACACTGTGATGTTAATTACCTGCAAAACCATAAGAAACCAGCGTAAGAGACCCACTGGAAAGGAAACTTAACCTATCAAATCAATGCAATGAATCAGCACTGAAGAAAAGTAACTATCCATTTCCCGCCCCCACTAAAAAATTTTGACACGAGAATGCAGTGTTGATAGCCAAAAACCACTGATTCCCGATCGGCGGTAGCGAGCTCCAAAAGCATATAAAAAGGCTCCAAATTAACCGCTGCCACCATTATTGTACTTTGTTTACAATAGCAATGGGGTTAATTAGAGGTAAGAACATGGTTCCTACCTTATAGGGGTCCTGTCTAGGTCATAATTGTACGCTAATTTCTATGCTTGGTTTATTGCTGCAGGCAGGGATAATGGCGGGCTTTTCTCTCACTTCAGTACGCATGCGCGTAGCAGCAACTGCACTACAATAGTCAATTTTAGTGAATTTTTTTTAAATAGCCGTCACCTGTATTAAATATCAATAGTTATAAGTTCCAAGCAACATCAGTCAGTTATCTACGCTGTAATACTGCAACAAAATGCACATTTCGGACCACACCAAAAACACTCAACTTGCCATTGCCGGAAGCGGAAATCCTTCTTTTATAACTTATCAGGTTTTATGAAGTTTGCTTCTCCTGGTCAGGTTTTCTTTTCCTGACTGATCAGGTTTTATGAAGTTTGCTTCTTCTCCTAACTGATCACTGATCAAGTTTTACGAAGTTTGCTTCTTCTCCTAACTGATCACTGATCCGGTTTTATGAAGTTTACTTTTCCTAACATCGACCTGTTTAGAGAGATGTACTTTCACTTGAAGGATAGATAAAAATGTCCAAGTTGACTCATTTAGGCATGAAGCAATCACGTTTTCATTCATTGATTATTAGAAAAAAATCTCGTAAAGTGATACTTTAATATATATTTAACTTTATCCGAAAGCAAAAATTATACAAATTACACTGATGCAAATTCCACAGTCACTATGGCAAGGTCGGGTAACTTTGAGCGGGGCAACTTACTCGTGAAAAGAAATGACATCTGTAAAGATTATCTGAGACATTCAAAATCATATCTTTTCGAAATATTTTTTTTTGTACAATACACCCATCTCCAACCTACGGATCCACTTGTAAAAGTATTCAGTTTCAGTCCATGGCATTACTTAGGCCATGAGAAAAGGTCTTGGAAGCGGTCCATATATTTTGGGCTGTTTTTGACGTTGAAACTATAACTATATGTGATCTTAAAAGACAGGTTAACATGTGATGATTTGCAAAATTTGCTCCCGCTCAACGTTACTTGACGTTGCCAAAGTGGCTAGGGAATATGCATGAGTACGATTGGTTTCATTTTCTCTTTTGGATTAACTTCAAAATAGATCAAAGTATCACTTTTGATAGTTTCATTCTGATAATCATATTAACAAATAAGTTATGGCACTTTTCCGGATACCTTTAGAACACCACTCGTATAAATTATATACAATGAATGTGACATAAATAAAATCTATCTTATTGTCACTGGGTGAGTAAAATGTGCAGCCTGACCGGGACTCGAACCCAGGGCCTTTCGCTTACAAGGCGAATGTTCTATCGACTGAGTTACACGGCCGTATACACATCTATCTCCCCTTCTGTGAGTAATCGGTACTGTGACATTATCCCCCTTTATTTAAGAATTCGTCCCTGAATTCTAGGAGTTATAGTGTAAATATAACCATGTGCAGGTGTCGTTAGACAGATCTGGTACCTATGCCAAAGTCCCACGTTGGGCGACAAATGTCAAAGGGTGAGAAAAATGTGCAGCCTGACCGGGACTCGAACACGGGGCTTTTCGCTTACAGTGCGAATGCTCTACGGAAAGAGCTACCCGGTCGCATACACATATATCTCCCCTACTGTGAGTCGGTACTGAGACATGATTATGGTCATTTTTTAGAGAGAGAGATACGTATTCGGAGGCACGCCTCTGCGTCTTACTAGATGTTAATCAAGCTAGTGGATCACTATCACCATTATGCATTATCTTAAAGAAACTCGTAGTCATTAACGGGACGGCACTACCGTCTTAAATGTATTGAGTATATTGGATCTCCCATTACGCGATATCAAACAATTAACGCATCAACTCTAGCCATAAGAATACTACCACGTAGTTGTCAAACTCTCAAGTTAAGGCTAAGCAATTGTTTTTTTCTTTCTTGACACACCGCATAGCAGATGAGAAATGAATATTCACAAAGACAAATGACAGTGATAGGTAACACATAACAGTATAAGAAGACAAGCGTTTTCTGACGGGCGTGAGATTTTCTAAAGTAAAATATCAAAATGAGTGACACAAATTCAAAGGATCTCGATCATTGTGCTACAGGTGAGGTAACAAGTTGAAATATCGTCAAAGAAACAGAACGACTTCGCGTTAAGCCAAGAATAAGACTATTAAGTTGCATTTCGTTCATCATGGGAGGCGTCATCGGATCCGGTATTTTCATTTCCCCGAAAGGAGCACTCGTCAACTCTGGTTCCATTGGAATGAGTCTGGTAATCTGGACATTTTGTGGGCTCCTGTCTATGATAATAGGACTTGTTTATGCAGAATTTGGCGTTGTAAACCCGCGGTCAGGCGGGGATTACATCTACATTAAATCTCTGGATGGCGACGTGCCCGCATTTCCTGATGGCGTGGGTCCAGACGACAATTCAAGGCGCTGCAAGCAAGCAGTTCTGACGCTAGTTTTCGCAGATTATTTTTGCGCACTAATTTTCGGCAATTGCACTGCACCAGATAGTATTAGAAAATCAGTTGCTGCAGCAGAGCTCCTAATGTTGGCTACAACTAATGCCGTAAGCGTACGTTTTGCAGCTTTACCGTAATCAAAATAGTAGCTTTGATCATCATCATAACGGGTGGTATGATCATTCTCTTTCAAGGAAGGACATAAAATTCCGAAGATGCGCTCGATGGAACGACCAATGAAATATCGTCAATAACCTTGGCGGTTTATAGTTGCATGTGGGCATATAGCGGTTACACAACCTTGAATGATATCACAGAGGAACTGATTAAGCCAAAGAAAAATATGCCAAAAGCCATCATCATATCCCTAACTTTGATAACTCTTATATACGTAGCAACCAACGTTTCGTATTTCACATTGATTTCCAAAGCAGAATTCTTTGTTGACTGTGCCGTGGCTTTCATTTGGGGAGACCGTGTGCTTGGTGCGGCAGTCATTATAATACCGCTCAGCGTCATGTGTTCCGTGTATGGGTCCTCAACAGGAGGATTGTTTGCTGATTCATGAGTCAGGTTTGCAGTGTCGCGCGCAGGCCATTTACTGGAAGCGATGTGCTTCCTATATCTTGGATACCTAATATATCTTGGTTTTGATGTCTTAAGTGACGCCATGGTCACGTAGTATTGCTACATTGATTTGTTGGCGTTATAATAAATTATGGATTAAGGAATAGAATATTTGTTATCAAGAACTTTAGCAAGTTTCCTTAGAGGGCAATATACCGGTTTCTTCATTTTGAAACCAAAAGAAGTGAAAAATTGCATGCACGAATATCAATGCCATTTAACTTTGTATGGGTATGTACAATTCATATTTCGTACATTGTGGGACAGGAGCCTGATTGTTTACGTGAAGCAAAGTTTAGCCTCCTATAAATGCAAGAAAGTGTATATTGGGTTATAGTTACGTGTACATCTGCACTTTCATTTTGTTAAAATATCGAATCATTTTCTTCAGATGTCTAAAATTCACTAAAGGGTGTTAAGATTTAAAAGTACAGTTGTTATAAGGTGAATATCAAAAACATGGAAACGAAAAGCCATGATTTCGATTTTCTGCCAGATAAATGAAACCAGTAAAACTCCAAAAAATTTCTTTCAAATTGTATAGTAAAAGAATAAGCCCAGTTTAAAAAAAACACTCACGGAATGCAACGACTTTTCGCCGCCCAGCACATGTTTAATGGAATATTGAATGATCACAATCTAGCGGGCCTACTCGATAAAGTATACAAATATGCACCCAAAACAACCGATGATATTTCACATTACGCGATTCTAACGGAATAACTCAACAACTTATGCTCATTATCCTGACCAGACAGTTTGTCGTCGAAGCCATTCGCTGACTTCACACAAAGAGTGATATTAGTCAGGGACGTCACACTTACTTACTTTTGACTGAGTAACTATATATTGAAATATGAATCAAGTAAGAGTGAGGTCTGCTGATGGGTTTTTTATTATTAGATCAACAATATATAAATGTTTCAAATCAACATAACTGTAAATTTATGAAAACCTAATGCAATAGAACAAACAATTTTACCACGAAATAAAATATTTTATCTAAAAAAAATACATGTATATTATATTTTATTATTATATAACAATCACCTGGAGCTGAAATTGTGTGACATCAGCGAAAGGCTTCGATGACAAAATAAGCATAAATTGTTGAGTTATGCCTGTAGAATGGCGTGATTTATCATATCACCGGTTATTATGGGTGCATTTAAAATTTCTTTATCGATTGGCTCGCTAGATTGTTATCATTCATTATCCCGTTCGTATCATTTAGCTAAACGTGTGTTGGTTGGCGAAAAAGCATTCCATTCATTGTGTTTTCTGGACGGTACTCAGTACTGTATATATACTACTGTTATTAAGTCATGTGTATATATTAGTATAAATTTCATTGACCGATCATTTTCTATGTAATTGTTTGGGGTACATGTATAAACTACGTGTTTGGTGTTTGTTTTAAATGGTTTCGCCTGTGATTGATAATATTTGATAAGATATTAAGTTTATACGTGTAGGTCATGACCTACTTATCGCTTCGCTCGTCGTTCTGGACATTGCACATTTCATGTCATCTGTTGAGCTTGTAATTATATTTAGTAGTTTAACTATTACATGATGGGTCGGAAAAGTAATGCGTAATGTTTATCCTATTGATATGTAACCGTACTATAAAGAACGCATGGTGTAATTAATGAAATAAATTTGTCTGTGTAGTGCTGTTAATTACCTATAAAAAGCCTTATTTGCACTTTTGTTTCACGCTTGTGGAATTAACTCAATCTGTAAGAGCGTCGATTAGAATCCCTTCAGAAGTCATGAATTCTATTCCAGCTGTGACCGTTTTTTTTTTTTTTTTTTTTAGATTCTTATTTTTTTTTAAATTCTTGATTTATATATTATAATTTGTTTTGAATACTAGTTTTATACATCCATTATTTTGCTTTTGTTAAATTGTATTTGCTTCCTTTTTATTTAAAAACAGACAACAAAAAGAAAAAAAAACAGAAAGAAATCGACATCTCAGGCTTTATAAATAAATGATATATAGAAAAAAAGAAAATTAAATTTAAAAAAAAAATCGACCACTCCAGTGATATTTTTACCCATGCATTTTCTTTCTTAGATGTAATGTTTTCGCTTTTGGATGCAAAGTTTAAATTTGAATGCAGGACTGGTTTATTATTAAAAAATCTAATGCTCGTCTTAAGTTTTTTTATCGGAAAAGTACATTTCTCACAGAGTACACTAAAAAAAACTTCTAATAACCTCACTTATTCAATGCCATTATGACCATGCCTCTTCTGCCTAGTTCAACAGTTTAACTCAGGAATTGAAAATACAAGTTACAGGTTACTCAAAATAAACTCACAAGGTTTTCTCTAAACCTTAGCCCTATGTCACACATTCAAAAAGAACATTTTTTAAAAGTAAACTGGTTACCAGTTGCAAGCAGAGTGAATCAAATAACTCTCTGTCATGTTTTTTAAAATAAACTCAAACCATGCTCCCTCTTATTTAAATGAAAATTGTATCCCTGTTAGCAATGTCCATACCTACCATACAAGGTTCAGAGTTACTGTTCTAACCTCTGATAAAATAGGATATATTATGTCAGACAGCAAGAGATATGTCATTCCAAATGTTAAGGGTTTTGGAAAAAAGACTTTTGCATATAATGGATGTTCACTGTGGAATAGTTTGCCACAAGAAATTAGGGATTCCAAAACCATCTCATCATTTAAAATGAAGGTCAAGAAGTATTTTGAGTGTAACTCAAAAAATCTCAAACTCAACTCAAAAAGTGTAACTTTTATTTATTTGTTTATAGTATTCTACTAGTTTTTTTTCTGTATTTAAATGGCTATTTTTTGTTTCTTTTGTCATACAGATAGATTGTCAACACTCGTTTTAAATATGTCTTAATGTTATATCATAGCACATGTTTTTATTGTTTTAGGTTTTAAGTGCAATATACAATGATTCACTATTTAAACATTGTTAATCCTTTAACTCTAGTCATTTTAGTGGGTGATAATAATACCAAAGTATTTCCAGAATTTTAATTATTTTCTTAGGTAATAAGTGCAATATTCAATGATTCAATATTTAAACATTGTTTATTAGCTCAACTGAGCACGTAGTGCTCATGTGAGCTTTTAGGATCAATGCTGTCCGGCATCCGTCGTCCGTCCGTCGACCACAATTATTTCAAATGACATCTTCTTTGAAACCACTGGGCCAAATTTGATGAAAATTGCCTGTGATGTTCCTTGTATGAAGCTCTACCAAAGTTGTTCAAATGGTTCCGGTCCATTGCATATTTGGGTCACATAAGCTAAAATAGATTTAAATGAAATCTTTAAAAATCTTCTTCTCCGAAACCGCAAGGCCTAGAGCTTAGATATTTGATGTGTGGCATTGTCTTATGGGCCATTGCCAAGTTTGTTCAAATCATGACCCTGGGTTCGAAATTGGTCCCGCCCCAGGGGTCACTTGATTTACATAGAATATAAAAAATAGAAAAATCTTCTTGTCAGAAACCACAAGGCCTGGAGTTTAGATATTTAGTGTGTAACATGGCCTAGTAAACCTCAATCAAGTTTGTTCAAACCATGGCCCTGGTGTCAAATTTGCCGCGCCCCAGGGGTCACTTGATTTTACATAGACTTATTTAGGAAAAAACTAGAAAAATCTTCATAGCAGAAACCACAAGGCCTGGAGTTTAGATATTTGGTGGGTAACATGGCCTAGTGAACAACATACCTATTTTGATCAAATCATGGCCCTTGGGTCAAAATTGGTTCCGTCCAAGGGGTCACTTGATTTTATTGACTTATTAGAGCAATGACCTTCAAAGTTTGGATGGCAGGTACAGTTTGTATGTTGAATCTAGATGATCTTGCTGTACTTCTGCATAGATTATGTATTCAAAATTGACTCGTTATAAAATAATTGGCATTGAGGGCAATGTTTCTCAGGTGAGCGGTAAGTCATTTAGTTGGTGATATAACACCAATGTCTTTCAAAATTTAGATTATAAGTGCAAAATTCAATGAATCACTGCGTAATATTTAAGCATTGTTTATTTTTTTACATCTAAGTCATTTTGGTTGGTGATAATAATACATGTACATGTACTAAGACATGACTCTTTCCCGTCTGGCGGGAAACCATCTTAAATGTTAGATTAAATAATTATGTGACGGCTGACAGCTTTAAGCTCACCTGAGCACAACGTGCTCAAGTTGAGCTATTGTGATCGATGAATGTCCGTCGTCAACATTTAACTTAAAAGACATCTCCTCCTAAACCACTGGGTCAATTATAAAGAAACTCCACAGGAATGTTCCTTGAATGAAGTCCTTTCACACTTGTTAAAAGACTTTGATTCTATGCATAACTCTGGTTGCCATGGCAACGGAAGGAAAAAACATATGAAAATCTTCTCCTCCAAAACTACTGGCCAGATTTCAAAGTTATTTGGTACAGATGTTCCTCGGGTCAATATCTACCAAGATTTTTCAAATTATTTTGATCAGTTGATAAACATGGCCGCCAGGGGGCGGAGCCCATTATAGTTAAAATTTCAAAAGTCTTCTCTTCCAAAAGTGCTGGATTTCAAAGTTATTTGTAAAGATGTTCCTTAGGTCACTCTCTACCAAGATTGTTCAAATTATTTTATCTGTTGAAAACATGGCAATCAGGGGGCGGAGCCCGTTTTCTTTATATCCTTTGCGCACCGGTTCAATATTTACAGCGAATGCCTTAATATATTGAAACGGTTAAAGAATTCGTTGCTCCAGAAACGGGTCAATCTTTACACCATGAATGCCTGTTGCCTGCAACGTTATGAGACGGGTGCCCTTTTTGCAGATTTAAAACCGGGCGCGGTTTTTCAGCACTGAACATATTAAACTTGTTTGTGCACACCTCTGAACTACTTAAGCGTATGAAAACGTATGTAACGGCTATAATCCACCGTACAGGACGATTACGAATGTTTAATATATTGGTATAACATAAAATAAAATTAATTAAAGGTTAAAAATTTTTTTATCAGTTTTTGTTGAATATCAAAACACCTGTAGCGTAAAAATGCGTAAAATGAGACAATCAATAATTATCGACATTTACATCAATATAATCAATAAGTTGAAATAGTTTATTCTAATGATCTGTCAATTGGTTATCCACAGTAGTCATAAAATAAACATTCAAACTCGCTAAAATTTATTTTATTTAATTTGAAAATTTCAGGTTATTTGAATTTTTTATTAAAGTTTGCCAATTTACGTTTTATAATGAGTTATATTTCTGATTAAAATCAATATCTCCTATATCTTCAGAAAATTGATGCTTTTTATAAACAAATGGCAATACTTATATAACCCGAATATCAAATTACACTTTAAGTCATTTTAATAAAACTTTTTAAATTAAATATATCATTATTTTTCAAAAATTAGTTATTTTCAGGGTTCCTTCGCCAAAATGGGGTCAGGTTTTGAGGAGAGAAAACATTTACCTGTTTACATTCACTGTAAAGATTGGTCTGTTTCTGAGGCAACGATCCTTTTTACCCGTTTTAATACGCTACAGGCATTCACTGTAAAGATTGGCTCGTTTCTGAGAGAAAGGTTATTTTACCCGTTCAAATACGCTACAGGTGCGCAAATGATATGTATATAGTACAAATTTGAAAAATCTTCTTGGCCAAAAGTACTAGTGGATGTAAAAGTTATCTGACACAGATGTTCAAATTATTTTGATTCGTTAAAAAACATAGCCGCCACGGTGCGGAGCCCGTTTACCTTATACGTATAAAGTAAAACCTTCAAAAATCTTCTCCTCCAAAAGTACTGGCTGGATTTCAAAGTTATTTGGCACAGGTGTTCCTTAGGTCACTCCCTACTAAGATTGTTCAATAATTATTTTGATCCATTGAAATTACATGGCCGCCAGGGGGCGGAGCCCGTTTTCCTTATATATATGTAGTACAAATTTGAAAAATCTTCTTGTCCAAAAGTACTCAATCGATTTATAGCTGACAGAGGGCAGAGAGCCCAATTTCCACAATATCATAAAATCTAATACCTGGTTCTCGGGTGAGCGACCCAGGGCCATCATGGCCCTCTTGTTATACAAATTACAAAAGGGTCTGACCACAAGTTCTCACAACTTAGATAAAAGTTATTCCCAATTATTTCTTAAATAGTGTGATTCTTTTTACCCGCATTGATTGTTATAACGCTATGATAAAGTTATTTTGCATTTGCGCTAATCATCTATTTACGTAATGAATGAAACTATCAGAAAAAGGAAATTCATGTCCCAACGAAGGTAAAATAAATGAGTGACCTTTTTTTGTCGAGTCGGTTTGCTCAGTTGCAGACTGTCATTTTAAAGTGTTGGCTTTGATTATCGTGATGATGTAATTGCGCCTTCAATGGTTCCTTCTGTCTGTATTGATCTTTCACGAGTTTGAAATACCCGAGGGATTGGCATGAAAATTATCAGTTTTCGACCATTTTATGGGACTCTCTGCACATTTTTTTATTTGGAGTTGAATATGATGCATTATTGCAAAATCAGCGTAAAATGTCTAAAAGCAGTAAATCTTTTATTCAAACATTGTTACAAGTCATGCAGACGAATTAGAAACAATCTGATGGATTTTAAGCACGTATATATCGCTGGTGGGCATAGTCATATCTATTCATCAATTACAAAAGTAGAACATACCCGGCAACTTATTCATTCATAATACCCATGAGCATTAGAGACTTTTATGTCAGCCTTTCAATCTGAAATAGTATCGTTTAAGATCACAAAGATAACCATAGCTTAAACGTTTTTCCTAAACAAAAATAAATGAATAATGCCCTAACTACTCTCGCTCTCAAAGATCTTAATATGCCTCTGTCATAAAATCAAAATGCCATTAAGCGAAACGATATTTGCCCCAAGAGGAAAGAGTCCTGCCATTTTGTATGACAATTCAAATATAATTTGAAGCACATGAAGTTTACAAAATAGCGTCCATTACACCCTATACATTTTGATTCATCAGCATACCGGTATCTTGCGGATTAATGAGACTTGAGAATTGCCGAGCTTTCACTCTAGCATCTTCAATTCTGAAGCGGTGCAGTCAACGTTTATCGAGTGAGAGACATAAGGGGCACTTTTTTTCTCTTGCTTTTTATTGGCAAGGATTTTTTTGCGCCTGGGAAATCAAGAAAGGCCTTGCACACAGAGTGTGATTCGAATCCTCTGTCGCACAATCAAGTTTCTGACATCGTCGGAAAACCTACGTTCTTAATCGACCGTGGGATATTTGGTTAGCAAAACTTCGTACTCATGAATAATTAATTAGGAATTTCATTGGATCCGTTGCTAAGACAGAATGGCGACAGCAGTGATCATAGGACAATTGAAACGGCGCTTTTTTTTTTTTTTAATATAGGTTCGTTCTACCAAGTAGAGGTGACGTCACGCTCCTCGTTTTAGCCCAGAGGATTACCTTGCGGGAACAATGAGTCAGCTTTTTCTTTTGTAAGTCCAATGAAGAGTATTCAAAATACTACGTGTGGTTTCACTGGTCAGCAAGTAGCTGATGAATATTCATGAAAACGAAGTTTTGTCCGTGAAAAATCCCACGGTATATACAGAAGAGATAACGGAATATATACCGTGGGTTTTCGACGATGGTTTCGTGAATACAAGCATTGGACTAAGGTACCCCTTTGGTAAGCTGTGTGCTTGCTTATAAACGTCCCTGCTTTATTCTTAACTCGCACGAATAATGACAATTTTAACATGAAATGATACATGATACATGGTTCATAGTGGTACTAGATATCAAACTAAGAGATGTGCGTGATCCTAATCATGTAAACCCTTTGAAACACAAATTGAGGAGCCTCTTTTACTTTCAGTACTATTCGAATGGCTATTATTCCTGTCCAGTCTGAACTATTGTTTTTCATATCAATAATGCTCCGCGTATATATATGGCTTACAATTTTTGTCATACATGTATAAGTAACAAAGTTCACATTGCTGAGATCCCAAACCATTTTTTGTCACACGACTAACAAAGTTTGCCATGTTGAGACCCCACAACAATTTTGTCATACGACTAACAACGTTTGCCATGTTGAGACCCCACAACAATTTTGTCATTCGACTAACAACGTTTGCCATGTTGAGACCCCACAACAATTTTGTCACACGACTAACAAAGTTTGCCATGTTGAGACTCCACAACAATTTTGTCATACGACTAACAACGTTTGCCATGTTGAGACTCCACAACAATTTTGTCATACGACTAACAACGTTTGCCATGTTGAGACTCCACAACAATTTTGTCATACGACTAACAACGTTTGCCATGTTGAGACTCCACAACAATTTTGTCATACGACTAACAACGTTTGCCATGTTGAGACCCCACAACAATTTTATCACACAACTAACAAAACTTACCATGTTGAGACCCCACGACAGTTTTGTCATACGATTTACAAAGTTTACCATGTTGAAACCCCATAACAATTTTGTCATACGACTAACAAAGTTTGCAATGTTGAGACCCCAAAACAGTTTTTGTCCTACGACTAACAAAGTTTGCCATGATGAAACCCCACAACAATTTTTGTAATACGAGTAACAAAATTTGCTATGTTGTGACCCAATAACAATTTTATGACTTTTTTGCCATAAGAACCCAAAGCTAACAAACAATGGTGCCATCGTTAAACCCACAGATGTTAATACTGGGGGAAAATACAGTAGGTTCCGGACATTGTAGAGTATTCGTGATACCGAAGACACACTGGTGGTAACTATGACAGTATTCTTCCACAGGTAGATATACACCATGTTTATATGTCTTACATGGATCTACGGATTCTGTTGTTGAGGTCGTTGATATGATGACAGATCCATAGGCGAAGACGTTGAAGTGATGACGGATCCAGTAGAAAAAAGCGAAGACGTTTATGTGATGAATTGTCCAGTAGTAGTAGTAGGCGAAGATGTGGATGTGATGACAGATCCAGAAGAAGAAGGCGAAGGCAAAGACTTTGATGTTACAACAGATCCAGTAGAAGTAGGCGAAGACGTCGATGTGATGACAGATCCAGTAGAAGAAGGGGAAGACTTTGATGTGATGACAGATCCAGTAGAAGTAGGCGTAGACGTTGATGTGATGACAGATCCAGTAGAAGAAGGGGAAGACTTTGATGTGGGGACAGATCCTGTAGAAGTAGGCGAAGACGTTGATGTGATGACAGATCCAGTAGACGTAGGCGTAGACGTTGATGTGATGACAGATCCGGTAGAAGTAGGCAAAGACTTTGATGTTGCAACAGATCCAGTAGAAGTAGGCGAAGACGTTGATGTGAGGACAGATCCAGTAGAAGTAGGCGAAGACGTTGATGTGACGACAGATCCAGTTGAGGTAGGCGAAGATATGGATAACGATGAGTTTGGTGTGGTGATAACATCTGGCTTCACAAGGCTCACTTCTGTTTGTGATAAAAAATAATGTATTGAATGTCTACACACAACGACTCCTCTAGAAATCAAGTATGCGTCTAACTGAGGGGTCAGAGTTTATGTGTGTCGATGTGATTTCGACTTAGGAGGTTAGGAAACTGGCTGGTTGTTAAAGCAGACAGTTCATTATGGTGACCCACAAGGGACACAAATATATTATTTAAATCAAGATTTTTTAAAACGAGATGGGTCTCTGGAAATAAAAACATATGAAGATAGGATAGTTGAGAAAACCACTTTATTTGACTTTTATTTACATAATTATGTTATAGGTAGAGGTATTCGTGTCCCGCGTTTGAAATCGCTTCGACCCCGAATCTCGTGTTTCGCGTCATTCACTTTTGACCAGAACTGACATGATTTAATTAACTTTTTTCTTTGCCATGCAGACTGGGTAGAATCTAAGTTATGAAACTGAATGCGCAAACATATGAGATAAGACAGTCTGGTTTGATCTGCTCTGTTTGTCAATGTGTTCAAACGAGTCTATTTGAGATAAAGAATAAGGGAAACAAGCCGAAACCAGGAGGCCTCATTTTTATGGTAACAAAGGGAGGCATAATAGTAATCCTACTGTCCGTCCGTCTATCCCACTTCGTGGCCGCTCTGTAAAGTGGATATTAAAGTAACCTGATAGAAATATTCACCACATTGAGACGATGTGTTCGTATCTCAAATGTCAAGGTCACAATCTAGGTTCAAATGTCAAAGGGGAGAATGTTTTGTTGTGTCCATGATCTAACTCCTTTATGCATGAATGGATTTTGAAATAACTTGGCACGAAGGATGTTCTAAGGAAGGCGATGTATCATGCGCAAGACCAAGGTCTGTAGCTCAAAATTCAAGGTCACAGTCTTGGGTTAAAGGCGGTAAAAATGGGGAAGTTTTATTCGTATCAGGGGAAGACGATGTCGTGCGCAAGACATAGGTCAGTAGCTCAAGGGACAACGTCACAATCACAAGTCAAAGGTTGAAAAGTGGCACGTTTTTCTGTGCCGAAACTGTTTTGTGTTTTATGCTGTTTTACATATACCGATTTTTATATAACAAATAGGCCTCCAGGTATGTGGCACATGACATAACGACTCCTGAAGCCTTAAAAAGTCGGTGATTTCTTTTGGGGGCATTTATCACGGTGATTGTGAAAGGACTAACTCGGTTTAGCAATTATGGTAAAAAGCCATGATGTGATCATTTATGTAAAATAAAATTCAATTTTGACCATTGGGTTCCTATAAGAAAAAAAAGATGAAATTTTCTTAATAGAGTCTATACGGAAACTTGTCTTCCATGCACTTTAGGCCTCATCAATCATGATATCAGCTTTATTTTAGCAATTATGATAGCAGAAGCCAATGGTAATCAGTTGTGCTCAACGAAATTGAATTCCGGTCCATTAGTTGCCATAAGAAAATTATTTGAATATTTGCTATGAAGAGTAAATAAGGAAACTAGCTGACTCCCTATAGGGGCCCATTTTTCAAAGGATCAACATTCATTTTTCGCAATAGTCATTATAATAGAAGGCAATAAGGTGATCGCTTGTGAAAAATGAAATTAAATTGAAAGCATTAGTTTCAGAGGATTTTTTAGAAATACAATTTTGTTTGTAGCCTTTGCAGTCACTTATGCGGGGATCAAATTTATTATAGGAAATATTTTAAAGGGCCTCCAAAGGATCATTCATGCCAAGTTTCATCAATCTCTACCCAGTAGTTTTAAAGATAAATGTTTTATTCTTATATATAAATTAATCATTCAAATTGTTAACGACAGACAGCACAAAAGCTCGCACTGAGCAAATTGTGCTGGTGGACTAAAATTTGGTAATAAGTAAAATATGAAAGCTTACCCTTGTAGCACTTTGTCCCAACAACCACACCCAAGTCTGCCGTCTCATTGTAAGACTTGGTACACCCAACACACAGACCTGTTTCTTCGTTGTAAAACAATCTATTACAAGGCTCTTGATATTTAAAGCAGAGATACATGCACGTCGTGTCACTCATTGTCTTTTTAGTGAAGAGCAATTCCTCCGCAGGACACATCTTCCCGTCAAGATCATCATGACGCTTGTATTGTTTTCCGGTATCTGTGCTTTGAGCCGTATTAACCAATGTGATAAAGACAAATATAAATCCACCTCTTGGACTCGCCATTTTAATGTTCAAGAATTTATCACTTGTCTTCACAATATCCCACATATGTTGTATGATCAGGAAACTCTATGGAAGCGACGAGGACTACGATAGACCATTTCACTCCGAAATGAGACGTAAATCAACGAGCACTTACCGAGCACCTAATCTACATGCTGATATACAATTCCATATATTATTCAACGGGAAATAACAATACATCTGAAATTTTCCAAGACACGACACTGATTGGTCAATTTAAATCAGCAAATTATATCGGGAATTACCGATCCTCTGGTGAAATGGTTTAGGCCCTTATAACTTATTTATCTTTTCCGCACTTTTAGGGCATTTGAGCGCGACACATGGTTTCATGCGGATTATTGAACCTAGCAGACCAGTCTAGCGGTACGAAAGGACTAAGTTACGACCAAAAGAAATATCTCTGTTGTGGCCTCCATGTCAATCTAAGGAGGATGTAAAACAAAACAAGAAAACACTGCATATTGCTTTTTATTGCATGGAAAATAATGAAACTTGCTGTGTTTCTAAATAATTTGATGCTCTAAATAGGTTCCAGTCTGAAAAGAACTGGAGAAAATATGGGTGTGTTTGTCTTCTTTTCCTCTATCGAAAAACACTTTCCATATAGTAAATATAAGGACTGCGCATCATCTGGGTAATGCTAATTGCAAACGTTGGGTATGTTCGTGATGAATTGTGATGAATAATTTACGTCCACGCCTGTATACTTCTGGATTCAAAGTAATAACAATGACCAATGAAATAGATAAAACGTGAGTAAATTTGAGCCATTGCAAAATGATATGAGATTTGATAGTTTCTTTTGTACTCTGATCAATTTGTTATTTGCAGTTAACAGATTATTATAGACTCTGACCAATGTCATCATTATGATATGTACAGACAACAGTTTGTTCAGTTCACTTTAAAGGTCATCCTATGAATTCATTTGTTTGCAGTTCGTTCTGTCCATTTTATAGTATGTATTGTAAAATTTGTCATTCGTCTTGTGCATTTATCATATTGTTCTGATCTATGAAAGTGTGTCATTCGTTCTGTGCGTTTCTAATTTTGTCTTTGTCATTCGTCCGCCATTCTGTGCGAAATTTTCAAAACTCTAGCATGTTTATAACCGGTCCCTGTGGCTGTGTGCTTGGCGCTCACCATGTTTGGGTAGTCCATGACTGGCTGGCCCGTTTTCAGGATAAAATGACTGGGTGTGGTATCAGGCCACATGTATACGGCGTAATATAGCAGTGTGACAGCATTATATCTGCCTCATGAAGACATATGTTATGGAACGCCTCAACTGTCTTATATTAACAGATTTGATTATATTGAGTTAATTCTTAGAACATAAAGTTATAACCTCAATATATGTAGATAAAACCCTAAAGGATAAAGATAAAATTTTATTATAAAAATATATCATTATATAAAGGTATAACTTAACATGATAAGGGCAATTTCTGATATATAAATATAAAAGAATCTGATGCAGAAAAAACTATATTTGGTAAAGATAGACTATTATTATATAAATATGTGCTTTTATTATACAAAGGTATAACTTTACTTCATTAAGATAAATTACCAATATATAAATATAAAACTATCTTATATGCAGACAGAACTATACGTGGTAATGATAAAATGTTATTAAATAAAACATTGAACCATATCATCATATAAAGTGCTTTATCTTTATATAAAGTAAAGCAATGATGTCAAAAGATAAACAATTCACGGGACATGTCTAAAAAGCGGAAAAGGCCCTCTACGCGGAACGGCCATATATGTTTGACAAGAAGGGCCTCTAAGTTCATTTTGTTTAATATACATAAAATCACTTAAAAATAACATTAATTGTGGTCCGTATGAAAAAAAATCAGAGGATCATTTTCACCAATGAAGATTTTCTTTTTACGATTTTACGATATTTCTACAGAAATAGTCCCACTGAAAGGACATGTCGGTGGAAAATAGGGCCTCTAATTTCTTTTTTTTTTCTCTGTCTATAAATCACTTATGGAAAATGTAAGAATGGGCACTTGTACACTTGTAAATTAACATTTCTACAAAAGTAAAGAGAGAGAGAGAGAGAGAGAGAGAGAGAGATAGAGTAACATAGATTATTTTCCATGTAATTTCAAACAAATAAAACAACATTTATACAAAATAATAACAAAATCAGTTTCATTTTTTTAAATACATATAGAACTTATAATTGGATATTTTGAAGTTGATTATTGACTCTGATATCTCCGCATCTTCTTAAAAGCATTCAAAATGCCCTTTTTTGTTGAACCTCCACCCCCCACACACACACCATATCACCTTCCAAGAAAAGAGTAGAATGTCGTCACCCTGCTGGGAGTTCACAGTGGGGACCCCAAATAAACCAACTAGTGGTGTCTGTATTTCACGCTTAGTGAACATTGGCACATTGCCAATATATGGAGAACATTTTAAATCACCCATGAAGACATAAATCATCATAAATCACGATTTTGCCTTGTTACTTAGTTATATCTATATATTATTAATGATGAATAATGGAAAGATTAAAAAATGCTGATAATAGAAAAGTTTCTTTTATCATTAGTCATGTTAAGGCAGTACTAATAATTAGTTTGACTGTTTGTTTTCATAAATCTTTCAAATTCGTTCACATGCTTTTTTTTTACGTCGTAAAGTATCTTTCCTTCGATGCGTGCCTGGTTGCCTCATAACACAGTACGGGGACACTTTTATCAGAACATAGCTTTTTTTTTTTTTTTCGGACACGTGTATATTCTGTATAAGAGGGGAAACTATATGTACAATTGATCGCTAATAAAATCATACTTGACTAAATCAATTAGTGTTGACAAAATTTACAAGAAAATGATGATGATGATGATGATGATGATGTTTTAGTGTTAATTAATATTTTATTTATATGTGTTCTGTTCTGTTGATATATATCACAAGTTTTTTATATATATATATATTATTTTTTATCCTATCATCAGACTCACATCGTGGTATAAACTGCCTATCGAATAAACTTAGCTTTATACTCATTCGTGAAATTTTATATACTCTGACGTCATCGGAACTACTTTCTTGAGTTCAAAGTTCAAGACGTGCAGAAAGAGTTTATGTTACGATTTTACATAAATGTTGTCTGCTTCAGTCAGATAGGCCTACAATATGTCTGATTACATAAGTCCAGCTACATTTGAAGTGATTTGGGATGATCTCCAGTTTGAACTGGACAGAGAGAATACAAACAATGTCACAGCAGTATGCCACCAATACCCCACCCACCACCACACAACATGCTCAGCAACAATTCACTAACATCCCAATTTTATGGGTCGACATTTAACATACATCATTTCCATGTACACAACTAAGTCTGAGCCACAACCATAACTACACACACAGCGACGATTCATGTTTTGTTTAATAGTTCCAATGATATTTTGAATACTGTCGAGATATGTAGCCTACAGTATGTTTCGACTCACAAAAATGTGTAGACTGATCAACCGTTTACATATTATTCTTTTTAAATATATTTCTTTCTTTTTTTTGAGTATTTGAAAGTTGAAAATGCCTAAACGTATATGCTTGATAAAATATTTCGAAAAGTGCATAAATTGTTATAATCTTTTTTTTAAAATCCTGGGACTACTTAGGAGGGTACGAAGAACGGTTCGTTGGCTTAAACACGCGGAAGAATACAAAAGTGTAGATAGTTGGGAGAATCCATTTTATTTTTTATTTATTTTTTTTATTATTTAAAATAATCAGAAATATTAGTTAGTATGATAGGATAAAAAGTCTATATAAATTAAACGTATATATTTTACAAGTATAAGTCCATACATACAGCCTACCATTTATTTTACGATACTTATAAATTGAATTTTAGCACTAAATAGGATATTGGCAATAGTAGAAAACAGAAAGCATATTATTCAACAGCTTAGTGGGGTCAACCCTTAATTTCGGGGCGGAAGTATGGGGTGAATATAATAGTAACAATATTGAAAAAGTACACTGTACATTCCTCAAAAAAAAATTAAATGTTAAAAAATCAACTATTTAGGTGGATTATATGGAGAGCAAGGGAGATACCCAATGGAATACATAGACAAATAATTATGATAAAATATTGAAATAAAATTCTTAAATCAGACGCGTCCAGCAGTTTAAAAATAGTTTGTTTGTTGGGTTTAACGTCCCAACGACAGTATTCCAGTCATTTGGAGACGATGTCTACTTGAGACAGATATAGTGCTGCCACACTGCAGTATTACGTTGTAGACATGTGGCATGATGTCAAACCCAGTCATATTATCCTGACACCGGGCCAGCCAGTCCTGCAACTACCCTTATATGCTGAGCGGCAAGCAAGGGAGCTATAACAGTACCATTTTTACAACTTTGGTATGTCGCGGCCGTGGATCGAACCCACAACCTCCCTCTCTGGAGGCGGACGCTCTAACAACTCGGCCACCGCGGTCGGTTTAAAAAAGTATACAATCAATAATACCACGATACCTCAAATGGAAATACTTATGGAAATACGAATTGGGCATGAAAAATAAAAGAAATATTAACAAAAATAGGCTTATATAATATATGGCAAGTTTAAAATGGTACTGATATAAACTTTTCAATGATAAAACAAAGAGTTTTTTGACATATAAGTGTATATGACGTATATATGCAGAACTGGTGTCAACGTATAAATAATACCCGAAGACTATCCTCTTCAGCGAATTTAAACTATCAAATTTAGAATAGCCATGTCAAAGTTCAGACTCTCATCTCGCGACCTTGCAGTTGAAAATGGAAGATATACAAATATACCGAGGTGAAAGAAAATGCACACAAAGTAAAATGAATGTTATAGAAAAAGAATACCACTTTTTATTAGTTTGTCTGAAATACAGAAATTTGAGAAATTAGTATATGAAACCATACTATTGTCACTGGCCACTTAACAAAAATTTATACCCTTAATGCCATGTGATACCATAAATATTGTTAAAATCTTTTAAAACGCAAATATTTTGTTTTCCATTCAAGGATACCAGTTATCAATTGAAGGATATTAATATGCATATGCTACATTTCCATCAGTTTCTCACAGTCTCAAATAACCTGTAACTTTCATGTGTAATGTATATATTAGTATCAACTCTAGAAGGTTACGTTTCGATATTTTTCTTCTTCTATAATTACTGATTTTTGCATTTGACTGAAATCATTAAGCAAGTATATATGTGTATACTTCTCTGTAAATACCTTTTCTGCAAAATACCCTTTGTTCGTTTGCTTGTTTGTTCTATTATAAATGCAATGGTTATAATTGTAAAATTTATATCAATAAAGAATTATTATTATTGTGGTTATTGTTGTTTTTTTTAAAAAATAGTGTCAACTGAAAAATTGTAAGTGTCATCATCAGCATCAGCATCATCATCATCATAGTTATACTACACAAGTCGCCATCATCATCATCATCTTCTATTGTTCTGTGTGTCGTGTAGATCAACAGAAGATAGATATTTGATTTCGCTTTTTAAAGAAACAAGGACTTTCACATCTAATAGATGGAGTGAAGAGAGAAAGTTTGTGTGAACAAATCATTAAATTCATTAATCTACCTCACACCTCTACAGAGTTGCAATATCATTCTAGAAGAATATTACTGAACAAAACAGCATAAGCACTACCACTAGCAATGAAAATTGTCTCTTTGATGCAATGTTAAATTTAGATTTTATAGAAAAAATGAAATTAAATGAAATAAAATTACCGTAGAAATATAAAAAATGGAATAAAATCTTCATTTAAAAAAATATTCTTCTGTTTTTTTCAAGCGAACCTTAATTAATGTTATTAACACTATTAAATAATAATTATAAGTTATTTAATAAAAAATATAAAATTAGAGGCCCTTTTTGCCACCGACAGGTCCTTTCCATGGGACTATTTTCGTAGAAATATCATAAAATCATAATAAAATCTTCATTAATGAAAATGATCTTCTGCTTTTTTTTCATACGGATCACAATTAATGTTATTTTTAAGTGATTTTATGTATATAAAACAAAATTAACTTAGAGGCCCTTTTTTGTCAAACATATATGGCCGTTCCGCTTAGAGGGCCTTTTCCGCACTTTAGACATGTCCTGTGAATTGTTTACCTTATGACATCATTGCTTCACTTTATATAAACAGAGATGTGAATTTAATGTACCTCCGTGATATATAAGGAAAAAGCACTTTATATAATGATACAGTTCAATGTATTTATATAGCATTTTATCTAGTAGTATACATACTAGCGGTTCTGGGCCACATTTAAATGACAAACAGAGCCTTTCTAGTCATTTCTTACCACAGCGTTTATCTAAATGAAAAACTCGAGTGAAGATTACTAATAAACTATGCTTCGAATATCTTTCTAAATAAAATTTTTCTAAATGAAAATTCGAGTTGGGGTAATCGCTATTATTCGAATATCTTTCTAAATGAAAATTCGATTGCAGGCAACGTGTGGTTTAAGATCTCAACCCTATAAAGATTTTCCCCCACGATGCCTTGCTAGTTAGTTCCCTCATTACATAAGAAAAGTTGCGTTTGGCCTTGGTTTCCGTCCTGTTAAGAGCCTTCTTCACATCATCACATCCACAGGCCTTGCTGCAAAGTCATGTTTCAGATTTTGTTCCCTTCCCACACTTCCTGCAAGGGTGCGGTTCTTTCCCAAGATTTGCTACATGTTTGCTGCAAAGCTTGTTTACACACCTCCTACCGCATCTCTCAAACTTAGAAACCACTAGCCATTGACACGTGTTCTCCATAGTTCTATATTTATGGTAATTATTACTCTAAATAAAGTTCGAATGTGCGGCAAATTGAGCGGGTCGAAATTTTCGGTAACTCCGGCAAAAATACGGGATACCAATTAAAGACATACGCCAGATATGGCACACTAGCTAGATACATACACCAAAATGCCGAAAAAAACGCAACTTTCTGCGGAAGCCATTCGACACATTGCTTCTGGCGAGATCGGGGTACGCGCAGCAAAAACTAAATAACGGAATAGGCGAAAAGAGGGTTCACCGTATTCGGCAAGGCTTGGAGACCGTAGAAACATCGACCGCAGAGCATGTCAACGCAGGGGATGGCCCTGGTCTCAACTAAGAAATAAATAGGAAGGTGGGTGAAAATTTGGATAGAGAATTTTGGTAGCCGAAATTCGCCATCCAAATTTTTGCGGGCCCGGCTGTTGGGGTGGGGCGGCCCTGGTAGCCGAAATTTGCGGTAGCTCCGGCAAAAAAATACGCTTTAGTAAGAAATGACTAAAAAGGCTCCGTTTGTCATTTAAAAGTGGTCCAGAACCGCTAGTATATATACTACTTATTTTTGCCACGTATAGTTCTGTCTGCATATAAGATAGTTTTATATTTATATATCGGTCATATATCTTTATGAAGTAAATTTATACCTTTATATAATACAGGAATTTATTTATATAATAACAGTTTATCTTTATCATGTACAGTTCTATCTGCATATAAGATTAGTTTATGTTTATATATCGGTAATATATCTTTATGAAGTTAATTAATACCTTTATATAATAATATTTTATATTTATAAAGTAACATTTTACCTTCACCATGTATACTTTTATCTGTATATTAGATTCTTTTATATTTACATATTGGTAATTTATCTTTATGAAGTAAATTTATACCTTTGTATAATAAAAGCACATATTTATATAATAACAGTCTATCTTTATCAAATATAGTTTTATCTGCATATAAGATTCTTTTATATTTATATATCAGTAATTGCCTTTATCATGTAAAGTTATAACTTTATATAATAAGATGATATATTCATATAATAACATTTTATCTTTATCCTTTAGGGTTTTATCTACATATATTGAGGTTATAACATTATGTTCTAACAAATTAACTCAATATAATCAAATCTGTTAACATAAGACAGTTGAGGCGTTCCACAATATGCCCCCAAATACTGAAATACTGTCGGTTGGATATTAAACCCAATCAAACAAACAAGCATGTTTATAGAGACAACAAGAAAAGTCAGACAACGCTTCCGCCAAAGACCTATTTACACAAGTCCATATAAGTTACCTCCCCTTTTTAATAAATCGATGTTATGTACTAGACACATAAGAGAGTGGAATAAAACCGGTAAAATAAAAAGAGATATAAAGTAACAGTACTATTTTCTTACTATTCTTACTATTTAAACTGAAATATGACAATATAGTAAACTTTTTTTTTAAATGTATAACTAAAACATTTAAAGAAGCTACAAGCACATAATATTTCATTTCATCTTTCAACTTTGCTAAAACTAGGCTAGGAAAGGATGTTGATATATTTATGATACATTTATAAATTCTCAGGAATTCTTACTCTGCAGTTAAAAAGTGATCAGACATTATCAAATTGATAACAAAAACTCGGAGTTATGAGCTTGGTACCAGCCAATCCACTTGATGACATCACAGCGGCAGGGCGCCATCTTAATTCCCCAACTGTTCCTCCCCTTCTACTCACAGGAAATTTCTTATATTGACTATTTTCACTAATTGTTTCTCCGTTCCACATTAATGCAAACATAAAACACACAACCCTAGAGTATATTCAAAAACGCCCAGAAATACTGAACGCTTATATATAAGATACACGAAAACAAACTCAAAGGAGAGACTATCCCAGTTTCGGGAAACGGGACATACATGTATTAGGCCATTCGTGGTACCCAATTGTTTTTCTTTAAGTCGGATATGGCCCTCCTACATATGGTGACCAGTTCTAGACTGGTTAAAATATATTTATTGCTGCTGATATACGAGCACTATGGAACAAGGTATCATCGTAAAAGGAAGACACCATATCAGAAGACAAAAATGAATGTTTAGAAAACCATAAGATAGGTAGAGTAAATATAATTTAAAAAATACATATAATTTCATTCAAAATCATAAGAATATATAATCATAGAATATATGGATACAGCTGTTATATAACTATTCTTAAAGAATGTGAATATATGGATACAAGGCGGAAATTCCCCTCTACGTTTTTAATCCCCCGCCGCGAAGCGGGAGGGAGGTTATAGGAATGCCCTTCGTCCGTCCGTCAGTCCGTCCGTCCGTCAGTGTGTCCGAAACATTTTCGTGTCCGCTCCATATCTCATGAACGCTTGGACACATTTTCTTCAAACTCGGCTAAAGTGTTAACCTCATTGAGCTGATATGCAGAAGGCATGTGGCGGTCACGCTGGCTCAAGGTCAAGGTCATACTTGAAGGTCAAATGTTATTTTCGTGTCCGCTCCATATCTCATGAACGCTTGGACACATTTTCTTCAAACTCGGCTAAAGTGTTAACCTCATTGAGCTGATGTGCAGAAGGCATGAGGCGGTCACGCTGGCTCAAGGTCAAGGTCATACTTGAAGGTCAAATGTTATTTTCGTGTCCGCTCCATATCTCATGAACGCTTGGACGCATTTTCTTCAAACTCGGCTAAAGAGTTAACCTCATTGAGCTGATGTGCAGAAGGCATGAGGCGGTCACGCTGGCTCAAGGTCAAGGTCATACTTGCAGGTCAAAATGTTATTTTCGTGTCCGCGCCTTACACAGACCTCTTCTTGACCTGGATTGCACTTCCACAGTGATTTATTGTACTCGGTAAATAATAGTATGTCATGTTCACAATCATACAAATTATGTCATGATATATAAAGTTTTTAATTGAGTTACACATGTATTTTGTGGTTACCTAACACATCCTATACTTCATTGATGTTCACTTTTTGTACTGTTTCCCATGTAAAACTTGTCAGTAAACTTTTAATATATGTGCCTCCGAATTCTGAGATTCATACATAACTCCGGAAAGTTAAATTGTCTTAAACTGATCTTCTATGTCTGCTACAACCATGCCAGGTTAAGGTGAACATAATCCTATGACCAAACAAATTCTAATATTTGGCCAGCGGCGGGGGATATAGCTGTCCTTTGGACTGCCTTGTTAATACAGGCAACTTACGTCTCACATTTTTACTAAATGCATGGCGAAATACGAATACATGTACAGTATATATTGTTTTAAGTTGATTGCAGGGTCCATCACAGCCCATGTAAGTGGCTATAAATCTGTAAGATGACTGAAATGTCATGACAACGTTAATCTCTGATATTACATTAAAAAATATTAAATACTTTGCATTGGGACCGATATATACATTCTTCCCGTCCAGATCTGCTAAGGAGTAGAAATAGCAACAAAAAAAAAAAATAAAAAAAAAATAAAGACAACAAACAAAAACAAAACAAAAAAACTTAACAACAACAAACAAGAAGTTCCGTTTGAAGTTTCTTTACACATACTGCATTATTAGACCTTTGACTTTCTCTTACATCATTTGCTGCATTCACAATACATATTTTAAAAATAATAATAATAATTTCGAATTAGTTCAAATTAGATCTCTCTAAAGTGTTACGACAGTTGCGGGCCAGACTATCTCTCAGAATGAATATGATATTCTTTGTACTACAAAAACACATATTGACAATAATGTTCCTAGCTCAGATTAACATATTTCATGGTTTTCAATCCGCTAAGAGAAGATCGTAATTTTGCTGGTTGAGGTATACTGACCTATGTGTCTAATTAATCAAAATTTGACTGTTGTTTAGATTTAGAAATCCAAACCAGTGAAAATTTTGTGAACTGAAGTACAGCTTGGTAATTTTAATTTATTAGTATGTAATTTAAATTCTGCTCAATAATTTTGAAATAGTTTTCAAATATTATTAGACATGGCGTCTGACGTTACAAATACATAATATTATCTAGGGTGACATGAATATAGATCTGCTAAATATATATTCCTACTCGTCATATATTACCGTATTAGATATCTTAATGTGTTTTGATCTGCTAAATATTCCTGCTCGTCATATAATACCGGTATTAGATATCTTTAATGTGTTTTGATCTGCTAAATATAATTACAGAACCTACGCGTCAAACTAAATTAGTAGTATTTTTTAACAGTAAGGCATTTACTTGTCAAGATTCCTCTGTTAAATCTGTTGATGCATCGGATTAAAAGTGATCATTTTTACACAGTTGCCTTTATTGAAATTTCTTTAAATGTCAGTCAAAATGATAAACGTGAAGTATAGTTATACAAGCATGGTAATTATGATAGATTGAATACACTAATTACTGAATTTGATAGGAAAGAAATGTCTACAGAAAATGGTTGGATTGACAATGCATGTAAACTCTTTACAGATAAGCTGTAACAAATTGTAATTATTGACAACTTCAGAATGATAGAAAATGCTATCAACCTTTTTTTTTATTTTTTTTACGAAAATAGATTATTTTATAAGTATCAAGTTGGGTTCTTACCAGATCACCATGAGTACAATATATCTACTCATTGAGATGTAAGAAATATATATAGCTTTAAGGGAGAAAAACATACACGTTTACCATTTTACGATGTGTCGAATTTCAATTCAATCCAACTAAGACTAATGTTTTATTTATTTTAAATACAACAGTAAACAATGATTTATCTTTAACTATTGGTGACACAATCTTACCAAGGGTACACGACCACACACACCTTGTAGTAATATCATCAGATGACTATAAAAAGTCATTACATATTGGTGTTATATTTGATATACAATGTGGCCATATCACGTGGTGTATGACGTCATTTACGCTGTCACAAGCATGCAGCTGTTATAATCATTTTTAAAGTCTATTTCAAGGAAAGACAAGAGACATATCTCTATATAAATATTGTGTATTCCTTTACAAAATAACATCACGTAAAGACGCGCAACACTGTTCATCAAGTAAATTTACATCTGCGGATTGTTCCATGCATCTGCGTACGTAATAAGGCAGGAAAAAAGTTCCCATGATAAAAATACAAAAATATTATTTTCCATACGTTTTGTGATGATTCAAAATTAATTATTCATTTTTTTTTTTACTTTAGATCCTTTAAATACACCTCAATGGGCGTTATATAATTATTTTCCGTTTTGACAAGATTCTTGTCATTGATGGTTTAGTGAGGAACGAACGACAATTCTGCTTGGAGATTGGACAAACTCCACGCAGTAGTTACCTCCCCTTACAGTTGCTTGCAAGGGTGTTTGCAATCTATAAATAGAGACTGTGACGTCATTAGCTAGCCCTTGAGCAAAACCGGAAGTAAACAAGGGCACGTGATAATTACTATCAGGGAAAATGGTCAATTTTTACATGTATATTATTTTAGAAAAGTGGATGCCAGAGGTCCTGTTTCAGACTATGCGAAAACTTTTCCTTCTTCACAGGACATTGCGACAGGTAAACGCAAATTTTTTACCTGTCGCAACAAATGTTTACCTGTCGCAGCAATTTTTACTTGTTGCGACATAATTTTGCCTGTTGCAATGTTTTAAACGGTATTTAGTAAGAACTGTTGATATCTTGATTCAAACATTTTGGCTATTTTTAGATTTTCTTTGTTTTACATATACAGTCCTAATCAGCTTTTCAAAACTCACAAACATGTAAAAATGTGAGACCTGCAAAATAACTACATATTGAGGAATAAACTTTACCCCATTACAACAATAAATTATTTTTGCACTCATAAGATCATAAGATGCTATGCAAAAACTAAAGTTCTGTAAGTTGTGTGAACGTAATGAGGAAATCAGCCGAAAAACTATCCGTGAAAGCGTCTGTTATTGTCAGGAGCTCTCTTTTTTGGTTCATTGCTAGAACTAGCAGGAAATTTTCGACCCGGCATAGCACCATCTGAATATCTAAATTCATTGACAACATAATCTAGATTTAATTATTTACGATAATGAATATTGAAATGATAAATATTGAACCTGATAATAAATTAAAACAAATATGACTTTGATAATTGATAATGGAAAGCAAATAAAAAGAAAAAATACAATCTTTCTTGAATGAATCGTCTGCCATGTTGTGTTGTTTATTGTTGGCCAATAAAGACAGAGAAAGATATTAGTATATAAATTGCGGGGAACCAATTCGAAATCGTAACTGCTTGGCCATCTCAGACAGCCGATAATCATTACATAATCGCTAAAAATAGCAAAGAAAACCGTTTTTCGATGAAAATGAAACGGTGCTGTATGGATATTTTCATCGGACATTGTGTCCAACAACAACAGACGCTTTCGTCAGTCAAAATGGAAATATACCGGACATGTCCAACTGACCGACGGACATTCGCATTGACTGCTGTTTGATGTGATTTACAGCACGTCAACATCTTTCTGACACACAATGCAATTGTGTTTGTGATTAAATCCAGGTAGACGTGATTCACTGAGGTTTTATCAAGTTTGTCAATAAAGTAGACCAGGTGATATCAGATACGCAGGACCATTTCATCGTACAATGTCCATGCTTTCAACCTTTCATCTGTAGCTCGGAAAGAAGGAGCTTTGAAAGTAAGTATTGCTTGTATTGGTCCTTGCACATTAGAATTTTAATTAGTCTATTATGAATTTAACACTTGTCTGACATTTGAAATAGTAAAGAGGTAATATCCCCATTTCTTAAGACTTAGTACAGAGCCGGATCCAAGAATTCAGGTTGTGGGTTAAAAAGGTTTTAAAAAATGTAGGCAGTGACAATGCAAGCAGTTTGCCGCTTTGCCATAGCCGTGATATGGTTTTAGTTCATTGGACTAAGGTAATGTCTACTGTGTACTGTGTGTCTAAGGGGGGGGGGGGGGGGGGGGGGGGGGTATGCATTTATGCATGATCAGATTTTTAGAGGGGCATGTACTGGATGCACCCACCTCCTTGAATCTTCCAGTGTAATATGTTGTCAGTTTTTTCATACAACTGTTCCATCTATGGTCCTGTCTGTATTACAGTCTCTTTCATATAGATATAATGTAGTATTAAGACCAATTCTGGCATAAAGTGTGCAAAATGATTTGTCACTTTCAGGGATATAATTGGTTGCAGCACCCACAGACTTGCCACTAACTAGTCTGATTACCAAACTGCCTTAGCTTAAATTAGTCTTTGCATTGATACTAGTATAGGAGGGTGTTGTGGTCCAGTAGTTTGTACCCAACTGTGGATCTGAAAGTTACTTGTGGGTTCAAAGTCCAAACCCTGATGGGGGCTAAGGGTTGAAATGCTGGGTACCCGTCATACTGTTACCCATGGGTACCCGGGCACCCATGCAGATGTAGCTATTGCATAAAATTCATTTTTAATGCCAATTTAACAACTGTCATGACTATATATAACCATAAAAGTAATTAATTCTAACACATTGCCGTAAGTGTTTGATGATATGAACTTGCCAAGTTTGTACATGTACATCCAAAATACTTCTATTACATGTTACAGAGTGAAATTAAGTTTAAGTATATCATTATGAATTGGTTATTCACGTCTATATAGGTTTTAAAGAAAAAAGTTAGTGAGGTATCATATTAAATAGAAAAGGCTGACAATGAGTAACAGGTAAAAATTTTGTACCCAGGTAAAGGCAATTTCTACCCGCCCTCAGGTACCTGGGTATTCATTTCAACCCTAATTAGGTCAATGATCTTCCCAGGCGCAAAGTTATGTTCAAACTTAGAACCTTTGTGAGGGATTATTATAATTTATAAGAACTTGCTTCCAAATCAGTTTTAAATGAATAAGTTTTAACTAAACTAAATATCCACAGCTTGCAAAGTGTTGTCATTTAGTAATTAACACTATAGTTATAAAAGAAATTGGGCCCAGCCTTTAGACCAGCTATAGAAATTTTAATGGTTAACTATCAAAGTATATACATAATTCCATTTTAGCCTAGTGATAGAGCTTGAACCTGACATCAGAGGAGATACAGCTGTATGACACAATGTTACTCAAAGTTTGTGCACAACCTAGGTCCCTGCATTAAACATAACAATTATTCAGCTAACGATGTGCTGTACGTATATTATGATGTAAAAATAACTGCTCAACATTTAGAACAGAAGCCATTCAATGATAAATAAAATATGAATATATATATATAACGCATACATTGCACTGTAGTACTATGGTCATATTTAAGCAAGGATATAAAAATATGCTGTAGGTATTATGTTAATAACTGTATACAAGTCATGTATTTTTCTCTTATTACAGTTGTTAAAGGTGTGTTTGTGTTGAACCGTTACCATGGATACCAAAAATGAGGTGGATGTAATTGTGCTAGGGGCAGGAATATCTGGTATAGTGACGGCCAAATGTATGGCAGAGGCGGGCTTTTCTGTTGTGGTCTTGGAGAGGACTGGAGAGGTTGGAGGACTCTGGCACTTCCGGGAGCATGATTATGGTGTCATGAGATTTACACACATGTAAGTATGCAGCCCTAGTTTAGGGTTGAACATTTTTACTTCAAGCGAACAGAGTCAGAGCGTTATTGAATTAGAGTGGGCCAAAAGGCCATCACTTTTTTAGCAAGTTCTTGCTACCTACTTTGAAAATAGGGAGCATGTTCATCTTTAAGGTAGCAAATCAATTCTTAATTATTGGTGGACCTGCTAGCTGTGTCCAGATTGTTTTAAGGTTGCTGTGCTTGTCAAGATTATTCAAGACCCTAGTGAGGATATGAAAGAGAAACATGAAGTAAAAACAAGACTTGGCAATGGTAGAAGTTTGTAGCTCAGATTCTCAGAGGTCTGTATGGCCAAGAAAAATTCATGCTTTCATATATCATTTAATGTTCATTTAATTAAAATTCATCAAGTCATATTTTTACATGAATATTATTGAGGTAAAGGGTTAATTTATGCATGTAAAGCAACCATACATTGAAGGATGTTTATTACAGCAATGTGTCCAAGTACAACTACTGCTTCTCCGACTTTCCGTTTCCGGATGACACCCCGGACTACCCACACAACACAGATATGGATGCCTATATCAAAGATTATGTGAATCATTTTAGTATTGGGGAGAAAATCAGATTCTACAGGAAAGTTCTCAGCATTGAAAAAGAAGGCAAGTACTTTTTTTAGCACACCTGAGCGCAATGTGCTCAAGGTGAGTTTTTGTGATCACCCTGCGTCTGTCGTCCGTACTAAACAATTTGCTTTAAACGACATCTCATCTGAAACCGCATGACAGAATTTGATTAAACTTGGCAGGGATGATCCTTGGGTGAACCTTCACAAAAGTTGCTAAAATAAACTTGATCCATGTAGAACTCTGGATCACTCATGAGACTTCCCAAGATATTATTCAATACGTGCCAGCCAGCTGGATAATTAGGTGCTTCACATAATATGAGTATAACATTCTTATCTCCTGAGTATTGTTGTGTTAGCTTATTTTTAAAGTGTTAGAAGATCTAAGTACCTGAATAAAACTCTGGTAAATTAATGTTGAAAAAGTGTCCATTTATGTACAAAATTGGCCCAACCTTCAGGGAAAAAAAAAATATAAGCCCCACTATTCGCAAACATGACCAGGTCAACTGCTCACAAAGAGTATCACAGACAAAACCGCATGTTATTTTGTGTATACCATGTCAACCATTGACTAATTATCACCTCAATGTTGCTGTTGAATAGCCTGTAAGTCAGTTTGAATACATCTATAAAAACTGGAAATATCTAGTGATGGCTATATTGACACATCTCGTTAACTGGTATAACTCCTTTGCTTGGCGCTCAGTATATATGGGTAGTTCCAGGACTGGTTGGCCCGGTGTCAGTATAATGTGACTGGATGTGGTATCATGCCACATGTCTATGACGTGATACTGCAGTGTGGCAGCACTATATCTGTCTAAAGTAGACATCATCTCCAAATGACTGAAATACTGTTGGTGGGACATTAAACCCAATAACAAACAAACAACAAACATCTTGTTAATCTGTGGTTACCTTGTTTCTTTGTAGGACAGTATTGGAATGTGGAAACAAAACATGTGGAAGATGATGGGAAGACAGTGAGACAGGATTCACCGAAGGACATATACCGTGCCAAGTATATCACCATAGCAACAGGCCATCACGCTAAACCCAGCTATGCCAAATTTCCTGGACAGGATTCTTTTAAAGGTTGTTAAAAAATAATGATTATCGAGATAAAGTTCAAAGTTTTGTAATTTAATTAAATATATCGTAGTTATTATATTAATTAAATGAAGACATTGGGTGTTGTGGCCCAGTGGTCATGTTTTTTTTACTGTGGATCTGGGGTTGTATCAATAAAGCTTAGTTTTTATGGAAAACAATTCCTTAACCCTTTACATCATATTGACTCATTTTGCTTCAAAGGCAAACAGAGCATCCTATAGGAGCTGTCTGATCAGGGTCTACTCTGTTTGCTCTTACAATATTGTAGCTCAGTTTTTACACAGTCTGTGTGGTAAATCCATATACCATTTTAAATTCAGTTTATTAATTTTCATCAAGTTGTAAATTTGTACATGAATATTCATGAGGATAAACTGAAATAAATCTCCTAAGGTGCTTTATTTAAATAAGACTGAAGGAAATGCTTATCTATGAGACTTTATGGAAAATCTTAGAAAGTAAGAGAATTTTTCGCCAAAGGAGCTTTAGGAATACGGCCGCAGTGGAAGGGTATTGTGTTAATTCCATGCAGGGTGAGAATTGCTCAAGACCTTCCCTGGTGCATACTACTGAGCCTGGCCAAGAAGCATCAAGAGGTATCCATATAAATCAGAATGTGTTTGTCAGAAGACATAAAAGAAACAAGTTCAAATCAAATGAAGAAATCTGAATGTTTTAATGCTTACTGATTTGTGCAACCAGTATTTTCAGTTTTAATCATACATTGATTTTTCTTCAGCAAGGTTCCATTTGACTAAAACATCAATGTATGGTAAAGTCCCTGTAATGGTTCCGCTACATTTCGGACCTCATGGCCTTTCTCGGAGATAACCAAGGTTTCCTAATGTTTTGTTAGGGTACTTTGGTTATCTTGGCAGAAGTTAAGTGGTCCAAGACTTACCGGAACCATTACAGGGACTTTATCTTAAGGAGAGCCACGGAGTGTCCGATATAATCAGTATTGCCAGGGGCTTGTTGTGAATTAAAACGTTCATTACAGGTGAAATCATCCATAGTGTGGACTTCAATGATGCCATAACCAATGGGATGACAGGGAAACGTGTTCTCATCGTTGGCATTGGCAACAGCGCTGTGGATGCAGCGGTCAACTGTGCCAGTGTGGGCCGGTAGGTCAAGGTCATTGTGTTACAGTATCCTTGAAATGTACAAGTACAATTAAAGTTATTGTCATGCCATGCCATGTGGAGTACAGGCCTTGTTTTGCATTTGATTACTCTCCATAGGTTATAACATTCCAAATTGGAGAATTTCGAGGGGTGAGAGCAAAACTAGGCTAAGTGCATTATATGAATTTATGCACTTTGCCTAGTCTGCTGTCACCCTAGTTTTGTTTTATTGTAAGCATTAATGGATTGCCCTTATAACTGTTTGGAGATGCTTGTGTACATGAAATTACCATTCCTGATGGCCATGTGATTAGAGTGTCTGCCTCGGGAGCAGGAGGGCATGGGTTTGATCTCAAGTCGCGACATACCAAAGTCGTAAAAAATGGTACTGTTATAGCTCCCTTGCTTGGCGTTGAGCATGTAAGGGTAGTTGCAGGACTGGTTGGCCCGGTGTCAGGATAATGTGACTGGGTGTGGTATCATGCCACATGTCTGCAGCGTGATACTGCAGTGTGGCAGCACTATATCTGTCTCAAGTAGACATTGTCTCCATATGACTGAAATATTGTCAGTGGGACATTTAACCCAACAAACAAATGAAATTATAGTACATTTAAAAAAAAAAAAAATGGACATAATTGGATGTCTTTATCAGAATATATACCGTAAATAAACATGATTGAGTTTTACCTCTCCTTTCACTTGTAACTAACAGAAGACAGTTATTCAAAGGTCAAGGTCATAGGTGTAGTAGAGGTATAAAATGGCACTTGTACTTTCTTGCCATAGAGCTAGCTTTGTGGCGACATAGTAGAGTGTCCGATTTGCATATTGAAGGTCCCTAGTTCAATTCCAGCTTGGGGCAGTAGGATTTTACTTGGTTACATAGGTAATACTTGTTATATAACCAGTTTAATTATCATGGTGTGATGAATAACTGCCACCAGTATATGAGAGGAAAACCTGAAATTGAGTAATCTATATTTTCTGTATAATCTATCCAAATATATTTATTATACTAGTCTTGTTAGAATGTCTTCAGATATTAATTATACCATGTACATCCGTGATATAAGTAACATACTTTTTTTCATCACTTTCTTTTTCATAATAACTATTTCCCTATATTTATATTATGAAAAGTAAAATGCTTTATTATGCATTTTATAACATCCTGTGCTCCTGCAAAAATCATGCCTTTTGTTGTTTTGTATATTGATGTGAAACAAGATATGTTTATATGCAATAAACTATTTGTATTGTGTTGTATTTTCAGAGATACCAACATTTTCCAAAAAGTCTTTTAGCTCCTTAATTTTCACTTGTGAAAGGTTTATAGTTTTGATTTAAAAGTGGCCACATTTTTCCTGCAGATGCAAGTCCGTGTATCTGAGCACAAGGTCAGGTGCCTGGGTGGTTCCTAACTACATATTTGGACATGCCACAGACCTGTATGCCTGCAGATTGTTCTTTCTGTTGCCATGGAAACTTGGCAATTTTATCTTTGAGAGTGTCATAAAACTGGTGTCAGGCAACCCCAAACGGTAAGTGAGTATTCCATCTGTGACTTTCTAAGACTTTTGGAAGAGGGCCATTTCTTGAAATAACTACATGTACATGTAATTTTGAGATTTTTCTCACTCCAAATATGAAGATCTAGAATTCTCTGGCTTATTGACTTCGAGAATTGGGATTTGTGTGTACCATACATGTGCTCTGATAGAGAATAAGAGATTTTTAATTGAGAAAAGTCTCAGTTTTTTAACTGTTTGTCTCAGTTTGGTGAACTGCAGGCTAAGTATCACTAATTTGGGAAGAAACCTGACAAATTCTGACTAGTTGACAAATTTCAAGAAATTAAAGGATGTTAAACATGCACAGAAAGATAAACATGTAAGTTATCTCATTTAATTATTTATTTTGTATTATACTATAACCTGTTGATCATGTGCTGCCCATACCTGGAGATACAGATGGTTTTATTCTCATTGCTGGACAGGTAGTCTTTTTAAAGTAATTGTGGACTATACACCCTTGTTTCTTGATCTTCTTACCTGAGTTTTATGTTCAGTTATATGTCAATATGACACTAAGATATAAAGTGCATTTGTATATTTGTACAACAACAAAAACATTACACTTCTCAGTGCTGGTTCCTGATTTTCGTGTCCATACATGTAGCCTTTCTGATGTTTATAGAAGTATTTTTATCATATCATCCTGTTATCTAATACCTACTTCAATATACCATGTGTTTAGTGGTTGATATAAACAAGAAAAACTTCAGTTTATACAGCTGTTGAACAATTAATCTTTTATCAAGTCAAGGAAAATAATCCCGTCACAAAAGTAAAAGCAAATTAACGCTTCGATTTCCATTTCAAAAACATCTTTGACTTTTTATCTTTGTGATATGTCCCTGTCTCCACATGCAGCTGGAATCTGAACCCCAAGATGAAAGCGCTGCAGACCCAGCCCACTGTGAGCCCTACACTGATCCATCACATTCAGAGGAAGGACATCTCTGTTGTGCCCAATATACAGGTACATGTTCCAACTTGAATTTGTTTAGAATTGTACAGGTATGTCTCCGATTTATCTCCATAGCTTGGCACTCAGCAGTAAGAGTAATATTTTGAACAATATGTTAACCCTTATGCTATCTAGATTCTCGGATATTGACCTGTAAGGATGCTGGTGATGTCCTTATGTGATTAAACCTTTGATCTCAGACCTTTATTGAATTTTCGGGCATTCTGTAAGGTGACAGTGTCTTAGCTAAACGTAAAACAAAGGTTTGAAGCAATA
>CM037789.1:37541838-37591838 GCA_021229015.1 Solen grandis
CTGCTAATTCCTCAATAAAAAGTACAAAACTAGTTAGACTTTTCTTATCACCTTGACGTGTTCCAATATAATGTAACGTTTTTAAAGTATATCGAGCGGCAAAAGATGTAAGACTAAAGTATATACAAAATATATGATGCTTTTCCTTTTGGCTTCTACCCGTTTGATTAGAATAAATGATTGTGAAAATGATTTAAAGAAGCAAATAATCACTTAAAGTATTCATATAATGTCAAATCGCTGATTGGTTATATAAACACTAATACAAAAGAAAAAGAGCCTCGCAACGCTGTTCGCTGAAACCCCACGCCCCAGCTGCCACCACCAACCCTAGCGATCAGGCGAGGCTCGAAAGCTAGCCAGAATCTCTCCTGCTGCAATGAAGCGAGGCTTCAAAGCACCCTGTGGTCCTTGCAACTCCCTAACATTAGCCCTAACCTCTACATTCCGAGCAACGCAGAGTGCTTGACGAACTATAATACACTCAATACAGCGAGGCTGCCGAGAGTGTAAGTCTGTTCCAGCACACTTAACACACAAAGACCCAGGCATGTTCAGAGCTACGGTATTACCTGGTCAGCGAACAGTTGCAGACCGATTTCATGCGGCGCGATTAGGTATTTATACTATTCTATGCAACTGCGCCAACTAGCGGCCTGGTCGAATAAAGTCAAACAATGGATAAAATAGGTTAGTCCACTACGAAAACAATAGGATAAATACGATATGGACGAAATAATCATCTCAAAGTTACAGAACTAATTGTTAGTAACCTATTAAAGCTTAAGAGAGTTATTAATCAAATATATATTACCAAACTTTTAAACTATTTAGACCATTTCTCCTATTTCACTAAAAGCAAAGGAAACAACTATTAAAGAACGGACAATGCTATTTTGTGTGAACTTTACCTAATGACGGACGTAAAAACTTATTTCGTCACATTAACATGGGAAATCACTGGTTAAATAAGAACATTGCTTGGGACTGTTTTATGATATGAGGCTAAACAAACATTAAAATATTTTTGTTTACTTTCCAGTTTTATCAAGCACCAATTTGATTTAAAAAACTTCCTTACTTATTATTGTTACAGTGTGAAACTTTCAAAGATAACACTGCAATTTTTATTATTACATACCTATGTATGATAATACGCATTTTCAAACTGTTTTCCTACAGCAAAAATACAGAAACATGTACTTGTATCAAGGTCCCAACGCTTTCTAAACCTGTATCACGCCTCTACCTTGTGTAAACATATTTCTATGTGCATAGGATGGAAATACTTTTGTATGACGTCACTACAAAATCTGGATGTCCCAGATTTGAAAACGAAAGCCCTTTACACACTGAATATTATTACGCGTTGTGTAGAACACGACCAGATTACTTTATCATACTGTAACCTTGATAAAAAAATAGCTCCTTTGTTCTTTTGTTTAATGGTTAAAAATGAAGATTTGTTTCAAATAAATAAGCTAAGAATATATATGTTTAAAACTATTTGAAGAGAGAAGTATATATATAATAAAGGGATCATTACTTCGTAGATTGATCCGTGTATCACTCATGCTGATAACACAGTTCGGATCAATCTACGCTAGTAATAATCTGTTTTTTATTTTCTCGACATCATTTCTTAAAGATGTAAATCAAATCAATGACCTGGTCTTAAGCTTTCGAAATGTGTGTCCATTGATTTGAATCGTGATTTCAACATATACAACTGTTTTCTTTATAAAACTCAAAATGAAAAATTTAAACTGTTTTATCCTCAATCAAATCGTCCCAACGACGATATTAAATTTATTTGGGTCTTTATAAGAACGATTCAAAGTATCATGACTCTCGAGATACAGTGATGTTGTACACGAAAGTAGCATTTTACACCCATAGCCTATTCTAAATACTTTTCAGGTCGTGAACATCAGTTTGAAAAATAGTAAACGTACTCGTACAATGGTAAGTTCTCGGCTCTTTCCGTGGAAGTGACAATAAAGGAGAATGCGGGAAAAAAATCTAACTTAAGGTCGATATATACAACAAACTACAATGGCGTCACATTGACTTTGTCACGTGTGTATGTCTCTCTCGCTCTCAAATCGAAACAGGAGTGTCAATACATCCAAGCTGTTACCCTGGTGCATTGTAGAAAACTTACATACGGGTCCCAGAAACGTCAAAATCAATTAATCCTAGGCATCGCAATAAACCATGTATGCAAGAGCTTGTTGAAAAAAAATAGCACGTTATAATCATTATAAGTATTCGAGGATATCAGTGGCGTGGTGTGTTCATTGGGTTTCTAATATTCAGGATAAAGGATTTTAAGGCAGGCAATGGCGTTTTGGGCATTTATCGTTGCAGCAATGGTGGTTACGCAAGTCGCGACACAGAATGAAGAATCCCCGTCGTTCCAAACTGGTATGTTGAATAAGTTTCTATCTGAATTGTTTGGCTCTATGACGACGTCCATCACTACAACGACTGTGGCGCCAATTTCGGGGACTGACGTTACCGAAAGTGATATATTCCGGTCCGAAACTGTGACGGCCAATACTGGGGCATCTGAGTTACACACTGATGTACCCATAACGCAGGACTATCTTGATAAAACTAATACAGACCTTAATAATACGTTTGGCAACGTGTCACAACCATTGGCGTCTAATTTGACTCAGGATATTACCACTTCTCGCGTGACGTCACCGTCGTTATCTTCAGGTAATAATGACAACTTGTAAAACAAATACAACAAAGAAACAGACATCTGCACCACCCTCCTCTCTCTGTCTCTCGACAACAAAAGTATTTGGCGTTGTTCCTCAAGTTTGCTGAAGAACATACCGCTTATTTGAGGGAAGGAGCCTCATACCTCAACTTATCATTGATATCTTTCTTACATATATATAGTTTTCCTATAGTTTGTTGAACATGATATCTAATTTGAAAGAATACTTTGATTTTTTTTATAGAAGTGTAGAACTAATATGAGTTCAATGGTTATGATAGATAAAATTTTAAAAAAAGTATCATCATAGTTAAATCAACAAACAGTATATTAATGTACATATCACAGAAAAAAATGTTAAACCATGCCATTCAAATATGAATCATAAGAGACTTTTCATGTTACCACTGCAAGTATTGCACATATTACATAAATAACATTATTTACAGACGTAAATCATTATATAAGAGATATCGTAGTTCGTGATCTGTGTGTCAAATAAAAATTAACACTTTAAACCGCAGGTTGTGAAATTGACCGGTCCCGAGCCTCTCTCTGTTATTTCTTTTATTTCATATTTTCACAAATTGTCCTCGTTGAATGATTTACATGCAGAATCATGGTCGACAACCAACCAAGCATTTGATGATGATGACATGACAAACACCGCCACCCCAGATAACGGCACTTGGTCCTCCTATCAAACTACAGACGACATTTGCAATGACGACGCCGTATTGCAGGTATAATACTTACAAAACATTTCTGAGTCACGTATAATAATCTTACAATTCACAATTTGTTACACATATCTAAACACTAAATACTAAAATTATCGCACATTTTATCATTCATCAATGAAATAAGTAAGAAGTTGTAAATCAAGAAGCAACTAATCAATAGCTTCATTGTTTTAGGATTATTGTCCAGTACCCGACGACATGTCAGACGTCACGTTCTGGGATCTTTACTCCGTCCTCTTCTCTGACACCATACTCGATGCGCTTGTAATGGGCTGCAGCAAAGGCACCTGGTGTCTGCAGGTACAGAAAGTACAGAGAGAGATGGGGATAAAGAGAGAGAGAGAGAACGAGATTGTTGTATTAACCCATAAACATTAATATGAGTCACTTTAGAACCATAAAAAGAGCCTGATTGAAACGGTTCAGCAAGATCCAAAGGGAATGCCAATGTTAGGTCAACATTTCTGACCGCCCTGTAACAAATTCTAGTCCTTAGGAGAAGAGTTAACTTACGGCTTGAAAGGAATCTTTAACGATATTCGGAACTCATGTATGTCTTTTTATATAGGTACAAACGCAGGAACTGTATTCATAAAGTCCTTCGTATTTAAAGAAAAAATTCCTTAACTGGAATAAATCTTTATGCAATTTTGATGAAAATCATGCCGCAAAATAGTAATCATTCTTTATAGACCAGCAGTATTTATAAATGTGTTTGCACCTACATGGAACTTTGAAAAACTACTGTGTTTATTGTTCTGAATAAAGTCTACAACGCCGAAATGACGTCATAATAAAACGATCTTCTTGTGACGTGTCTTTTGATGTCTACTAGCGAGTGATAGTGGCGTTCCCTGTTTACTGATTGAAATGCTGAGCGACTTTTCTTGCTTGCCAGTCGTAAGCATACCGACGGTCCAATATCATTCCTGGGCCGCCTCCATTAGTGATTTTAAAGGCCAATTATACTTCCAAAAGCAGTAAATATTCTCTGTGCAGAAAAGCAAAGTGTGTGCTACAGATTTGTCATGATATGCAATCAGTACATACCCGTCGACGACAACGTTACTACCATGCATAAATAAGAAATAATCTTTTACTTTGGATCATTCGATTGTTTACAAAAAAAAAATATCTAAGTCAATTAATCTTTAGTGGCTCCAATGACAAATCACGAGTTCATAAATCGACGACGTAGCAAATAAACAAATTGTGATTCGGCGACGGTCTTTCAAATTCAAATTATTTCTGATTACAGACCATTTTCGGGAAAACTCGCCAATACAAAATGTAAACGATGAGAGTATTTTTGCATCCGTCCAAATTCTAAATTGCATAATATCATCAACATTTTCAATGCGTTTAACTGTTATTTTAAGCAGACGTTTGCACGTTATGCACCATTGTGCTAGTCTACAATATGTCAATTTTATTTTAAATTACACGTCCGTTTTTCGAAGAAAAAAATACGAGCTATTGTCGTAAGTCCATCTTCCCTGTTGTCGTCGTCGTCCGGAATTTTAACGTTTGCAGTAGTAAGGGCGTCTCTTTGAGAAATTATTCGGGCTTTGCGACTCCTTTTGTGATTGGGGCCATTTTATTTCTTATGTGTGTATTGCGCATGCGTGGTGGCCATTTTGGATTATAGTATGACATCATGGGCTATATTTAGAATGACATCATGATCTATAGTTAGAATGACCTTATCGGTAGAATGACCTCATGTTTGTCTCAATAATGTACAGAGCAGACTTGTACATTCAACCTAGGGCTTGATCACGGGCATTGAGGGTCAGGTCCTTAGCCCTAGGCGGAGACTCATGGTGTACAATGGACAATTCAAACACCGTATGAGAAAAAAAATGGCAGCAATAAATAGAAAATACAATTGGTAAAATCACTACTTTAAAAAAAGGAATAGAATGCATTAAAAAAAGTAAGAATTTTTTTTATAAATATGTAATATAGAAAATAAGAAAAACTCAATAAATACGTAAGTCAAAATAAAATGATACTTATTTTCGAAGAGAAACACATGTGAACAGTTTCCCTATCTCCCAAGAGAATGAATACATTTTTCCGGAAATTACTCTAATGTGTTTTCCAGTTTTGGTCAAAGTGTTTCCGCTCTCAATTTTTAGCCCCAAAGGCGTGAGAAGTACTCGTGATCATGGGAACCGTGCTGTGAAATTTTATTAACTTTTCCCCAACACCGGATCTCCGTATGAACATGAAGTGGCATCCACGTGAAAGTTATTAAATGCAGAATCATGTCTGATCATAAACATGTCGCCATAGACTTCCAGTGAAACCAGTGTTCCATTTCTTGAAATAACTATGATGTAGTTTAAAGAGGAGAAAGAGGATGAATTCCTCCCTGAGGAGGCGGATGAGAATTAGGAGGAGGAGTCAATTCCGGAGGAGGCGTTTCATTGACTGTCTTTTCAATTCCATGTTTAAATGCACAATGTCTTAACACATTGTCCCTTCTTGTGAATACTTGTTCACACTTTAAACACTTTATAGAAAACATGTTTTATGAACTGAAAAAGGAGGCACTTACCCCTATAAATTTTTAAAGACTTTGATTCTGCTTGTTCTTATTTTAAATCAGTGTTCACACATCTCAGATGTTTATCATCTTATTCCACATTTTGTACAAATTTCATATTTCAAAGCATGCTGAATCTTTCATCTTATTCCACATTTTGTACAAATTTCATATTTCAAAGCATGCTGAATCTCTGCATTGTTAAACTCCATGTTATTAGCCTGAGTGTCAAAACTTAGATATCTGACACAATTTTCATATGTTTTTTTATACCCTCGAAGTTCAAACTAATGAAGAAAGGGTCTATTTCACATAGAATGTCGTCATTTCAGGTTTTAAAGGATCATGGATTTCCGGTAAAGCGAATTCATTGTATAGATTCACTATACTATAAAGGTCATTTTTACATTTGATAACGTCAGTTCGGTTTTAAAGGCCAATGGACTTCCGGTTGACAGAGTTCAAAGTATAGATCTCACTTAGAGCTTTTCATTGCTAGGAAAATTTTCGAATCGGATAACAAATATGGAAGATAGAGTCGATTTTAAACATTTGATTAACTTTTCCGGTTTTTATTCATCATCGACTTCCGGTTAAGAGAGTTCAAAGTAAAGATCTCACTTTGAGCTTTTCATAGCTATGAAAATGATTCAAATCGGTTAACAACTTAAGGAGAAGAGTCATTTTTTACATTTGATGACGTCATTTCCGGTTTTTATTCATCATGGACTTCCGGTTAAGAAAGTTCAAAGTAAAGATCTCACTTTGAGCTTTCCATAGCTATGAAAATGATTCAAATCGGTTAAAAACTAAGGGAGATATTACCTTTTAACATTGTACCTTTAAAAAAAGGGGGGGGGGGATCAATAAAATCGATAATTGACAATAATTCGATTGAAATCAAAACAACAGATTTATTTTGAAGCTACGTACTATTTGTATGCTCAAATGACTTAATGTTAGTGAAAAAAAAAGAGGAAAATATTGATTTTTTTTGTATTATATAACAAAAATCGATAAATAATCAATATCGGATCAATCATGTATTTAGACTTCATTTGCACTTAAACAATATAAAAAAATGAGTTCTAAAAAATCAAAATAACAATATTCGTATACTCAAATGACTAAATGTTAGAGCAGAAAAAATTGTTTTTTAATATATAATCGATAATTAATCCATATCGGATCAATCATGTGTTTAGACTTACTTCACGCTAAAACAATATCAATAAATTGATTTCTGAAATCAAAATAACAAAATTCGTTCAATGTTTTATACTTGTATACGAATGGTATATAATTTGGTAAACTGAAAAAGGTATTGTCTTTTTAATTAGTTCCCTGCTGACACGGGCCCAGCTCTTTCACCCCGCTCTAGGATTATGTGGGTTACACAACAATGTGTTTTAAGTTAAATCGAGAAGCCAAAAACATACATTTTCGTTTTACAACCACATCAAAAAACATTAACTTTTTCACGCGCAGAGTACACATTTTTTTTTCAATGAAAAGTTCTTAGAGTATCAGTTGGAATCTTTTGTGCAGGAAATTTTTTAAAGACTAATGGATATACATGTCATTAACTTTTTGGAAATTCTGTTGTGTGATAAAAAAAAAATGGATACTTAGGAAAAAAGGTAGGTGATTTATATATTAAAAAGTTTACCTTACTCGACATGTCTATTTCATTTCCAGAACCATGAACACATTCTATGATTTTGTTTAAATAGTGTGCTTGTGTGTGTATACGCCTCATAGGTTTATGGAGAAAAAATGATTGCTGGTTGTTGTGCAATGTCATGCCTATTCATGGAATGAAACATGTCATTGGTTGCGATTCTGCATTTCTTTTCTGATTGGTTGTTGATCTAAGTCATTGATTTTTTTTTAAAACAACATGTCTAGACATGTTCAATCGACATATAATGAAGACATTGCATTGGTCGGTTCAGATTGTAAACCAATATCTCTGGTTTATTCTAGGTGTACACTGGAAAAACATTTCCAAGAATAATTACAGGAAATACTATGACTTAAAATGGTATATCGTGTGTGTGTGTGTGTGTGTGTGTGTGTGTGTGAGAAACATGAACATGCATTTGTGTATACACATGTATACATGTACGTGCTCATGTACTTCATTAAATTTGATACAAGTTTAAGTATGAGAATGTGCTTATATAATCATAAACAAACTCCCCAGAAATTAAGAGAGAGAGAGAATTAAACAAATGGAGGTCAATAAGTGTGTTACTCCAGATTCAAAATAAAACGTATTCATGCATGGTAGGTAAGATGTTTTTCTTTCTTTTGGTATATAGGTCACTGTGTATGTGATTATAAAATGTACTGGTGCCTGCTTTAAATGATGTCAATATTAAAATTTGATCTTTATTACTAATTGTTTCATGTTAACGTGTACAGACACGATCAAAAATTGTGTTCCAAATAACGTGTACAGACATGTTCAAAAATTGTGTTCCACACACGTCTGAATTCTGAAGATTTGATCTTTATTACTAATTGTTTCATTTTAACGTGTACAGACACGATCAAAAATTGTGTTCCATTTCCTACACGTCTAATTCAGGGTATTGATCTTTATTTCTGACTGAAAGTTTCATGTTTAAGTAATGTGTACAGCCATGTTCAAAAATTATGTTCCAATATTGTTTGATATATTTTTTTATTATATTTACTCATTGCTTGTATAGTCCATGACCCTATATGTTCTTTTTATCTTTTGATATCATTATTGTTTAAAGACTTAGTATAATCCCCGTCTAAGGCTGAGGACCTGAAACTCAATATCCGCGATTAAGCCCTGTGACTGAATATACAAGTCAGCTCTGTATATTATTGGGACTATCAATACCTCATAATCAATAGCATCGCCATACAATTTCAATATGGCCGCCACGATATACACACAGTAGAGTCTAAACTAAAATGACCACCTACGCATATGACTTTTCTTGTGTTTGTTTTCTTTGACAATAAGACTATCAAAACAACCAACTCTTTTAAAAATGGGAAATCAATGAAATCGATAATTGACAATAATTCGATTGAAAATCAAATCAACAGATTTTTTTAAGCTACTTACTATTTGTATGCTCAAATGACTAAATGTTAGTGGAAAAAAGAAAACTATTGATTTTTGAATTTAAACAACAATCGATAAATAATCAATATCGGACCAATCATCTATGTGTTTAGACTTAATTCGCACGAAAACAATATCAATAACTGATTTCTAAAATCAAAATAATAAAACTCCTATACTCAAATGACTAAATGTTAGAGCAGAAAAAAGGCCATGCATTTAATGACTTTCACAGCTGGATGCCACTTCATGTTCATACCGAAGATCCGGTGTTGGGGAAAAGTGAATAACTTTCACAGCAGGGTTCCCATGAAAACAGAGTATGTTCTCACGCTTTGGACTAAAACAGAGACCGGAAACACTTTGACCATAAATGGAAAACACATTAGAGTAGTTACCGGAAATGTACTCATTCTCTTGAAAGATAGGGTTCACATCGTAAGTGTTTCTCTTTGAAAATAATGTATCATTTTATTTTGACTTATGTATTTATTGAGTTTTTTCTTATTTTCTATATTACATATTTATACATTTATTCTTACTTATTTTAATGTATTTTGTTCCTTTTTTTAAAGTAGTGATTTTACCCATTGTATTTTCTATTTATTGCTGCCTTTTTTTTCTCATATTGTGTTTGAATTGTCCATTGTACACCATGAGTCTCCGCCTAGGGCTAAGGACCTGACCCTCAATCCTCGTGATCAAGCCCTAGGTTGAATGTACAAGTCAGCTTGTCATTCTACCAATAAGGTCATTCTAACTATTGATCATGATATCATTTTAGATATAGCTCATGATGTCATACTATAATCCAAAATGGCCACCACGCATGCGCAATACACACATAAGAAATAAAATGGCCGCCTTCAACATGGCCACCACACGTCATACCCTAAAATGCCTATATGCAAATAAGTTACTATAAATAGTGACAAAGATGGCCACCTGTTACTAAAAATAGAAACTAGGTCAACAAAATGCCGCCCGTTTGTTTGGATGCAAAGCGACGACCTTACTACTGTTTGCCATAACCGCTCTACTACTCAATATACAACTTTCTGTTTTGGTTTGCATTCATCTTAACAAGACCTATCCATACACATGCAAATATATTACCTATTGACATTGAACTTTGACCTATTTATGCTGTAACTTTTGAAAACTTTACAATGCCTGTCATTTCATAACCGTTACCAACAGGGCACTGAATATTCATATGTGAATTCCTTGTGGCATTTCCATCAATCTTGCACTCCTGGACTTTTTACCTTTTAAACTTTTCTTTAATTTTTTTAACAAAAATAATTTCTTGACAATTTGACATTCAACTTTTAATTTTGGTATGCATATTCACCTTGACAAGGGCATTAAAGATATACCTCAATATTTTTCTATCGACCTTGACCTCGCCCTTTTTGGACCTTATCCCCCCCAAAACCCTTTGGGACAATTTTTAAAAATGTTCTCATCCCAGACTCAATTTTTTTCCTCCTAACTTTGCAAAAAACCTCATATGATAGCCCCCTCCTCTCATACTAAAGCATTTATTTTTTTTGGAAAAAAAATATTTATCAAAAAATTTTAAAACCCGGTAATTTTTGCCCGAATACTTCCTTTTTTAAAACTGACAAAAAATTTACCCCCTGCGTTTTTTTTTCCTTTGAGTATATATATTTCTCTGTTTTTTTTAAAAGATTTTTAATTTTGAAATCCCGCCATCATAAGAACCTGGGACAAAGTGGATTTTGGTCATAAACCTAGACATATAAAAAAAGTTAGAGCATTAAAAGAAAATGTCTTCAAATTTTTGGGGAAATTGCGTTGATTATCGAAAACTAAATGGATAAGCAATTTAATTTTTTGCCCTATAAATTTTACAAATTTTACATCTTTGTGTTGTAAAATTCATTCCATGTAAGGGTATAGATAAAGGTCATCCTTAAAAGGTAAAAGGCCCCAAATTTAAGGGGAAAATGGTACTAAAAACTTTGCATGTAAAGGCGTACAGCTTTAGGGGTTTTTCCAAGCTCAACTTTTTTAAATGTTTAACTAAAAAATTTAAGTTGGCAAAAACAGCGACCCTTTTTACACCCACATGGGGTACAAAAATTCATTTCAAAAAAGGAATACTTGTTTCAAAAAAGGGAAAAGTTGAAAACCATTTCAAAAGGGGAAAGAAACACCAAATCCATGGCCAACATTTCTCGTCGCTGTTCATTAAAAAAAACATTGTGAGATTCTCTTAAAACGGGAATATTTACATTTTGATGTTTTCCATGTGTAACGATCGAACCCGGTCCCCCGGGCGTCCCAAGTCAATGCCCTAACCATTAACCCAAAGAGTCGCCTTTTCTGGCGCATTTTGCAAGATTGCTTTATACCTGTAACGACGCATCGTCATATTACTTTCCCCCCGGGAGAAGTCTGGGACCCGAGACTTGGCCCGGAAACACGGGGGAAAAGGGAAAACCACCGGTCTTGCATTTGACATTATCCCCCCGGGCTGCCATTTTTTCCCACAAAACTCGCCCCGGGTCCAGAATCGAACCCGGCCCCGCCGGCGTGCAAGTCCAATACTCTTTACATTGAGGGGAAATCGTCACACTGCAAGTTTTTACCTTAGTCAAAAAGCGGGGTGACCAAAAAACATAAGGGCCGTCATGGCCCCCTTGTAAAGGGATTTTACTTTTATGTCTAAAACATGATCACTTAGATCAAAGTTCCTTAGAAATTCTTTTTTCTTTTTTAGCTCACCTTAGCACTATTGCTCAAAGTGAGCTTTCCGATCACCCTGCGTCATGGGTCGTGCGTCGTCCGTCGTCAACAATTTGTTTTTAAAACGACATCTCCTTTGAAACCACTGGCCCAGTTTTTAAATTTAATTTGGCAAGGATGTTTTTCCCTAGGGGGAACCTCTATAAAATTGCTAAAATAAAAAATTTTATCCAGTAGAACTTTGGTTGGGCCCGGCAACAAAAAGAAAAAGAAAATGAAAAATTAAAAATCATCTCCTTTAAAACTGCTGAACAGATTTCAAAATATTTTATACAAATGTTCCCCTTTGGGTTTCCCCTCTACCCAAAAATTTCTAAAATTATTCCGAAAAAGTAAAAAACATGGCCGCCAGAAGCTGATTTGCTTTAAAATGTATTTAGGGAAGTCTTTAAAAAAGACATCTTCTCTAAAAAAATGCTGCACAGAATTTGATTAAATTTTCCTTGGGGGGGAACCTTCACAAAATTTTGGGTAAAAAAAACTTGATCCATGTAGATATCTGGGTTTTCCCCCGGGAACGAAAAAAGAAAAACCTAAAAAAACGTCTCCTTTAAACCTCTGGCCAGATTTCAAAAAATTTTATACAGATGTTCCTTAAAGGGAAAACTATACTCAGGTGAACAATTCAGGGCCTCTATGGCCCTCTTATTTTTTGGGATTTATTTCAAATAAGAGTCGTTTAAACCCGTTTTAAAAAAATTAAGATCCAAAGCTGCGTTTTTACAAACCGGACCAGGAAAGGCATCATCCCCTTTTTTGAAAACATGGTAGAACATATTGCTACGCAAGGCAGTTTCAAATTAAGTAACAAAAAAAGAATTAAAAAAAAAATGTTTTAATGGACGGCTTATAAAAAAAGCATAAATGCCCCCCTCTATTTTTCCCCTTTTTTACTGTTTTGACCCTTTTAAAACCCGACCTGTCTATGCACAGGACCTTTATATTAAATAAAAAAATAAAAATTTAAAAACAAATAATAATAATAATGATCTCTCCTAAAATTAATTTATTATTTATATAGAGGAGGCCCGTTAATTTCTAAGTCCTATAGGTTTACAAAATATGACTCCCAATTAAGTAGCAGTTATTTCTTGAGTCTCACTAGGCTTACAAAATATGACTCCCAATTAAGTAGCATTTTTTCATATATTTTATGGCATCTTGAAGAGCATTGAAATTTAAACTTTTAATCCTGACAGCGAAAACATTTATCTAAATGAAAAGTGCATGGGTAAAAAAAATATTAAATGTTGGGCCCTTTTTTATTTTTTTATAAGGGAAATTAAAAAAATTTTTTAAAAAAAACGACCTCTTTCCCTATAAAAATTTTTACATACAGGAAACCTTTTTTTTTTTTTTTTATTTTTTTGGGTTTAAATTTTTTTGTTTAAAAACAAATGGGAAACAAAAATAAATTAACAAAAGCCCTAATAAAGGACTTATAAGATTTCTATTTTTAAAAAAAACTATACAAATATAACTCAAAAAAATTTCCCAAAAAATAAGAATTTAGAAGAAAAAAAATATGGCCCCAGCGGAAAAGAACTCATACCTCTTTAGGGGAAAAAAGTAAACCCTTCGAAAGGGTCTTACCTATTGAGCTATAAGTGTAAAGGACGTGTGTAAAAAAAGCTATAGATAATCAAAACCCGATCAAAAAAGCAGGACTTGCAAATTCAAAAATAATTGTTTCCGTATTTGTATCTACCCTATTACGGTTACAATTAACAAGATAAACATTACACTTACTTATCTCACTCATCATGTAAAAATTAAACTACTATGTATAATTGCAAGCTCAGTACTGGGGACAGGTTGGGGGCAATGTCCCCGACTGAAAGGCGAACGAAAAAGTAAAGGGCCCTGGCCGATTGTATGTAAAAATCATTAAAAAACATACATTTTAAATTACTAACAATCTATCAAATTTTTGAAAAAATTACACTGGAAGCTATTTTTAAAAAAAACACCAAAAAACACGTATTTGAAACCCCCCCACACAACACATAGAAAATATCTGTCGCTGAAAACTGTTACTATAACAAATTTACTTTCGACTGCAATATAAATTTTTGAACATCCGCAAACGGGAGTGTAAACCCATTTTAATTGGACATAAAAATATAATACAGACTTAATATCAGTAATTTTTTATACGTACTGAAACCGTAAAAAAAAAAAACATGTTAAAAAATAAATAATTTCTTTCTTTACAGCGATGCAAGGGATGTAATACCGGCTGAATTTTGTGTAGCATTCATTGTTAAAAACTCAAAGTCAACCCACATTGGTTGGCATTAAAAATGCAAAGTGCTATTCAAACAATGATAATTCTTAACTTATAGGCCTAGGTGTAAAACAAGGATTGCTTTTTTTTCTAATTGATTAGCTAAAAGATAATCCGGGACACGTTAGTGTAAACCAAATGTTTTTTTAACAGTTTGCACATATGGTAACAGTTTTAATGCAATGATTACAAATATTATTTTTTTTTAAACCTTTTTTTGGGAAAATTTTGGGAAATTTTTAACCGTAGCCAATGTGACCCGGATCAAATAGCATTTTTATTTCCCCTGGAGGAATAATTTGCTATCCACATAACATACACAAATAAAAATTCTGGGCTTTTGGGAACAAATAAAAGAAATGAGATTGAACAAAACATTGTAAAGTTGTATTTGAAAAATGTTGATAAGGCCATCGACGGGCAGAGAATAAACCCTCGCCATCTCTCATGAAGGAAATTCATTTTATAAATAATTTGAAAGAAATATTCCTTATGAACACAATTAATATCATATCTATAATAAATTTCTTACCTGGTGTCATAAAAGTATTTATCTGGAAAAAATTTGAAAATTAATAGGGTTATCCCAAGTTTACATGGTTTGCTGTCGAACTTTTCAAAATGAAGATTAAGCAGCGCTGTGTTATTTTCGGGTTTTTAAAATTTTTCTGGTTTCAAAACCTTATGTCACAGATTTTAAAAAGCTTACAGTAACTATTTAGCACAGGGAAAAAGCGGGAAAGTGCTGTCTTGTGATCCATTCTTTGGGGAAAAAAACTGACATACTGAATACTACACTTTTTTCGTCCGTCCCCTCCGTCCGTCCGTCGTCCCCAATTAATTTTTTTTGCATTCTTGAATCTTAATTTCTTAACAATCACTTAACTTTATGACTATAGTTATTACCCTTATCTCTTGGCCAAATTCGATTGTGGCTGATATCGGCCCTTTGGCAGGAGTTGCCCCTTTTAATACTAAAAAGCAGATTTCGCTTTTTTTTCACTATACACTTCATTTCTTTAAACAATCACTTTTAAACTTATGACAATGTTTATTACCATGATCTCTTGACCTAGTTCGATTACAGCTGATACGGCTTATTTAAACAGGGGTAATGCCCCTTTTAATCTTAAAAAATGCCCGATTTCAGTCTGTTTTATTTTTGCATCTTCATTTCTCAGGGAATCACTTTAAACCTAAGGGAAGTTTATTACCATTTTCTTTTGCCAGGATCAATTATGGCTGATTTGGCTAATTATGTAGAGTTAGGCCCCTTTTTCTATAAAAAATTCCAGATTTTCCCTTTTTTTGCACCTACACTACTTAAGCAATCATCGAAACTCTATGACAATGTTTATGCCATTATCTCTTGGCCAAGTTTTATTATGGCTGATATCACCAATTTTGGGCGGGTTATGCCCTTTCAACATTTAAAAAAATCCAGATTTCTTTTTTTTTGCACTTTAGCATCTTCATTTCTTAAATAATCATTTCAAACTTTGTGACATCATTTAAGCCATAGTCTCAAGGCCAAAATTGATATGGCTATATTACGTCATAAGTTTTGAGCTTCTATTGTTAAAAATCGCCAGATATAAATTTTTTTGCTCTATAGCATCTTCTTTTCTTAAGCAACATCTTCAACTTTTACTATAGTTATTACCTTTATCCCTTGGCCAATTCGATTGGGGCTGATATCGGCGATTGGTCGGGAGTTATGCCCCTTTTAATACTAAAAATGCCAATTTCGCTTTTTTTCACTATACATCTTCATTTCTTAAGCAATCATCTTCAAACTTTATGAAAATGTTTTTTACCATGATCTCTTGACCTAGTTCGATTACACTATATGGGCTTATTAGATCAGGAGTAATCCCCTTTTAATCTTAAAAAAATCCAGATTTCATCTGTTTTTATTCTTGATTTTCTTTCTCAGGGAATCATTTTGAAACTCTAGGGCAATGTTTATTACCATTACTTTTTCCCAGGATAATTATGGCTGATATTGGTAATTATGTCAGGGTTGGGCCCCCTTTTACTAAAAAAATTCCAGTTTTTCACTTTGTTTGCCTCAGCACTTCATTTAAGAATCATTTTGAAACTCTTGACAATGTTTAAGCCATTATCTCTTGGCCAAGTTTGATTAGGGCTGATACCCTTTTGGACAGGATTATCCCTTTTCAACATTAAAAAGACCAGATTTTCTTTTTTTTTGCACTTTAGCATCTTCATTTTCTTAAGTAAATTTTCAAACTTTGTGACATCATTTATACCAAGTCTCGGGCCAAAATTGATTATGGCTATATTAGTCTAATTTTGAGTTTTCTTTGTTAAAAATCGCCAGATATAAATTGTTTCTCTATAGCATTTTCATTTTTTAAGCAATCATTTTCAATTTATGAATGTTATTACCAACCCTTTTGGGCCAATTCGATTGGCTGATATCGGCCTTTAGTCAGGATTATCCCCCTTTTTAAAACTAAAAATGCCAGATTTCGCTTTTTTTTCCCACTAAGCATTTCATTTCAAAAGGAATCATCTTCAAATTTTAAAGACAATGTTTTTTCCCATGACTCTTCCTATTCGATTACAGCTGATATCGGCTTATTAATCAGGAAAATGCCCCTTTAATCTTAAAGAAATGCCAGTTTCATCTGTTTTTATTCTTGCATTTTCATTTTCAGGGAATCATCTTAAAAACCTATGGCAGTTTATACCATTTTCTCTTTGCCAGGATCAATTAGGCTGAATTGGCTAATTATGTCAGATTAGGCCCCTTTTACTATAAAAAATTCCAATTTCACTTTGTTTCACTCTAGCATTTTCATTTAAAGCAATCATCTTAAAACTCTATGCAATGTTTAAGCCTTTCTTTTTCCCAAATTTTGTTTTGGGCTGATATCGCCAAATTTGGACAGGATTATGCCCTTTTCAACATTAAAAAACCCAATTTTTTTTTTTTTTTCACTTTAGCATCTTCATTTCTTAATAATCTTTTTCAAACTTTGTGACACATTTATAGCCATAGTCTCTAGGCCAAAATTGATTATGGCTAATTACGTCATAATTTTGAGTTTTCTATTGTTAAAAATCGCCAATAAAAATTTTGTTTGCTCTATACATCTTCATTTCTTAAGCAATCATTTTCAAAATTTCTGATAATGTTAATTACCATCTCTTGGCCAAGTTCGGTTACAGCTAATATCGGACAATTAGATCAGGAGTTATGCCCCTTTCAATCTTAAAAATGCCAGATTTCAGTTGGTTTGCACTCCACTCTAGCATATTCATTCTCAGGTAATCATTTTGAAACTCTATGGCAATGTTTATTACCATTATCTCTTTCATTATCAAGTTCGTTTTATGGCTGATATCGGCCAATAAGGTCAGGAATTAAAGCCCCTTTAATATTAAAAAAGACATAATCTCTAGGCCTAGATCGACAAATTGGCTGATATCAGATTACAAGTCAGGAGTTATTGCCCTTTTATTAATATAAATTCCAGATTTCACTGTTTACACTCTACATCTTGATTTATTAAGATTTAAAGTTTAACTGACAATGATTAAAGCCATAATCTCTCAGTCAAGTTTGACTCCATATTTTGACCACAGGCACTGTTTTGGTTCGTGGAATGGAAATGATCTCATGGATTATGTTTCAGTACAACTGTGATATTATTAAGTAACTTGTACAGGCACTGAAAGGCAGTTTTTCAGGTGAGAGTCTTTAGGGCCCTCTTGTTATTATCCTAATCATAAGTTGTAACGAATGTCATTCTTCACAGTAGGATAGAGTAGGTAGTTTATACGATTATATTGTTTGTGAGGAAAATGACAGTTGTTGTATATCCACTCTTCTTATGTTCAAACACATGCATGTATTAAGGAATAAATCAAGTAATCAGTTTCATGTTACATCCATCAACCATTTATGTCTGCTAATTAACTATTTGTTTTGATAAGAAAATGCATAATGTTAGGGGTTTTAATAATAAATATAATAATTATAAAGTCTTTACTTATAGAAGGTAGCTCAGTTAGTTTACAAACATCGTAAGTATAACGTCTAGTTCTAGTTTTAATCTTCTTTCTGAAGAACTCATATTTATTAATGCTTACCATCGTTGTCATTATCAACTTTTTATAAACGTATTGTAAGTTGAGAAAATTCAAGAAAATTTTTATTTTTGTTTGAAAAGTATTGATCCAACAACTTGTTGGCTCCAACCGCCTGTTGGAAAAAACCAACAATTTGTTGGGTTTCCAACAATGTGTTGGAAATTTTGACGTCATTTTGTGTTGGATCACGCGCTTGTTGGATATTTTGTTTATAAGCTGCTGTAATCGGGGTCTTTCAAATTCTCGCGTCCATACAGGTCACGTAGTCATTTTTTTTTATTCCTATTTTCTCTTTAGTTTTTAATTGAAGGCATATTTAGCGCGATTCATTAACTTTGCTGTCGTCTGTATAATTTACAACTATATCGCGCGTTAGATTATATCAACTTTACTTTGTAAAAGAATTTTTTAACGTTTTATTAGATTCGTTAGATATACATTTTAAGTATACCGTATTTTTTATATGATGGAAATAGATTAACTTTGAGAGACCCGGATTGTCAGATAAGTAAACTGTCTTAAAGTTAAACTTAAAGTTGTGAGCTATACCATACCATTCCAAATATAGGTCGACGTTATGTATGGCTACTGGAAGTTTTTACTATCACTTATTAAACTTTAGTTGATTCAGATCAGTTTTTGTTCTGCATTGTAGTCCTGTGTAATTTTGGTGTCATCCTGACTAAATAAAAAACTACAGCACTAGTAGTGAAAGACCTAAACTGCTCGGTTGTAAAAGTATCTTTATAAAGACACGAGTGTAGGGGGAGTATTACATTTGATGACTGAAGCCTTGGATACCATTTCTTTTGAAAGCGTCATAGGTGATAGTACACTCGCTACTTACGGCAAAAACGTTTTAGAAGTCGAGAAAATCCTTGACTTCATTGCAGGACAAATTTGACTACTGGGAGGCTTTGATAGTAGAACGTGCGGATATGGTAATGAAGTCCGAGGTTTCCGACGAATGTGCCTTCCAGATGTTCAAAAATGTATCGAGACCACGCCGACGAAGTATGCCAACTGCACAGTTTATTCCGTAAGTAACCGTGATGTGGATAACCTGCAACACATGGGTGTCATAGAAATGTCCAGTGTAAATAGAATCAGTTCAAGTAAATTTGACTGACTCTCTGAATTTAAGATTGAGATTGTCGGTTTCGTTGTTGTTATTGTTATTGTTGCATACAATTAACCAGAAAAAAATACACGCTGAACGGGTATCACATTTATGACTTGACTATTTGAGTTTACCGACAGTATTTCAGTCATATAGCGACGTCCAGCTAATTACGGGTGGGGGAAAACCCCGAATGCACGGAGGCATCCAGGTAGAACAACCGACCTACCGCAAATCACATTTATGAAAATAACATAGATCTATTTAACATTGAATATAGTTGTTGTAATTTATAACAATATTTTGTAAAATATCAGCTACATGTAACAATCGTCTATCGTCGCATAAAAATGCTGAAAAATGCGGAAATTGAGTGTGCAGTAATGATTACAGGAAATGCAGTATACATCAGCTGCAATTGGACTTATATGCGAACTAAGGAAAACCTGGATGTAACTGTAGAATGCTACAAGCATGTACTGACGGCATTGCACGTGACACTTGCTGACATCATGCGAGACCAGTTTAACCAAGCGGTACTGGCGCCGTTTTCTTTGTTCTGTCTATATGACTTTCTTTTTCAATTGTTTTAGTTATGAATTCTTGAATATAATTATTTTGTTATTGTTAACTTCATACTTGTCCTGTTTCTCTTTTTTAACATTTTGATGATACATTTGAATACTATAAACTCTCTTTCATTCAGTATACTTCAGTGTTTTGTGGTTTGTATAATAAATATATCTTAAAAGATAAATTCACAGTTTCATAGTGTTTTATATCCGTTTCTTTCAAAGGCAGACATAGTCTCTGACGATACATGTCAATCACCTGAGGTGCATGTAAGTATTCCAAAATCATGTTGGTGTTTTTATGTATCGAATCCAATCGGAAACCTTCGGGTAATCCTTCATCGTCGTGAACTCTGGTTGTTGTAAATGCATCCATACTTGGAATCTGAAATTTGTAAAAAGGTGCCTTCCACGTGTGAAACAAGAAAATCCCATTAACTTCAGTGAGGAAAATAGTTTGATTATAAGCATTAATTCTGGATAGACCACGAACAATCTGATGAGAACAAAAATTATTTTAAAGTTCAAAGCTGGTTTTGCGATTTAACATTATAAACTGTACATATGTACATACGTTACTAATTATATAGACGTTTAATTTAAATGGAGCTGCTAAGCTAATCAGTAGATTTCTTAAAGTATTTTTATAAATCAAAATCTGATGATGTATAGACATGAAATTTTTAAACTTTTATGTATGTATGTATGTATGTATTAAATAAATCTATGATGTAGTATGATGTAGGACTACTATACATGTATAATAAAACCTCACCTGCAGATGACGAAAGGGCTGATCTGTATGTTCAATTCTTGCCCAGGAGAATCGGAGGTATTTACACAGTAAGTAATTCAATATTTCTTGTGTCACCTGTGACACATAGGGATCACTTCTCCATCGTCTTTTGTCCCTCTATTTTTATTCCCCAATAACTCCTGCTATTCTCATGCTATTAAAATGGAATTCATTGATTGTCAAGAAGAAATGCCATGATTAATGTCTTTAACTCTGGTAACATTTTTAATTATTTCCCTTTCCCTATTTTTGTCTTATCATATATATCTTTAAACCTATTACTTTCACAGAAAATTGGCTTAGATGAGTGATTGCCAGATTACTTTTAAGAGTATTTAAGTGCTTGACATTGATTTGCTATTTAGAAATTTCAAATATGTTTATCTTGCTGTACAAAACAGATTTTAATAATTTTAATACACATGTTTTTCTCAATAAAGTGAAGGCTAAGTTTCACTTTGGGCAAAATCCGTAAATTTTTAACACAGTTATGGTCCCTTCCAAAATACATTGTCCGATCAAAACCTCATTATAGGCTCAACGGATTAAGATAATTTTAATACACATGTCTATCTCACTAAAACGAAGGCTAATGTTGACTTTGGGCAAATTCCGTCTACATTTTTACACAGTTTTTGCCCCCTTTTCGAGTTATAATTTGCTAAAAATAATACCTCGTCCTATCCACAAGGCTTTATATTCTGTGTCAATCGCTGTGTGGGGGCATTTATCACCCTCATTGATATTTCTAGTTTATTAAGCGATATTATCAGATTACATAATAAAGGCCCATTATATTTCATAACGATACAATTTTCATGAAAAAAAAAGAAAATATAACATTGACATATTGTTGACTAACACAAATGGTACATAATGTGCAAATACAAATGTATCTGCTGAAGACGACATACGGAAGATCTATATGAAAAGTTAGAAAACTGACGAAGATATGCGGAATATGCACATTAGGTATTTTTGTAAACAACTGAATGGTCTAAAGTAAAATACTCTTACTTATTTATTCATAATAGTAATCTTGTCAGATTGTATCTTTTCACAAATCTGAAACACACATTTGGCTTTTCTGTTCGAAGAATATACACTTCTTATGGAAGAATAAAGAGCCTTCAATGTCACAAAATAATTTCAACATCTAGCTACGTCTGACATAAGACACCCAAGTTTTCAACCCTTGTCTGATATCTGCAATCTGAAAAGACGCAACAATGACCATTAGACGAATGTCATAATTACATGCTCACATATTCAGGGCAAATGGATATTAGAAAGAACCGACCAGATTAATCCAACTTCCAACACTTAATGCCTTAAAATTATTGTAATATTTTACTTATATTCTTCTTCGAAAATATCATTCACTGACTGATGGCATTGCAGATTTTTACTGAATAAGTTAATACTACTTGTTTCACCGTGGAGTGTGTTGATTTAAATATCTCTTTCTATCAACCACAGAAAGCAGCTTAACATTGTAAGGAGTAAAGTACAATATGTTTAAATTTGATTTGATCTTTTCTCTTCCAGTACAAAGAAAGCTTAATACCGCATAGATGATAAATAAATCTGTGTTTCGCAAATATTTGAAATTTACATGAATATATTTTTTTACTGATTTATAGAAAAATTCGTATAATGCTTAAAAACTTTTTTCGGTATCAAAACCATTTTTGTACATTTCTGATCTAAGTTTGGTAAGTTTGCTAAGTTTGGTAAACAGTGTTCACGTACATGCCTTTAAAAATAACATATACTCAAAGGAAAAAGAAACGCAGGGTAAACTTTTGTGTCATTTTAAATAGGAATATTCGACTGTATTACAGTTTTGTTTTTTTGTTTTCAAACAAAATAAACGCTTTAGAATGAGATGGGATCTATCATATGAGGTTGCATGGTCAGAGGTAAAAACTAGAGTCTGGCAACTACAGATTCTTGTTGCCCTGTGTTTTCCTTTTCCTTTGAGTATAGGTTTATAAAACTTGTTGAATAAGTTTTTAAACATTTTTAATAAACAAGGTTATCAAAATTGAAAGACAAAAATCCAACATAAATTGAATGAACGAACTCCATAAATGAGGTGCATGTAAATGGATAAAAATATTTTTAAAGGAATGTACATGTAAACTTTTTAACTTTTCATTTACATGTACTTGTACACTTGAATGTAAAGTGATCTTTTCCATGACAAACAATACGTTTTTCATCTTTATCTTACCTTTAAGTGACACTGCTGTATGGACAAATTACACCATGGTTTTTGTCATCAAAAATGGACCTGAAACAAATATAACAACAGCATTAAATTAATAATAAGTAATATGTTACATGAAGATCAAACTGGTTTCTTGACAGGAAGACTAATGGCAACTAATATTTGGTTGTAATATGATGTCTTATTCTATACAGAAAATAATGATATACCAGATTGATTTTGCAGCGGCATTTTGATACTGTTTCATGGAGATTCATGAAAAAAGTTTTAGACGTCTTCAATTTTTGGCCCTTCAATCAGGGGGTGTAGCTATATGTCACAGCAATATTGAATCCTGTGTAGTTTTTTAATGGTCATATGTCAGACTGTTGCTGTTGGCAAGAAGATCCTCTGTCACCTTACTTCTTCATTTTTTGTGCTGAAATCCTTTCAATTTCAATACGAACTAATAAAGAAATAAAAGGAATAAAATACAAGGTCAAGAATATAAAGTTTTCACAGCATGCACATCATTAATTTTGGATGATACTTCAAAGTCTCTTTCAAATACAATGCGGGGGAGAATCTCCGGCCTTAATATAAACAAAGATAAAACAAAATTAATATGGATTGGTGCACACAAAATTGTCCAGAGTGTAATTTTACCTGGGTTAAAGATACCTTTACTGTTCTTGTGTGAAATTTTCAACATTTTTTTTTCTAAAATGATAAATATTAATTACGATGACAAAGTGAAAGAGATAAAGAAAATGCTGTTCAGTTGTCAAAGAGGTTGCTGTCACCCTAGGGGAGACTTGTGGTCATTAAATCTCTTGCTTGGAAAGGTTGAATCACTTAATATTAGGTATCCCAAATCCCTCATAAGTAACAATGAAAAAAAGACATATACAAGTCATGTTTTAGTTTTCTTGGAATGGATCAGATGATAAAACTAAAAGATAGACTATTATACAAGATTATAAATTTGGCGGTTTAAAAAATGATTGAACTAACAAATAGTCACCTGAGAACGACACGTGTGACGCCACGGGTATAAATACAATCTCTGACAATTGCATCAGGGAGTCGACTCTTTGGCTTAGTGGTTAGAGCATTGGACTTGCACGCCGGCGGACCAGGTTCGATCCCGGGAAGGGTCGAGTTTGTTACGTTGGTGACAGCGGTATGATAATGTCAACTGCCAGACCGGAGTTGCCTTACCTATATGTTTCCCAGGCCAAGTCTCCGGTCGAAACTTCTCGGAGGGGAAAGTAATGTGGCGATGCGTCGTCACAGGTATAAATACAATCTCTAATATCTGCGTCAGTGGGTCGGGTCTTTGGCTCAACGGTTAACGCATTGGACTTGCATGCCGGAGGACCAGGTTCGATCCTGGGCCGGGTCGAGTTTGTTACTACACTATTATAACCCTTATGCCCAACCATAAGACCATGTATAAATATGACATAGACTTCATTCAAGCACATTTGAAGCAAAACCTGGAACCTTTCTGGAGGGATACACTCAAGGCATATTTACATTTCTTTCCTTTTTCTTGCTATACAAAGGAAATATGTGCCACTGTTTTAATTTTTATCAACATAATAAGTATTAATTTTTTTTTTTAAATGTATTTTGTGATTATTAAAGTAAATACTATATCTAATGAATAATTGGGTCACTATTGTTTTTATTAAACTTATTATTAAAGTTAGTAACTATATCTATATACATTTGTACATGAACCTGATATTTTAAGTTTGTCAAGAACTTGCGGAAAGTAATTAACTTCAAATAGTGCAAGCTCAATATGATTAATATAGCTCAATTGTGAATTAAGAACAGTTGTCTATCCCAATTAGATAAACTTAATATATTATGATAAAAATATATAAAATTATACATGTATTTGTTATTTATAAGGTATCATGGCGGATGACCCCGACCTCATGATATCCAAGACGGGGGAATAAATGAGCTAGAAAGTGTGTAGCTTAAGAAAGAAAAACTCATTAATACAAAATTCTTAATAATTTTCCACTTAAAACTTCTAGATCATGGAATGAATTCAATTCTTCATGATGAAAAGACATTTTCGTTTGTGAATATATTATCTCAAAATAGATTTTCATAAATGAATACAAAAGAGGAAAGTTAATGTAATAATCATGAGATAGGTTGAAAACATTGAGTGGAATTTGTTCGTTAACTGCTGAAAGCAATCCTCTTTCAATACACGGTGTCACTGAATAAAAGTTAAAAAATCATTATGAATATAATTTTGACACACGAAAGAGATGAACGGACTAGATTGTGTATTTATTTAGCTAGTGAGAATTTTTACCAGTGATTATATTATTTTTAATAATTATTATCATCCTCTAAGTTACTAATCTTTAATTTATTTTGCGACGATTAGGAAACATTTCTTTAACAATTTCTACTAATCCCTCTCAATGGTTCCTGGGTTAAAAAGTCTATTCAAAAACGAGTTTCAGTCAGATAAATACATTTTACAAGAATATCATATGCGTTGAAAATTCCTCGCGCAAAAACATAAAGGGTGATAGACAGTAACAAAAAAAAAAAAAAACTATATCCAGCCTTCATCAGTTCTGGAGCACCGCTCCTGGTTATTATACGTAAGAGTAAAAAGTGCCATTATTGGTCGATATTGCTGTTTACCCCTTGTTTCACTCTTTTTTTTACAAAGAGTAAAATGTTTTGTTTTACTCTTTTGACTTCAGGTTTAACCCATGGTCTTGGTTTACGTCTGTTGTGGACGACATGATAGCAGATTGTGCCCTTGATCCCAACACATGCGAAAGCCTTATTCAGGTAGGAGCCTCTTCTGCTTCATTTTCGTCAACTACTGAACTCACACAAGAAACGTCTAGGACAAGCATGTCGTATTCAAAGGCATCGGGAACGACGTCGTCAAGTTATAACGTCATGACGACGTCATACGTCGATGTGACGAGCCAAGACAATTCATGGAAGGTAGTATTTACATCTTGTTGTATGGTAAAATTGGGACACAAAGTCACTGGCTGATTACGGTTATTTTGAATGATAAATAAATGTACATTATAGTGTGTGGATACTCCTTATAAAAATAGTTTTCTTCAATAATTACAACAATGTAGTTCCTTTTTATACTTATGTGTATAAAAAGCAATTTTTCGGCAATAACGTTCGAAGAGAGATTTGTATTTAAAGAGAGGAAAATAGTTTTATTGCTACATTTATTTACTTATACTAAGAAATGTTTCTTTTTGTCGTGACTTATTTCAAACCAGCAATTATCTATCTTTACATACATACTTGATATATATATCGACCCCAGAGAACACTAGATAAGCCTTGTAAACTGATATAAGATTTAAATAACTTCATTTGTTATCAACTTCCATCGGCAGAACCCAATGGCCATATACGAAAGCGACGTCGTAACAATGGTTTGCGTAAGTATTGCAACTATGATTACGGCGATACTGCTGCTGGTTCTGGTCTGCATCTTCTACCGACGTCACAGACGTAACGCCGTGATCAAGGATGGCTACCAGAAATTACTGAACGATGGGGATGAGTCTTGAAATGGAAGCATATTCTTACAAGAAATTAGACGTGAAAACTAATTAAAACCAAGTATATTGCTATAATTATTTCATTGTTCATGCAAGAATTACTGTCAAACTCAGAAAATAGTTTGTATACATGTATAAAATGCATCAACAATACATATTCGTTTAAAAGTACATTTTACTTTTTAAATCTTAATTTAAGTTTTAAGAAAACTCGTTTTAATGTTTAATTTATATATTTTGCAACATATTAGTTATCTTAAGCTCGTGATTCTTAAGGTCATGTTTTGTAAGATATCGGTTTATCTTTATGGCACACAGTTAAAATGTTTGAGTATATCTAAGTAAATAGTAACTTTTCCTAGAGTTCATTTTAGCCCCCCACCCCTTATGAGTTCAGTGATACCGAGAGGCGAGTGCCTTTGTATATATGATGCCGGTATGTTACTCTGTTAAATATTATATAAGCAGTGCACCTACAGGTATACGTAAATTACACAAACATACTTGCTTTCAAGACATTATTCCTACCTAGACATACATAATTATTATTATTATTATTATTATGTGTAAGATTTAGTTTTTTACAGATTGCGCCTAAAATCACTTACTCTGATAGATCTAGTACACTGTTATTTACGCTCTTATTGTATAGTCATTATCATTTTACCTGAAAACTTGATTATTCAAATATTGCTTTTAGGATAAGGGTTGCTGCCTCTACTACTGTCAGCAAACGTTACAACTCCATTTTTGGAATTTTTGAAATGATTCATTCAATGTATTTATACACCTAAATGAAGTATTTTCCCCAATAAAATACACCATTTGTAGAGTTACAGTTTATTTTATAAGTTAAGTTTATTTTGACAATCATGTGTATATGTTTTTGTTTATGTTGTATTTCATAAATGAATTTAAAACAATGACTTTGTCGCAGATTTTCTTTTATTTTCAGTAAGTTTAGTAATGATACGAAAAAAAAATCACCCAATTTTATATTGAACGCAATTAGTAGATCTACATCTAGATGACTTTTTTTTTTTTTTTTTTTTTTGTTTTTTTTTCCAGCAGATTGTTCTTCATAAATCAGACAGTGTCTATTTTATATTCGACTTTGATCTTAGAATTTAGGAATTCCTGTTCCTTGGTGTCATTTAATATTATCGTTGCTATTGGGCTTGTTAATCTGTTTTGGTTAAATGTCCAACCGATAGTATTTCGGTCATTTTGAGACTTTTGTCTACAATGGACAGTCACAGTGATGACCCCACTGCAGTATCAAAGCGTAGTTATGTGGCATGACACCACACACAGTCACATTATCCTGACACTGGGCCAATCAGTCCTAGAACTCTGCCAAGCACAAGTGCCATTTTAAAGACGTTGCTGTGTCGCGGTCGCTACTCCTGCTCGCAAACACTCTTACAACTCGGCCACCGGGACTGGTATCACTGGGTTTAACATTCGGCCATTTGAAGACTACATCTCCTTGCACTGACACAGTATTGCTACAATTTCGAAAAATAGATACGTGATAGATACGTGGCATGGTGCCACTGTCAGTAGTTACACGTCAGTATCGAGCCACAGGTACGTGGCATGGTGCCACTGTCATTAGTTACACTCAGTATCGAACCGCAGGTACGTGGCATGGTGCCACTGTCATTAGTTACACGTCAGTATCGAGCCGCAGGTACGTGGCATGGTGCCACTGTCATTAGTTACACGTCAGTATCGAGCCGCAGGTAATTCTTGAGTAATTCTCAATAATCTCGCAAATATTAAGAAAATTATCATGGCTAGTTTTAATTTTTCTTCTCTGTCCTTATAGCAAAGACCTAAACCCAAAGATAAGAAACTCATTTAAACGTGTGAAGGAAATCTCGTATACCCTCGGCGCCACCGCGATATTCTAAGAAAAAGCCGGTGCGCTTGAAACTACTGCACGGAGTTGTGTTCCGACGCCATTCGAAAGCCTTCGATGATCATCTACAGCATAAGTTGCACGTGAAGAACATGGTTGTAACTGGTTGCATACGACGGATACATTAAGTAAAATCGGATGGTTTTAATCCGAGAGTAATTAATATATTAATAAGGTCTTAATGATTGATTAAGGACTGAAAGGGAAATATTTCAGGCAGGAAATAGTTCAATTAATGAAAAAAGATAATCTTTGCTAATATTTCGGCAAATATAGCCTTTATGACGAAAAGGTGAAAATAATGCTCCAGCCTTTATGTTAGTACTGCCGCCATATTCTCTAAATGTATTTGCGGTGTAATAAATAAATGTTAAAAGGACCAAAGGATAGGACAAAAACACCATAGTATCTTATTACGTTAAATATTACACAACCAGACAAAAATGATGAATCTTTGTTTCGACCGGTGTTTTGCTATCGCTTAGTAACACATAACTGGATTTTCTGCGGAATACACCTGCCCGAATCTCGTTCTGACACGAGGATATACGGTATTTCGCCGAGTTTCCTATCTTTGGGTTTAGGTCTTTGTTTAAAGTAACCAGACTGTATTAGGCGCGTATGCCTTTAAGCAATATACATTCATCAAAAGTGCTGGTGGAACAGAATTCGAGATTCTTTAGCGGAGGAAAAGTTTTGGAATTGCAGTCCCTATCTTCACAAACTAACTATGCCACTTTGAACAGTCCCAATGCAGTTCTAACCCCGATGAACCATCACAATATGCAATCCAATCCATATCTCAAGTGCAATCTTTAACAATGTTACATTTTATTATCTTCACTGTGAAAGAATATCTATTTTATAATGATACTGACACGTTGACATAGTAGCAATTGATGGAATGGCTAAATGTGGCCATGTGGCCAATCAGAAGCCCTGAAAATACAAATTTATTCACGATTTGTCTCCATAGAACACCTTTCTATTTTCTATCTCGAAGTACAAAATAGAACGATGTTTTAAATGCGCATGTGCAACAAACCCGCCTTGAGGGTGTTACTTTAATGTCGTAATAACTAAATCGGTTCTGTTCAACCGTTTGTCTGAACTGCATTTTAGAATTTTTCTTTTCGGCCAAAATGATATTACAATTGTTATCATTCATAGATAGTTAAATCCAGGCTAATGATATTACTTTTTCTTTTTCAAGCAGTAAATAATAAAAGCGTGGTAAAATTTAAATTCAAGATTGGTCTGTTATATCGAATAGAGGAGAATTTGTTATACTATCGATTAAAATTGAACACACAGATGCTGATGTAACATGAAACGCCCAAAATGTCTGTACTGAATTTGGTCGTCCATTTTGATGTCTCACAGCTTTTTTTCCGCCTGCCGCAACACTCGAGATTCATTTGATAAACAGAGAATAGGTTGGAGCCAATACAATATGAATATTGTATACCGGCTTCAATGCAATAGATTTTAGTAAAACCGGGAACTTCTAAGTCGGATAGAAAATATTGAGACATTTCTCCAGACAATAGAAGCCTACGCTCGCATCGGTCTTCTATTGTCTGAAGATGTTTCTTTAAATACTTTATCCTATACACAGGAACCACTTAACTTCTATTTCGTTAAAAAACACACATTAGTTCATGTATATCAATGTTTGTAAACATAGATCTATATTGCACATCATCACTTTTTTTCCAAGTCTTCATTTAAATCTTATTCTTAATCTACATTCACATAACCTTTTGGTTCTTTGTTTATCGGATGCTATAATAAATGGGAAAACACAAGTCCCGTTCACGCGTGCTTATCGCTTTGGTCTAGATGAAACTTACAATGTGTCTACACTGGTCTGAATGACTAGCTGGTGATGTCACAGTCTATATATTTAGAGAGAGATTATGAAATAGACAAGACCACCTTACTCGTTTTCCCATCCTTCTGCTGGTTTGTAAACGCAAATACGCACGAACTTTTTTTTTTTGGTGCAAATTCGGCCCCTTAACCCATAGCCTTAATAATTTCACCAGTCACAAAATTACGTTACTGTTCTTATGATCTTTTTATCAGAAGTATTTGTATTTGTGCATGCATCGTTAAGCTTTCGACTATTCATGGAATATTCAACTATTGTGTCACCCATTTGTAGGCGTCTGCGTCAGCGTTCGCGTAAATAATTTCTTGTCCGGACCATAATTTTTTTTAGCACAGATGAATTATGCATGTGTATATGAAATTTTGTACATTGATAGAAGTCAATGTGAGATAGTACAGTAGCCAAAAGCGTTCGCGTAAATAATTTCTTGTCCGGACCACAACTATTTTTAGCACAGATGAATTATGCATGTGTATATGAAATTTTGTACATTGATAGAAGTCAATGTGAGATAGTACAGTAGCCAAAAACCATAACTTTTTCTGGTACAACTTTTAAAATGATTTCCCGTTATTTCATTTTATCACGAATTTTTGTCCGGAGCATTACATTAATGAAGAAGGTACTGACTTGAAACTTTGAATATACATAAACGTGTGACTAAGAGAAACGCAGTGACCAAGAACCGTTACTCTTCCTGGTCCATTTTTAAAATTAACTACCTTCATCATATTTTATATTGTCCGGAACATTTGTCAAAAGCTAAACAATGTATTAACTTGAAACTTTATATATGCATAAATTTTTTTTCCATTTTTTATCTTATATTGCAATTTTGCCCGGAACTTTTCTCAAATATCATACAATGTGTTAACTTGAAACTTTAGATATACACAGATGGTAACAAGGAAAAGTGCATTGACTAAGAACAGTAACTCTACCTTGTCTTTTTTATTATCTCCCTTCATTTTATAATTATTACTCAAAAACTGGAAAGGACTCCCTTCATTATTTTCATAATGATTGTTTTGTACGAAGCTTTTTTTTGTTTGTTTGTTTTTGTTTTGTTTTTAATAAAAAAAAGGGGGGGGGGGGGGGGGTTACTGACCTGAAACTTTGAATATGCATAGAATTGCAGTGACCAAGAACCATAACTGTACCTGTCCTTTTTATAATTGCCATTAATTTTATTTTATAGTGAATTCTTGCAGAATATACAAGGTATTGACTTGAAACATTAAATTTGCTTAGATTGTGGCATAAAAAATGGTCAAAACGGTATTTAGTACAATTAGACAAATAAAAATAGAAGTAGAAATTAGCAGTGTGGCCATACGACGTAGTACATAAGGTTATCATAAACTGTCACAAGTAGCATATTTTGCCTCGATTCGGAGAAGAGAACTGCAATTTTTGTTAGATGTACAGGATTACCAAACCTACTGGAAAAAATTCAGAGTTCGTGAGTACGTGTTTGCTGTCATGAAAAGCTCATCACTAATGATTTATATTCCCAAATTCTCTAAACTGTTATGGTCACACTGAATTAGAGACCTTTTCAGAATATAGAAGAGAATCTATCGATGACAAAAGAACTTGTGATTAGAAAAGATTTTCCGCACTGTCGTTCACATCCATGGTCAAACGAGAAACCTAACAACGGACAGATTATTAGCAATCATTCAGTACATCTTTCTTTATTCAAAGGTACCAAAGACACCAGATGTGAGGGTTTGTTTCGAAAGAGTTATTTGATTGGTTAAGAGTAATTTTCCTTCTACTGATTGGTAATTTTTATGGGGTTTCTTTTTGATATCCAAAGCGCTCAACAATTGGGATTATCTGCATAAAAAAGTCACGCGACAGTAGTACCGCCGTCTTTCCAATATCTGGCCATGTTACAAGACATATATTGCACTGGCTTCACTCGTAATCTTGATTTACACGCCCACATACATTCGTGCGCATGCGCGCACTCATGTATAGTGTGCGGGTTAATCAAGCTCAGCTCGCGAATGCAACATATATTACAAAAATAATGTCTTGGAGAAGTACAGTGATCTAAAACAATAACTATATCTGGTCTCAGTTTTTATTATCTCCCTTTCTTTATTTTATAATGATTTTTGTCCGGAGCATTGATAAAACTATTGTACAAATATACGTAACAGTAAAGTGACCAAGAACCTTAACTTTACCTGGTCCCATTTTTTTATTTACATTACTAAATGAGAAAAGAACTGCAGGCTAAACTGATTATTTGAGGATATATTGATAATGTTACGTTTTCCACTTGTGCATGTTAATCATATTAAGGCGCTGGAATAATCGAGCGTCCTGTCCTTTGACAGGCCTACTTACTTATCTATTTACATGTTCGAAACCTATTTCAGCATATGTCAGAAATTTGTGTCAATAATTTTTTTATAATATCCGTTTAGTATTTCATAATATAATCCCCGTGTTCAAAAGGTGGAAATAAACAGAAAAGATAAGACAGATATCTAACTACACGATTTCCAATGCATTTTAGCTCACCTGAGCACAATGTGCTCAAGGTGAGCTATTGTGATCACACCTGCGTCCGGCGTCGTCCGTTGTGCGTCGTCAACAATTTTCTTTCAAAATGTTTAGTACAGATGTTCCTTGGGTAACCCTCTACCAAAATTGCTAAAATATTCTGATCCGTAAAGAAACATGGCAGCCAGTGGCGGGGCTAATTTGCCTTAAAAGGTATAGAGTGAAAGCTTTAAAAGACTTCTGTGCCAAAATTACTGGCCAGATTTTAAAATGCTTTGGCACAGATGTTCTATTGGAAACCCTCTATAAAGATGGTAATATTAATGACTGTTAACTTGGTATTGGACCACTATATCCAATTATGGCCCTTGAATTATAAAAATGTCATATTTGACTTTGTTTACATTCTAGCATCCACATTTAATAAAGCAATATTGATAGATGCATTTGAATTGGACCACTATCTCCAATTATGGCCCTTGAAGTATAAAAATGTCATATTTGACTTTGTTTACATTCTAGCATCCACATTTATAAAACATTCTTGATCAGATGCATAATGAAATAAACCAAGGATTATTATGCCTTGTATGAAAGTTCTGGTCCATTATACTTAAGGTTCCCTTTAGAGCAGTGGTACTCAGGTGATCGATACAAGACCACCCTGGCCATCTTGTTTTTATATTTAGACGATTACAACTACCGGTATCTCAAGCAGATTTTGACACCTTTTAGAATAGAAATCCTTAAAATGTAAACAAACATACTCTCTCTCTCTCTCTCTCTCTCTCTCTCTCTCTAAAAATCATATTTCATAGTGTTGTAACTTTAAATTATCAACTCATTTCTCAAGTATTTCTTTATTTAGTTTCCGGCAAATTTAAGGTCTTGTGTTGAAATGTTTATTAGTTGCATAGGAAGCTGTTAGCGTCATCGAGTCATCGAAATCATAACTGAATAAGATATCCAGATCGCCGACATATTAAATTGTGCCTCCGCTTTTTTGATAAGGCGCGGAAACCTGATATTGAAAGAACACAGAAAGAATGTCACATAATGCGTATATCGTCTACTTAAAATGTAGGTTATATCCTAAATAAGTTAGAACATAATGTGAAATCTTGATAGTTAAATGACCATTATATCCAAAATGATGCAATTTTCATGAAAAAGAAAAGATAAAATAACAATGAAATGTTGTAGACAAACGCAAATGGAACATAACGGGCAAGTATCTTTAATAAAACAACGTTTAATCGCACTGAAAATGTTGATCAAATTACGCAATTTCTTACTTTGTATGGATGTCAAAATACTCTCATTATTTACATTTTGCATTTGCGATTATTCCCGAAGACGGTCCATAATCGGAACTAATTTAATTTGAAAAACCGTTGTTTATTTGCTACGTCATCAATTTATATACCGATTCGTAAACGGAGACATGCGGAATGGCTATGGAAAACGTCATAAAATTGATGAAGGTATGCGGAATATGCAAATCAGGTATTTTTGTAAACAATTAAATGATCTTTTATAAATATACTTTCTTATTTATGCATTGTAGTGTAACGTGTACTGCTGAACCTGGCTTCAACAAGAATATACCATTCTGTGTCAAACTACTATGTACAAAATATATAACTAATCTTCCTCAAACTCCCACTTATAATTATAAAACAAACTAAAAGTCTCGACAGAAATATACAGACAACGCATACAAATTCCATTAATCGCATCTACAAAAATGAATAGTTTATTAAGGCCAGTTACTGTTTAAACAAAAACAATGTAAATAAAGTATGAACAAGATTCAAAACAATTATGTTACTACCATCAAATTATTTAGGTCTATCCGTTTGAACCAACTAAAACAATGCTTAAAACCGCCAGAGTTATCAAACTGTTTCAAAACTGTCCCAGCTGAAACCCCTACTCAGCAGTCTACGACCCGGCAGACCGCATCAGCACCAGGGCACAGACATATACTATATATGAGGTGACTTTTAAACTGAATAAACATAGAAAATCATTGTTTACAACTAATATTTTAGTATGTTAATAAACAATGCATATAAGTTAAAGGAATGGAAAATTAACTATAATATAATTGTGTTGAAATTAACAAAAATTTTTTTAGCAAAGAGCCATTTGTGTACGATTATCCTTTAATGTTTGAGGAAGAGGGAGAAACGAAATACGTACGCAAGCTAACTGTAAGCAGATTTTACATTAACAAACACTGTTTATGTCAACAACGCGATAAAAAATAATGTCAGGACCGAACTAAAAACACTTTAAATCTTTATTTAGGCGGATTATTTTTTTTTACATCAAAACTCACTCTTGCGCAATATTGCAAATGGCGACTGTTTCAAGCTTTACACATCTCACGTTATCTCGCGGTCACATGATGTAACACGCGCTTTATTGAGAGTTTCTCTTGACTGACTATTTACCTGTATGGAGTTGGGAATATTGGTTGTTGAATATGTCTATGACTAGAGGAACCAACAAGAATGGCCTATTCGTCGCAAACTTGAGTCTATACCTCCAGAGCAAACCCTGAATGACCAAAGTCCTAGAGGTACCAAACAATGATTTGAAAAACATACCTTCGATGGATAAGGCCGATAAGGCCGATAAGGTAGTTACGATTGATTGACCAAGCTAATTTGATAATTTCCTTCCCCTCAAAAAGTTTATAGTTTTCCTGTATGTATTAAAACATAGTAAACGCATTTCTCTGGTAAAAATAACATTGAAAGGACTGAAAATGAAATAAGTTTTAGACGTACGCGAAAAAACGAAATAAACAACAACGGGGGAAAATAACGAAACGGGGGGTGGGGGGGATACGAAGCGGAAAAATCATCACATTAGTAATGTTGTAGTAAACGAGCATATATGGAAGATTATTTATGTAAATATTAGAACATTCTTTCTTCTAAATGCTTTATGAAAATTGAAATGTGCTTGCATGAATGTATACTTTATATATATGGAAGATTATTTATGTAAATACAAAATGTATTACAACATGCTTTCTTCTAAATGCTTTATGAAAACTGAAATGAATGAATGTATACTTTTCCATTATTGCACGGCGGATCACCGCCGGGCATACTGTATTTGGTTCGTAGGTTGTCAATGGAACCGGATTTGGAGGTATAAATCCTTTCGGTTGCAGTTTCGACATATTTTCGTAATAAAACATGAACTTTTTGCCTAGAATTGGTGAGCATGATTGAACTAAAAAATAAAGGGATAAAACGCAAAAGAATCCAGCAATGAATTGTATTCAATGCTGAAAATGAAGGCAAAATGTGTAGCATTGCGGAATTGGTCCTTTCATATCCCATTCTATTTTTAACATGATTAGAGATTATTTTATTAACATTATCAAAATGTCAATTTAAACATAAAAACACACTCTATCGATTTTAATTATAAACTGAAATTTACAAGCTCATGTCAATTTGATAAATATCGTTTTGAAATGGGAGTAGTACAAAACCATTATAAGAGTCGAGATTTTTCATATTCTCAGCTGAACTGAATCGGAGCATAGCGAATTGAAGCCCGACATACATTTTGATGAACAAAATTGAAATCTACAACTGCATTGAGAGTCAATAAACGGTAAGTTGATATTTATTGTAACTACGAAGCTACATAAGATAGAGGTTTATGAAATATTACATAAATATCCTTTTTCATGTTGTTGATTAGATCCCAGAAATGAAAGTACATTTCGGAAAGGTTCGGACTTTTACATTTCTGTAATTGTTAGCGATTATTTTTAGAAAAAACATTAAAGTTTTGTTTAATAATGCTATTATCTCCACATTAACTCAATGGATGTCTTCCGAACTCCACGCATGCCTCACATGCATTATCATCACACAAACTAGTAGAAATAGGGACAGTAACTTTTACAAATACTTTTTTTGCAAATTTATAGCACTTTTTGAATTTAACTTTTTTTAAAGTTTTATTTAAAGTTTTATTTTACATTGCTATTATCTTCACTTTCACTCAATGGATGTCTCTCAAAATTCACACATGTGTTTATCAACATCAGACCAACGAGTAGAAACAGGAATGTATGTCCAAGTAGTTACAGGAACAGTAACTCTTAAATATATTTACATATTGTTGGGCCTTTTTGTACTTAAAATGTTAAAATTTGTTGAACATTGCTTTTTTCTCCAACTTCTTTCCATGGATGCCCCTCATAGCCCACACATGAAATTGCATGCCTGTGTTGGAGGTCAGACTGTCATGAATTGTAAAACAGTTATGCCTGTTTTTGTTTTTAAGAATCTTGGTTAAAGTTTTCACACCACCTCATTTTTTTCACTTAACCCGTTGAGGTATTGCTTTGAAACTTTAAATACCTGTTTATGACCATGACCTCTATTTGTACATGTCAAGAGTACATAACTCTGTCTTTTGACATAATTATGCCCCTTTTCTGACTTGATTAATCTTTTTATACTAACTCACTTTTTCACTGAATTCTTTGAGATTTTGCTTTAAAACATAAAGCACATGTTTATTGTTCATGTGTATATTTTGATAATACAGAGTTTTTTATTTTGCCTTTAACTGCAATATTCTTTTATTGACAAGCATTCAAATAGTCGAGCGCGCGTTGTCTTACAGAGCCAGCTCTTGTTGAAAGGTAGTAATCTGTTTTTGTTCAGTAAAACAATATATTTTCTCATAATTTTAATTTGTAATATTTTCATTTCAAATATTCACCACTCTTCTCAAAAAAAAAATGTATTTTATAAATGTGATACTAAAATAGTATATTATACATTGTATATCTGAAGCATCTTGAAAACAAATTTTCTATGCATTCCTATTTTTTTCATGCTGTATATTAAAATTACTTCTTGAAAAAATTACACAAAAATAAGATTTTCTTTTACAATGTTTAATCTTTTACCACTGTAAAACTCTATAAAACCTTCCAATCACGAACCATTTTTTAACTAACTTATGTAGTGCCAATAAGTAACACTTATCAGTCAGAGACTTTTAAGTAGTCCAGTAACTTAACCAGTAGAACAATCACCCTTTAGGGGTCCAAGGCTGAAGTCTTGGTCTGGCTGCACATTTTTCTCTCTTAGTTATTTTGCACCAAACAAGTGATCATTATAGTATCTCCAATGTATATACTGCCTTTTTGTTTATCAGGATCACTATAAATTTGATCTCTGTTATTCTGCAACAAATTCCAAATTTGCAGGGAATATGTAACAGTTACCGGTGGGAGACTTTTGTAAGTGGTCTCGGGTTACTGTCCTGGTCTGGCTGCACATTTTTCACACCTTCTTGCACACCTTCTTGCCTTGAAATTTTTTGTGTCCTCTAAATATGTATATTAGGCCTTTGTTTTCATATTTAAACATATTGTGTGTCTTTCTTCATTTTAAGATTTACTTCAAGTCTTGGAACTTGCTTTTTATTTATGCAATTAAATATATATACTTATGTAAACAAGTTCACATCTCAATAAAAGTTATGTAAAGAAAAACAATTTGTTTTCCTCTTAACCCACATAAATTTTATTATCAGACAATTTTTTCTTTGTCGCCGTGCTTATTTCAATGTGCTGCCTCAGGCAGCACTTTTGCACTTGTGTCTCACTGCATTTCTGTCAGACGGTTTTTAGACGGCGATAGCCGTTTATGCTGAAAAACGAAACCAAGCCTTGCTAATTTGCATATTTTCCACAACATTTTTGACTGTACCTCTCCGCGCTTAGTGTGGATCCATGCAATGCGATTCTGCACTAACGAATACGAGTTAAATATGTTACACAGGCGTTTAAATCATAACCGTAACCGCTTTTAGTGTGTTATTGTTTGTTAACATGTTTTCTTTTGCCATTATTTTGCACTGGAAGCATCAATTTTAAGCGTGAAAAAAATATACGTGACATTTCTTAACCAGAACAGCAACCCATCTTACGTACATGAAGATCGACTCCTGTAAAAAGAAAAAGTAGTGCTCCGTATGTATGTAATTGACCTAAAGTAGTCCACACAATATTTTGCGTGATGGCGAGTTAGGTTCCTCCCAGGGCATTTCTTAACTTTGAAATAGATAGGCAAACATTCTAGTATCTTAAATAATCAAATACCTGGTCAATTTCTACACATACAAAACAACAGATAGAATTCGCTAGTACTAGAGAAAGAGAATGGCCTACTAAGGTGTGCAGGTCTTTATGAATGAAAGGTTCATGACCTTTACTCCGGATTATTATGTTACAACCAGAACCTCTGTAGCAACAGCGGGTGGAGTTTTTGTCGTTATGTGACTGCTTCTATAACTTCAGAAACGCTAGGTTTAGAATGTTAATCCCGTTGCCGTCTCTCAGCGCATTGTGCGCTTTGATTAATGTCAAGTGTGTATTGCTAAATGTTATGTGCTTACTGACTATAATTTGCCAGTTAAGACCCATGTGCTAACTACCAAGTGATACATAACAAATGAGAAATGCAAGCATATATGTTTATAAAATTTGTAAATTACTGGCAATTGATTGCAGTTCGTAAAATGACTCGTACGTAAACGCAGAGTTAAAACAATAATTCATATACATGTACAAGTATATCAGCGCTTGCCGAAAACATATTGACATTTATCACTAGGCAGTAAGCATTAAATACTTAACATAATCTAAGCTGGGAACCAATTTTACTAGGGCCCATTTTTAGTTATGTGGCAAAGGTGGCTCATGCCTGAATTTGGATGGTGGATGTGCAGGTTTCGGTTAGTTAGTGGTGTCTCAATGGTCCATATAGAAAGCTTGAATTACGATAAAAATCCGTGTAACCTCCTTATAATCACATCTAGATATCTCAGACACATCAGGATATCTCCAAGGGTTATTTGCTGCCCTATAGAATGGCTGATACAGGTGTATATCAGCTATCCGAAGTTACTAAACAGTAAAGATACAATAGGGATCCACTCAGTTGCATCTATAAATAGAAACTGTGCCGTCGCTGTGAAGTACAAATCAAAGCACTGATAGTACTAAGAGAACAGTATTGTCTCATTTCTTTTGTTATCACAGTAAATTTAATAAACGGAGGTCAAATTTTCGCACAATGCCAATAACCCCGCTTTAACGCTGCGTTAACAGGGTCATTAGATGAACGCACCATTTGTTTCAATAGACTGATAACAAAGATAACAATTAGCACACTGCCACTCTTACTCCCCCTATATTTCTATAGCCTTTAATGAACATTTATTAATGATCTTAATATAAGTTAAATACTTGGAAAAACTAATTACATATTTGCAGCTTGTCAAACCCTCTTCCACATGAGACACGCAACTTCAGTGCCTTCAGCGCTTTGATTAATAAAAAGAGATCACTCTGACATTCTCTGTGCAGAATGTAAGATGAAGCATACCATTGCACATGCGTACCAGGACGAATCGTATCAGCGTACCACCAACAGGTCAAAGGTTATTGTGATACGACTGATTATTTATTTAATACATATAAGTGAACTCACAACTCCAATAAATATTATATTTGGAATCAAACTTTAATAAGAAAAAAAAAATGTGTTACGATTGACTATTGATTTAGATATAAGCATGGGTTTTCACCCATGCACAGTTTTTCTTGTTCACTCACTAAATCATCCGTACGTGTTCATTTGATTTAATTAATTTTCATATTCACCAATAAAGCGCAATAGCGCAGAGAGTCCGCTTTGCTTTCGGGAGGTCCGGAGTTCGAATCCCAGATAGGGTACTTTTCTCCGGTGACCGTGTCAAACCAAAGACGTATAAAATTGATACCAGATGCACCCTTGTCTGACACGGCAATATGGGGTTGTTGGGAACTCGGAGTACTCAATACTGGTTCTACCCAGGAACTTGTCTCCCGTATATCGGTGCTATACACCGGGTACTTAAAAGAACCAAGGGGTCTATTCGTAACAGTGCTAGGGTATCGCACCCAGACTCCCTTGTATCCAATCACTGTCTCTTCCGATGCTGTCTCATCAGATCAACAAAAAAAAGGAACCCCCGCTTATGTGTTATCTTTGACCGCAATGTCTGATTATTGCCATAATAATCAGAAAATGTTTGCTAGCCATTATTATACAAAAAGATAGAAGAAGAAGACGAAGAAGAAGAAGAAATAGTTCGCTATTTTAATTTCATGATGGAGAACATGTTCTCAAATTCATCATTTCATTATATTCCTTTATTTTATCTTTTTTCGGTTTATTTTTTCATAAGTGTCGAATTTCGTCATTAATTATTACTCATAATAATTGTTTTGACTTTCAAAAATAAAAATCTAATAATCAGACAATTCTTATTGATTAACCCCACCCACCTCCCCTGGTTGCATTGCATTCGGTCTTTGGTTCAATTACTGAACGCGTCATACCAAAGTGAAACATTGTACTTGTAGCCCCCTGCTTGGCGTTCAGCTTTTTAAAAATGGTTGGCCCTGTGTCAGGATATGGCATCATGTCACGTATCTACTAGATGTTGCAGTTTGGAAGCAGTCTCAAAATTACTAAATTAAACCCAACAAAACATTGCTTTCTGTCCTGTAGTTGGTATCTTTATAAATATTCCATGCAATTACGTATAGCCTTTAGCGGATACTACCACAGAGAAATTGCGCTTTATTGGTGAATATGAAGAATAATTAAACACGAAGTTATTTTCCTTACTTTAAATTAATCATCAATCGTATCACAATAACTTTTCTTTCGGGATTTGACTTGTAGGTGGTACGTTTCGTCCTATAAACTGTTACGATTCGTCCTGGTACGCGTGTGCAATGGTACGCTTCGTCGTACATTTTGGGCAGAGAGTGTTAGAGTGATCTCTCTTCATTAAGAATGGGCCCTACTAGCAAAATGTAAATTTTCATTTTGGTTCCCAGCTTTAACAAGTAACTGGTGTTGCAGGCAACACATGGGTTCCCTACCGGTGAGGTACATAATTTTCCCATTACCAAAGCACCAAGAATTTTGGTCAGAAGAAAAAGAAAAAAATAAGAACACTGCATGTGGTGTTAATGTTTGTTGATAAAGGGCAACCACTATCATTATAACTTTAAAGGGGGCATAACTTCTATAAGTATCGCTTTTATGATAATGTCTCTTGTCTTATGAAGAAGTCATCTCCATACAGCCATCTATCCATATTTTAAGTTTCATAAAAAAAAGTTTCAGTACTTTATCACAATATATTGCTTTATTTGTCATATTTTAAGTCTATCTGTTGTCATAGCAACCAGATATTTCAACCTAGGAAGAAAAAAAGACGTGCATAATCTCCATACAGCCATCTATCCATATTTCAAGTTTCATAGAAATATCTTCAGTACTTTTTTAGTTATCATGAGATCCAGTTTTTGCGGGCGGACGGACAGAGGGCACACCTATAGTCCCCTCCGGTTACACCGGTAGGGGACTTATTATGTTAAGTGTATAATGCATACTGCTTGGTGCTTAGTGGCAAGCGCTAATATACTTGCAAATACATTATAGTTTTCACTCTTATTTTTTTCAAGAGCTGTAATTACTTGTCATTAATAAACAAATGTTAAAGATATATATTATTGTTGCACTTTTTATTTGGTAGAAAGCACAAAGCATTGAGCGCTATAGACGTCTGAAAAGAATCTACATATACATATATGGATGCTTGCTTTTCTCATTCGAAATGTATCATTTGGCAGTTAGCACATTGGTCTTAACATACTGATATATTAATAGCCAGTAAGCATATCATATTTAGCACAGCACACTTGTCATTTGAAACAATCTAACAAAAATGCAATTAGGCAACATGAAAAAGTATACATAATGCATGCAGATGTCATTTTTCATAAAGCATTCGGTAGTAAGCGTTTTGCAATATTTACATAAATAATCTTCCATAAGCATGTACAGACTGCATCTCTTAACAAATCTGTAACAACCATTTTGCTTGTCTGTCCGAAGAACTTACATTGCTTTTGGAAGCATAAAGGACCTTTAAGGAGCTCGCTCGCTCCACCCTTTCTTATTTCACTTAATATGTTCTAACTATTACATATCATAGCCAGGGTAACACAGAGCGAACTACTCGTAGGCCGAGATTGATTACCAGAAGTTACCCTATTTCGCCCCAGGATATGATATATCGAGATTGGATATTCCAAAACATTAATGATTTATCGTAATGAGTTGAAATTATAATCTATTTAAATAAATAACTTCATGTTCATTTATTCTAAAGAAATCAATAAATGAGAATTAAAAAAAAAAACTTCGAGAACCCCAACGAAAGAGACTGAACTGAACCAGATAAAGTCCTGATTACGTCAGAAAAACACATCAGACAAACCAGTATAGCTTAATCCATATTTGGAAACAACAGAAATTATTTAGGTTTTTGTTGGTCTTCAATTACTCCGCCGAATGTTTTGCCTTCTGCGCTTAACACCTGAAAATTTGAATTATTGAGATTTAATCTGAGTTTTAAAGTTCTTGACACATTGAATAATATATGCATTACATGTATTGTATTTCGGTTTGGAAGCTCACTAAAATTTAAAAAAGTACCCAGTACGTTGCTTTGACGAAGAACTGACCATGAAAAAAATCAACAATAAAAAGGTAGGTAACGTCTCCCATTTACGTACACGCAGCCGTTTCAGTTGCCGTTACTCCTTTTAGAATTGGTAGGTTTTGATAAAAAAAAAAAAGTCTTATTTTGCGTGAAAGGGATGAATAAAGACATACAGACACAAAAACACCCATTGCCTAAGACTTGACTTGACTATTTGCGTTAGTAGTATAGGGTGGCACTATGGTACCAAGGTACCATAATTTTTTTTTTTATGGTACCGTGGTACCATAAATTTTTATTTTTTTTGGTACTTATGGTACCAAAATCTATAGTACCGAATGGTACTCTATATGAAAACAGAATCTATAGTACCGAATGGTACTCTATATGAAAACAGAATCTATAGTACCGAATGGTACTATATATGAAAACAGATTTATGTAAAATTGTAAAAATGACAATTGTAAAATGTCCTTTCGAGACATTTGGGTTGGCCCTGAAAAGGGCCGTTTTGTTTCTTCTTTAGATTTCGGTGACATTGTCCACATCGTGCTCGGTTTCGATGCCATCGTCACTGATTACGATGACATCGTTTTCATCTTGTAAGATCTGCTGTTGTTCTATGAGCATATGATCTTCATCTTCATCTTGTTTTAACCCATGTTCATCGCGTTGCAATATCATCTGATGTACCATGTTTGACAAAATCAGATGGTATTCTGCAATATGGTCTTGCTGTTGTCTCCACTCATTGCGTTGTCGTTCGATCAACCCCATCAATTCGTGGACAAATTCATTCAGTTGCTGAATTTGTTCCATGGTTGTGCAGCGAGAATATGACCGAATGCTTGATGCGGTGCGCTTTTATAGCCTTGAGGTGGATTGACCTACTTTCTACTGTTAGCGTACACCAATCAGAGAACGTTAGTTCTATTCAAGTTTAACCTTGACCTGAGTTAGATAGCATTGTCTTCGGCCTTGACATTTTGGGTTGGATTGACCTACTTTTGTATTGACATATCAGAATTGCTGTAAAATTAAAAAAAATTCAAGCCGAATTTGTAGTAGTGATGACTTTTTTTTGTAACATTTTTGTAACATTTTTGTAACATTTTTGTAACATTTTTATAAAACATTGGATCATATTTTTAATGAAAGAAAATTTTGAATGGAACTTGAAAATAATGGTGACAATTGAGGTATATTCTCTTTCGAGACATTTGGGTTGGCCCTGATAAGGGCCGTTGTTTTTTCACAGAGTAGTGGTTACTCTATTTGTCTATGAGTTTTCTTCAGCAGGTATTCAACATGTTCTATGGTGATGAAATGTGCTTCAATGATATTTAAGATATCATCGTAGTATAGTTCATGAAAGTAACATGCACTCAATTTGTCTATGATACTCCTGAGTGTTGTTGTTATTTTAAGCGTACGTTGGTATCGGGCTTGTAGTTTAAGCGAACGTTGGTGTCGGGCTTCTATTTTGTCCATGTCAGATATGCAGTCGATAGTTATATGTGACTTATCCATAGCACAGTCTGAAAACGAATGGCATGAATTCATTTCGTTTGATACTTTTATTTACTTGGTTTGACAATTGTAAAAATATGTCCTTTCGAGACATCTGGGTTGGCCCTGAAAAGGGCCGTTGTTTTTTTCTCTCTCTACTTCTTACTCTTTTTGCTATTTTGTATGTCTTTACAATGGGCTCCAAGTCCATTCTTAGAATGGGATCCGCCATCAAGTGGACGTTTGTTGGATGCTTCCACATTTTCTGGAATGAAAGTGATAGGCACCACCAGTTTGTCTGTTTTCATTTTGATACGGCATTCCACTTCTACCATTCTCTTTTGCAATTTGATGAGGTTGTTGTTCACCTCTTTGAGTTCCCTCAGAATAGATTGTCCAACATTATTTACTGGCTGCACTGCCGGTTGGTGTTGCATTGGTTGTTGCACTGGTTGTTGTTGCTGTACTGGTTGCTGCTGGTGTGGTGGAGGCTGAGGTTGATACGTTGGTTGGTAGCTGGGTTGGTATATCGGAGTCGGAGTGTACGACACTGATGCCTGGTTAGCAGCTGTAGTCAGCTCATACAAATCAGCAGCCTGTATGGCGTTGTTAACGATATCAGAAGTTACGTAGCTTTCCATGGTTGGATAGTAGGATTATGATACGATGCATGTGTGCTTTTATAGTCTTGAGGCGGATTGACCTACTTTCTACTGTTAGCGTACACCAATCAGAGAATGTAATTTCCATCCAATGAATCAAGTTCGACCTTGACCTAAGTTGGATAGCATTGTCTTCGGCCTTGACATTTGGGGATGGATTGACCTACTGACCTACTTTTTTCATAACTATATAAGTGTTTTTTTTTTTAAAAAGAAGATGAAATCACAATGTCCGAACAAAAACTCTGGTTCGAAAAGTGTGGTGTGTGTTTAGAGGAGAGGGAGGAGGATATATATCACATAAACCAGTGTCAATGTCAGGACATTGTATGCGTCAGATGCTTCGCACGGCTTCAGAAGTGCCCGTTTTGTAGGGCACCCTATCAAGTGTATGCCTGGCCTGCCTGTGTTTTCGCTAAACATGGGCCTACAGTGCGCTCAGCCTATTATGGCATATGGTTTGACCCTGATTATTCAGAGTTAGTAGGGTGACTCCGAGTAATTCAGGATCACAAAAACCAAATACGGCCCTTTTCAGGGCCATCAAACTATATTCGAGAGGAATATATCACAATTGTTAATGTGTAAGATAAACAACAAGAAATCAATCAGTTTTAGCCTTTTATTGAACTCTATGAACATTGCAAACAAAATATGAACAAACAATATGAACAATGCAAACACTATGAACAACAAGTACATAACACTTTAATGAAAGTAGAATGGGTCCAAACTATTCGTCAGTAATTCAAAACACGCACGACCATCTCCAAACTTTGGTGGATGTTTAGCTGTGCATGTTTGTTGGTGCTGATTACACACTTGTCTTCTTGCACGTTTGTACAGTTCTGAATAGTTCTGGTAAAACCAACATCCCACATTGGAATCGTTCAAATTGAAGTGAGGTTGATCCTCTGTCCGGAATTTAGCTCTAAACACCCGTGTTAAATCACATCCTCGAACAAGAAAATGCAAAGCAAACAAACAATATGCTCCACACACAAACGTGTTGTATCCTTGAAGTCTCATGAGATTCCATGTATAGGGTCCATGTCTTTCCAAGAAACGTTGAATGTCACAATGGAGTGGTTTTTGTCCATACGAATCAAAGTAGTAAGTCGATTTATCGTTGAAAAACACAACCACCCAATGTTCACCAGGTTGAGTCGAATTGTGGGTATTCACTATGTAAGCTTTTACAGTCTCTGGTCTACGTTGTGGTAGTTGATCTTTAGCACATACCACGGCATTCAAGGGAGCTAGAATTGGTGAATGATCCAAAATATACTGCAACTCAATCGTTTCCATTTTCCCAATCTTGTTTAATGCGTCCTGCCCATTCGCACTCAAAAGTTTCCAATGGTGTGATCTTGTTCGTATCTACACTAGCCTTTATATTTGCCCACATCTGATAAGCATCAGCTTTCTCAGCGCGTGTGAGATCCATGTTTTGTAGTTCAGCGTACCATCTTTCCATCACTTGATACATGTCCAGTTTTTTTAATGCACTGTTCAGAAACATCTCGACCCACTCACTTTTGCTGCTAAACAAACATAGGGGATGTTGGGTCTGACTGGGATGATCAACAATGCAACCATAACAGTTTTCTTTCACGATATCAAAGAGGTGTGTCTGCAGTTCATGCACCACATGCTGGTTCAAACTCTTTACCATATCGTTTCGCCTATTCAAGTTGTAGATTTCTTCGTACAGTTGTTTGGCCAGCTGTTGTCCTGATTTGCTCATGGTTAATAGTCTGTGATGACTTCTCTGAACCCGTTAATCTCTATCTGACTGTCATATTCGGCATACACAATCACATGATGGGGTCACCAAGAGCTACACGAAACTGAACCTCGATTCGCAAGTTTCCCGTTTTTTATAGGATGCAGCTGTCCCTCTTCTGATCCTTGATCTGGCGTTAAGTCAATGCCCCACAGTGTGTACCCCTGCATGTAATCGTCCATTGTCAGACCCATGGAGCGGTTTAAACCGAGTGATCCCGTGGCTTGATGCAGGGACATGTATGATCTCAAAATTTCTCCTGTGGGAAAGTTAGGCTGGAACGGCAAGTTGTGTGTCGTCTTTCCGTCTACACTGACTTCTAACTTAGACAAGTTGAAATGTTGAAATCAAATGGTTGTTGCCAGATCACCGTTCATGTCTGTATTCTTTACCAGCCTAAATGATACGTTTGGGTAACTGTCCTTGAATAAAATGATCTTCGATCTTTGATCGTTGGCCTGCAGGAATGGTGAAAGTTTTTACCTCAGCTCGGCGAATTGAGATCTTCATGCCATGTTGAGCGATGGTCTGGTTTAAGTTGTTGGCCACTACGGGTAACAGGTCAACAGTCCGAACATTGAATCCAGCTTGAAGTAACTGGATTTTTGCCTCTGCTCCAAACAGGCAAAAACTGACTGGGGTTCTGTTGATGCGCAGCCGTATCTCTACACCATTGGGAAGGTACTTGTCTTGCAAACACAGATCTAAATGCAGACGTCCGCACATTTCCAGAACACGACTCCTGTGGATACGTGTTCTTCTTTTAGTAAATCCTTCATTATCTTCCGCAACTGTATGCTCTTGCATATGACCCGCCGTGTCAGGACTCCACATTTCCGTAGCGTAGAGCTGTGTTGATTTACTGTCCGTAGAATAAGACAGCAAATTCTCAATGTAGGCCCTGTACGCATATGTGTCAGCATTATTGGTGATTCAGTTTGTTGTTCAGGTACACATAAATTTACTGCTAAACAAGCTGTGGAAGAAATTATTTCTGTGGAGGGTTTCTCCATCCCCAGCCAATTAGTGCCATCCGGTTTGACTACTTTGACTTTCAGGTAAAGTAGCTCGGGTTTTGATATCAGTCCACTTTTCTGATTGAGCAGGAATTACAAATTCAAGGGGGAAATGAATTGCTCAGTGCTGACACAGGATAATGTTCTGCCCACTGTGCATCTTGCATTGCTGTCATGGTAGGTGGAACATGTGACCACATCAAGTTCAGTTTTGCTACACTCACAAGAGCCGTGTTGCATCATGTTGTTCAATCAAAAATATCTGACGGTCGCGATGAGATTTTTCTTTTTTGTTGCGTCTCTTGCCGCGCTGAAAGCAGAATGGTGTCGACGTTTGAAATCTCGAAGCTTATACCTCTCAGAGTTTTCAGCCCCACATCTTTCAACAATGTTTTACCCCGTTTTGATCACGTTTTTAATTTTGGGGCCGACAGAAATCTTTTAACGGCTCCTATACCTTTTTTTAAAACCCCTCTCTTTTCAGAGTCTTTAGTCCTGAGGTCACGATGGGTTTCTTCATGGGTAAGAGTTGCTGGCCTTTTCTTGAACATGGACCCCAAAAACCTATCCGACTTGTCGAGCTTGACCACGGTAAACGGGAAATCATCGTGTCTTTCGTTTAAAATGAAGCTTCACCATCGACTTCCCGTGAGTGAAATGAACTGATTCCCCTGTGTCACGGTTAAATTGATTACTGATCTCACTGAAATATGATCTGCTGACGGGTATGTAGGTAGATTTAGAAATTCAAAGGGGCATGTGTGGATTAGCCCCTGCTTTTGTTTTTGTGGCAAATGGCACAACGCGAAAAAAGGGGTGCTTCGACATCCCCTATCAAAGTGTGTTCTGCCAAATCGGTATATACAAACAAGTGGTTCATCTTCGTGAAGAGGTCCACACCGTACTTGAATCTGTTGTTGTCTCTGTCCGGAAACACCTCAGTACTTCCCTCTCCTCCAAGTTTCGTAAGGAGATTGGATGAATTTTCCAACCCGATCTTTGATCCCAGTATTTACCGGTAAACTTGCACGTTTTTGACAAGCCGGAAAAATCAAGTCCAAATGTGAGGTTTCTTTGAGTTAAAATTGTTTTAGTGGCTTGTTTAATAGCTTTGTCCAATTCGTCATGAGTGTTGGTGACGCATAGATGCCTGCAGGAAACAAAGGGTTATTGCCCATTTTTTTGCCTTCTAATTCACACCCGTTTTTCACTTGTGAAAAGGCTGAAGCCATTTTCTGGATCTTTAGTCACGAAGTAGAATTTTCCTTCCTCCTCTTCAATGTTTCTGACTTGTGGGTGGGAACGATCTTTTCCACGAGAGCCACTTCCCAATTTTGTTTGTCGACATCAATTGGTTTTTGTCAGCTTGGTTCTAAAACAGCATTGTTGTTGTTTGGGTACAAGCCATCAAACATAAATGATGAGAGTGATGTAGAAAGAGTTCATGGTTTCTTA